>BSBK01000224.1:807500-1257500 GCA_027943335.1 Chamaecyparis obtusa | reverse complement strand
ATACATAAGTTAATTACAATGAAAAATATAGGATCCATATTATGAGAATGGACAGGGTTTATATAGATTTTCAAAATTCAATGAGCGATTGAGATCGATTCTAGGGAAATAGATTGAATGGTTGAGATAATTAGAGAGGAGAAGATTTTGGGTAATCTTCTAAAATTGAAGATTTGTTTCCATTTCAAACTCAAAAATTCAATTATTGAGAAAGGATGAAATTAGTACAAAAGTAATATGAAATTAGTTTGAAATTTGAATGAAATTAAATTAATTTAATTGAGAGGAATAATTAGATAATTTAAATATTAATTAAAGATAATTATTTAAACTATAGAGTATTAGAGATTAAATTTAATTAACTGATGACGATAAATTAATTAAATAATATGAATTATTTAATTAATATTGGGAGAGTGATTAAATGATGAAGAGGTTGGGTTATAGAAGAAATAAGATGATTAATTAAATAATTAAAGAATTACTTAATTAATAGCATAATAATTAGTAGTTAAAGTGAGCTCGCAGGAGTGTCCAATTTTGGGTGTCTAAATTTTCCCTTCTTTGATACAAAGTGATTATGAATGTTGTGTCAAAGGATATCTTATTATGTCATGCCCCTACTTACCCCAATGATAGAAGGTAGATTTTATGCCCCTTCAACAAATTAAGTGAAATTGCACAAAGAAAGCATTAATTTGTTGACAATGTTAAATTTCTATATGGTGATGATATATGCAGTGATTATATGTTTTTTGTTTAATGATGATGTATGAATGAACAATTTTTTTTGTCCTTTCTCCATGCAACATTAACCATGTATGCAAAAACCTATGATGCCATGTTTGAGCACATGATCTTGGATCGATTGAATTAGTTAGAAGAATGTTAGTAAGAAGAATGAATTAGCTAGAAGTGAAGATTTATTTAGTTGCAATCAAGATTAAAAAGGTGATCTGAGTCGGTGTAGAAATTTTTTAACATCATCTTCCTGCCTTATTTGAAAAGAAAAAGATATGAAAGCACCTAGATATTGACCATCTAAATACTACTATGATCTTTGTTTGAACAAGCAGATAGTAGACAAGGAATATTCCACTCTATTCTAGGGTTAATATGATTGGAGTTGAGGTATGTGTGGAGTATCACAATCAAAGGTATCTTTTGCGATGTATTTTTCAATGAGATACTTGATAGATATGTAAAGGCTCTTATCATGGACACCCTATGAATAAATTCCCCATAACTTCATTGAAACACTCCACAAACAAAAAACAAAGGAAAAATTATTATGATCCATCATGACCAGTCTCACCAGTCAGTGGTATCCTTGAGAAGCATAGGAACACAATCACGAAAGATAAATTGATAATAGATTGACATGACTAACTTAGTCAATAGCCTTACTTATCATTGTTTGGATTGATGTTTGATGTGGATGTGTCTAGTTTTAGGAATGGACTCGTATAAGACCAATTTATTTGGTTTCAAGTGTATCCATCACTTTATAAGATAATCGATTGATAGATAGATAAATATATAGATGATATATTAAATTTGTTGATAAAGATGTTTTTTATTGCAAGGGATCTGATATGTTTTTTTTAAATTTTTTATGTATGGTTTCTCCACGATATTTTTTGATGTTTTTATTCCATCATAGGGTTCATATGTTTGGAGTCAAGGTATGTGTGACATATCACATATGTAAAGGCATTTATCACAAACACTCCAAACTATTGGGAAAATGGAAAGAGACACAAAAGGTTTGGAAGAGTGTTTTCATTGATGGAAACAAGATGTTGTTTATACCCTAATTCTATGTGCACAACTCATTAGGACCTTAGAACAAAATTCAGAAGGGATTATGGTTAAGTACAAAGTGAATAATAGAGTATTTTGCATGCGTAGTTAGATTTTGGATTGGAGAAGACTTTGTTGGTGTTCAAAATGGACGCGTATGCTCTTAGGCTGCCAATATAGCCTCAGGTTGATTTTAGGATTGGTTAGTTCCAAAATGTATAAGGATCTTAGGGTAACTGGACCAATTATAGGGACAAGACTACCCTCTTCACTTCTGGCTCTGCAAAACCAAGGCGGGTGCACTTAACCCAGTGAAAACTACTTCACACACCAAAGACTGGGTCCAAACAATAGATTGAATAGTAAGAAAGTGCTAAATGCTAACCTCACATTCATTGACTCTCCATTACACTAGGGTGTTACTACAATCAACCAAATACAATTAAAACTTGAAAAGGTGTTGATATATGAAGATGGAAAAAAGTAAACAAGAGCCAATCAAGTATTGAACCCAACTGAATATACTAATCCCTAATCAGTGCCATTATCCATTGGGCAAATCTCAAATATAGGCATTGAACATGAACCAACTAATGTCTAAGACCCATAGCCATAAATACAAACATTTCAGCCTATCCACTACTTATAACATCCTTCTGCAGACAAATCAAAGTGAATCTATGTCCTATCCAAAGTATATTTCACTTGATCCTAGATCAAGAACTGAAGACTAGAACATATACAAAGGTAACCCTATGCAATAGATCAGAAAATCTAGAATTCACAAGATTGACACCAAGGAGAGACTTGAAAGCTTGAAATAATTGTATTAAGTATAATGAATCATGTACATGTTCAAAGCAGAGAATAGAGAAAACCACTTCAATAACCTACAAAAGACTACAAGGAAATTCTATTCAATCTAATACAATATGATATCACTTGCTACAATGCCTTGGAACTAATCAAGATCAGAACCCTTTCAAAATAAAACATCTCACTTCTTATACCCCTAGTCACCTTGGAATCCTCAAAAAGGATGCATCAAGCTTCTGGTGACTAGGGTTAGGGTTTCAACAACTCAACCAATCAAAAACTACATCAAAATTTATTGCAGGGGAAGAAACACAAGCAACCCGAAAAGAGTGAATCTCAAACAAATCTGCAATCATGAAAATCTGCAAGAAAAGTACAAAACAACAAGGAATTTCCATGAAAACTAGTCTATTCAATCACCCTGCAATATGCCTCAAGCCATACATCTCATTCCCTACATGGTACAGATCTCTACAATTGATCACCCAACACCCTAGACCACACTACAACAGCAAGCACCACCAAACCAATAGAAATCAACTATTAAAACCATAAATTTTGGTGCTTCCTGTCGCTTGAAAACCCTCTGCAAATTCAAGTTTGAAAATAAATGGCTACTTTATGGAGCTTTTAGTAAATCAGTGGTCAAAATTTGAACTCAGATCAACTTTAAGTCCTAACCATTATATCTTCATATTTCGTGGTCTTTATGACTTATCTCTTAAAAGGGCCCCAGTCAAATTTAGCAAACTGGTGACAAAGGTTTTCGCCAATTCGCAAAACACTTTTTACTTCTACCAAATGATTTAGCGATTACACGACCTTGTTCACTGAATCACCAAGACTTTTAGAATGTCACCACTATATCATGTGAATGAGCAAACCCTATTGAAACTTGTTGGGCTGCTAAACATACTTATCAGGACCGCTAGACCTTAGACCCCCACCTAGGCCTGCTTTATGCCACTTGTCACTACACCACTCATTGCAATCACTCGGCCACCACTGACATAGGACCCACTCGCCTAAGCCTTATAATCAGACGGCAGGCATAAGATCTCATGGCTTTGAAAAAAGTCATGAGAACTTACGCTGACCGTAGATTATGTCCTTGTCAATGATCTCTCTAACAACGACCCCACCCTGCCGCATCATCCACATCAACCAATAAAATTTGAACAATCTTGCACCACCTGGAAAATGGCCCCACTGAGAACATTAAGCCGTCTGGGAGATCATACGGTTGGCGCGAGATCTGAAAGGCTTGGAAGATTCTATGCGCTTACACACCAACCGTTGATTAGGAATCTCCTCCCATCTCTGACAACCAACTAACAGGAAACAAAATCAATAGTCGTCGCAAGATCTTAAGCATCTGACAAAACCCATAAGATTATATGTCATTTGTCGATTCACTGACAGGATCAGGACCCACTGACACATGCTAAGTAAGATTCAAAATCAATGGATGGTGCATGATCTCAAAGGGGAAGAATATTCCTTAAGATCATGCACTGACCATAGATTGAAAAGCCTTCACTGCAGGCCCCACTGATAGGATCCCTCTTAGCAACACATTGACCAATGAGAGAATGCCAACTGTGCCAACATGGCAGTGGACCCACCTAAAAGGAAAGGCAACGTCATTAGGAAAAATCAACGACGATCTTAAGATCTCATGTGTCTAACACATCTCATAAGAAGATATGCCCACCATTGGATGGAGATGGTGTCAGAAGACCGGGCCCAAAAAACATTAAGGCTGAAACATAGGAAAAATTAAATGCTGAGACTTAGGCTTTCAGGAAAAATATTAGGCTCAAGGGACTTTAGGAAATATTAAAGGCCGCCGGGGTAGAAACTTAGGAAAAGTTAACACTAGGGCCGACCAAAATATAAAGCACATGAAAATTAGGACCCTTAAGTGACCCGCAAAAAGTAACATCAAAATAGAAAAGGGCCAAGATTTTCAAAGGGTTTTTCATGTAATGGCTAGTTTTTCAAAAATTTGAACCAAGGCTAAAGGCAGAGACCTAAAAAAAAAAATTGCAGAGCCCAGGGGAAAAGGGCTAGAGCCATGAAATTTTTTGCATGTGCTAACAGACTCCTAGGTTAATATTTTTGGGTGCGCAGCTAGAGGGGGCATATCTAAGGTATATTCATGGATGAAAATCTTATTGTCCAAGTTGGTAAAACATTTTTGATGGTCAAAGATGATTCAAATTAGTTGAGCTAGCATATTTACGATAAAATTAATGACTATCTTGATTTGAATTGGTATTTCAATCATTTTTTTTGGTGGGCAAAGGTCAAAACAGTTTACATATCCTTAGAAAGTTTTTATGTCGATATTGTGAGAACGCATTTTTGGGTGAGAAATTTTAAAATTGAGGAACTAGGTTATGAAGTAGTTGTTGATTGATGTGAATGCAAGCTAGTGACATAGAAGTTGTTGTGAAAGTTTTATATAGGATTTTCAAATATGATATTATGAGTTGTGAAGAGCAATTTTAAAAGGTAACAAGAGATAATATGGTTCCGAGCTGCTTTTTATATTTACTTTGAACTCTAATTATGAATAGTTAGATGTTATTTTGGGTATTTAATTATCTCCTAATCATTGTAGTGATCCTTGTAAGGTAGAAAGCCTTTTGTATTAGGTTGTATCCATTTTTGTATTAAGTAGTGAGCTCTAGGTAGTGAGCCTGAATGCAAGTGCATACCTAACTTATTGTAAGACAATGTTTCTACAAAGTATTGGCTTGTGGGTGTCATCCCCACCATGGTTTCTCCCCTAATAAGGTTTCCATAATAAAAATCCATGTTTTATAGTGGTGTACTTATTTTATGTTCATGCACTTTACTTTTCAGTTAATGCATTAAGTGGTTTGTGAATTAGATTAATAAGGTTAAAATTTTGAGAACATGATTCGCCCACCCCACTCCCCATTCTCAATTTTCCCTCACAAAAATTGGTATCAAAGAAAAGTCCCTTGGAGAAAGCCTAATATCTTGAGGGTGATCCATGAAGGAAGAATGAATTCAAGGTTGCATGAACAACTCGTAGTTTCATTAGAAGATCTTGATCAAATAAAATTTGAAGCTGAAAACTTGTAGAGGATCCTAAGAGAAGCTGAGATCTACATTAAGACATTGAAAGCACAGTTGAAGCAAGCCAAGGCAAGGAGAAAGGAGATATTTGAGAACCTAAATAAAAAGGATAGTGAGAGCTTAGATGATGAATAATTGAGTCAAGATCTGAAGGATAAAACTGAAGAATCTGAGAAACTCAAGCAAGAGAATGCAATCATAAAGAATGAAATACAATATATGGTGATGAGGATGACTAAGGAAATTGTGGATAGAGAGAAGAATGAATAGAACCTAAGTAAAACCATAAAGGAGAGATATGATGAATGCAATAGACTTGTAGCTTATCTGTAGGAAGAAAATGTTATTGAAGAACTTGTGATTACCAATAATAAGAAGGAGAAGTTTATGATCAAAATTACAAAGCTTGATTCATTACTTGAAAGCCAAAGGAATAAAAATGACAAGCACAACCTTGGATATGAAGAAGGTGAGAGATCCAAGTTTGGATCCAATCAATAAAACCTTATATCTAAGAAGAAGAAGAAGAAAAAGAAGGCACCTACAGGACAACCTAATGCTGAAAGGATAGGTGGTAAGTACTTTATCTATAATAAATTTTCTCATAAAGCCATGCATTATAGCAATAGGATGGATCAGAATCATTAACCATTTTTTAGGTCAATGTTTTAAGTGTCAAAATCATGGTCATAAGGCAAGTGAGTGCTATAATGTTGTAAAAAAGTCTTCTAACAACAAGAACAAGATCAAGTGTTATGCATGCAATGGATTTAGTCATATTGCAAGAGAATGTGGACCAAGAAGGAACTAGATGGTCAACCAAGGTCAAAGGAAATTTTTTTGTTACAAATTCAATAGAACTAGCCATATTGAAAAGTTTTGTAGGAGCAACAATGGGAATAATAGAGGAAAAGCTAACAAAAGCATAAATGCGCAAAGATGATGTAACCCAATTTTAACCATGAACAAGTATCATAAAGAAAATATGAACACACAATAAATTATTTCAGAATTCAAAAATCTTCATTATTCATCCAACTATCCAATTTGTCTTACAATAACAGGAAAAGACTAATTTAACCAATTTTAAAATTACTATTTTTGGTAGAATCCATTTTTTGCGATTTTTGGTAATTTTCAAAATAACTCCTAAAAAAATGATTTTTCCCCTAAAGCTGCCTTAAACTAAGATAAGAAGAATTATTGACTAATCTTCAAAATTAGAAACATGATTTTGAAGTAAAATACACAACTTTCTAAAAACTCAAAAGAAATACTAAAAGCCAACTCTGGAGGCCCAAATGAACTTTCTGGCTCTTGAAAAAATGTCAAAACGACTACCTATCAAGATGATCTCATCGACAATCCAAATGGCTTCTCCTAAAGAATCTACTTGTAAAATTTCAAGATAAATGGATAACCAAGGTAAAATTTATGACTGTCAGAAGTCCCTACCCTCAAACTAGTGCAATTTAGCCTGATCCAGCTTCTTCAATTCCCACTATACTAGATATCTGTCGTATTCTCCTTGGAAAGTACAAACAATTTTCCTATCTAAAACTTGTGCAACCTCTTCCTTTTTCTTGTTGGGGATTATGTGATGCCAATTCACTTTATCCTCACTACCTGTAGCATGATCTTCAACATGGTAGGTATATAAATCAAAGACATTAAAAATAGGGGAAATATCAAGACCAACAGGTAAATCTACCTCATAGACATTTTCATTGATTCTCTTACGAATTGTGCATGGACCAATTTTCTTATATTTGAGCTTGTGATATGTCCCTGTAGGAAATATCTCCTTTCGTAGATAGACCATCACTAGATCTCCTGCACTGAAAATATGATGTCTCCTACTAGCATATGTCATAGCCTTGTACCTCTCATTACTTTCCTACAACTTCTACCTTACTTTTGCCTGCAACTAGTGGATATGTTCTGCAAATGCTTCTCCATCATCACTGATTCTATTGCCTAGTGGAAACTATACCAAAGCTAGGACTCATGTCGTAAACAACTTGAAATGGTGATTTTCTATTGGACCTATTCACTAAAATATTATAGGAAAATTATGCCTGGGGTAATGCCAAGTCCCATTGTTTTGGTTTCTCCCTAATAATAAACCTCAACATATTTCCCAAACTCTGATTGACCACTTCTATTTACCCATTTTTTTGTGGATGATAGGCACTACTAAACTAAAATTTGTTCCCATCTTCTTCCATAAAGTCTACCAAAAATGACTGAGGAACTTGGTATCCTAATCAAAAGTGATGGTTTTTGGAACACCATGCAATCTAACAATCTCTGAAAATAATAACTCGGCCACCCTAGTAGCATCACTAGTCTTCTTGCAAATAATGAAATGAGCCATTTTTTAGAATCTATCAACAACAACAAAAATTGAATTTTTACCTTATAGTGTGTTTGGTAGTCCCAATACAAAGTCCATGCTTAAATATGTCCATGGTTCTATTGGTACTGGAAATGACATATAAAATTATGTATTAGTGTCCTTTCACTATTTGACAAATTCTGCACCTCTCCACAAATTGGGTTATGTCTCACTTCATCTTTGGCCAGTAGTACTTATCTGCTACCAAGGCTATTGTTTTATCTTTCCCAAAGTGCCCAGCCATACCACTATTATGAAACTCTCTAATGATATTTTCCCTCATTGAGCTAATAGGAATGCATAACTATTTTCCTTTGATTAAATAGCCATCCTACATAATATATTCATCTTGAATGTTCTCCATTTGTCCAGGTGCTGGATTTGTCAACTGGTCCACAACTTCCCAAAAATTAGTGTCAGCCTCATATAACTCTTTTATTTCTTCAAACCCAATTAATTCAGTCTCCATGGTGGTCAAAAATATTGCACACCTACTCAAGTCATCTACGACTTGGTTTTTATTTCTTGATTTATGCTTCAAAAAAAAAGTGAAACCTTGCAAAAAAGAGACCCACTTTGCATGTCTACTATTCAATTTCTTTTGGGTGTTTAGATGTTTTAAGTGAATATGGTCTATTAACATCATGAACTCCTTGCATACCAGGTAATGTTTCCTATGTCTCAAAGCTTGCATAATGGCATAGAACTCAATATCATAAGTTGAATAATTATTCCTCACATCATTTAACTTTTCACTAAAAAATGCAATGGGTTTACCTGTTTGGCTAAGTAAAACTCCAATTCCCACATGTGAGGCATCACAGTCCACCTCAAACACTTTATCAAAATATGGTAAGGCTAATATAGGGGCTTCAGTGACCTTCTTCATATTTTGGAAACTTTCTTCAGCTTCTTTAGTAAATAAAAATTCCTTACTCTTGGTGCAATCAGTTATGGATACTACAATGTTACTGAAATGACGAATGAACTTTCTATAGAAAGTAGCTAACCCATGGAAACTCCTCACCTCTATTATGCTATGTGGACTAGGCCACTCAAGGATGGCTCTAAATTTCTCTATATCCATTGTGACTCCATCTGGAGAAATGACAAACCCCATAAAAACTAAACTCTACAACATGAACCTGTACTTCTTAAAATTGGCATAAAGTTTCTTTTCCCTCAACACTCCCAGTATGATGCTTAAGTTCTTTAGATGTTCTTCCCTTATTTTTATAAAGATTAAGATATCATCAAAATATACTATGACAAATTTACAAATGTAGGGACACAACACAGTATTCATTAGGCTCATAAAAGTTTTGGGTGCATTTGATAAATCAAATGGCATGACCATCCACTCATACAAGCCATCTCTAGTTTTGAAAGTTTTTTTCCATTCATCGACTTTTTGGATACAAATATGATGATACCCCCTTCATAGATCAATCTTGGTAAAATATGTTGATCATGCAAGAACATCCATCATGTCATCAAGATGAGGTATAGGAAAGAGATACCTAATGATTATCCTATTGATGTCTTGACTGTCTATGCACATCCTCCACATTCCATCCTTCTTCAGGGTTAGAAATGTTGGTACTGCACATGGGCTCATACTTTCTTGCACTAGACCTTTCCTTACAAGTTATGTCACTTATTTATTTAGTTTAACATGTTGTGTTGGGCTCATCCTATAAGTTGCTTGATTCAAAAGACTTTCTCCTGGAATAAGATCAATATGATGTTGGATATCTCTCTTTGGTGGAAGACCATCAGGTAATTCCTTTGGAATAACTCAGAGAATTCTTCCAATATTATAGTTGCTTCTTGTGGTATTGACAATTCTTCTAGCTCTTCTCCTTTCCTCACTACCAATGTGTAACAACACCCTGTCACTTTTAGTTCTTTGACAAGTTCTTTTTCAGATAGGAAATTATCACCCTTCCCATCATCCTTGAGAGGAAAAAAAATTACTTTGGACCCATCCTTCCAAAAGGTATACATATTATTTTCTCCATCATGAATGACTTTCTTGTCAAACTACCAAGGCCTTCGTAAAAATATATGGCATGCATCCATTGGAATGACATCACACCATACCTCATCCTTGTAGATCTTTCTTGTGGAAAATGTAGCAAGACACCTCTTTTCTATAGTAACTTGATTTCCCTTCTAAAACCATGCAATATAGTATGGATGAGGATGTCTTTCACACTACAAATTTAATTTGTCTACCATTTCTTTAGAAACCATATTCTCACAACTACCTCCATCAACAAATACTTGACATACCTTTCCACCTGAAGTACACATTGTATAGAATATGTTGTTTCTAAGCCATGAATAATTAGGGGATTTTTCCTCTGCTTTCTCTTTTACTAGAATTGTCATTTTCCTCCTTATCATGATACTTTCCCCTACATCTAGAGCTACCTCTTTCTCTACTCCTTCATTCTCAGCTTGAACTAGATTCAACCGAGGTGGGCCCCCTTGTTTCCCATCTTGCATGTTATAATTATAACACTCAAAGGATCTATGGACTTCTTCTCCATGTGTGAAACATGTAAATGGTCTTCTTTGACCTTCCCATCCTCTACTACTACCATAACTTCTACCTCTCTAAAACCCTCTTCCTCTTTGTTGATTTGATGGAGCCTAGCAAGTTTCTTATTATTTTTATGTTCCATGGGATGATTCTCCTTGACTATAACTTGAACCATCATGGAATGGGGATGGTGTACTTCCTCTCCTTGCTCCTCTATTTCTTTGAAAATATTGTTAGCTCTTCTTTTGTTCTACTTTCAAGGTAAGCTAATATGCCTCTTTCATGCTAGTGATTCGATGCATGCTCAACTCATCTTGAATATATAATTTTAATCCATTAACATACCTCACAGCCATCTACTCATCATTTTCATAGGGGTCCACTTGAATAGATAGTTTTTAGAACTCATTCGTATAGTCTTCTATAGTAGATAGATTTTGCTTAAAATTCTAAAAATTTTGAAATAGGGTTTGTGTATAAATTATAGGAAGAAATTTCTCTCTTAGTTTCTTCTCCATCTTCTCCCATGTCCTTATTTTCTCCTTTCCCTTTTGGGTTCTTTCCTTCTGCAAGTGATCCCACCAGATCATTGCATGCCCTTCTAGCTTTCTACAAGAAAATTTTACCTTCTTTTCCTCTATCATATGTTTCCATTCAAAAAACTTTTCCATGTTTTTTAGCCAATCTATCATCTCCTCAGGTTTAAGAGTACCTACATAGTTAGATACTTCAACTTTGATTCCATCATTTCTTCCCTCTAATTCCCTAATCATCCTTTCTTCAAAAGATAATTCATTTTCTTTCTCACCCTCTTCTTAAACTTCTGCATGTTGTTCAGCTCCTCTTCTATTATTTGCTTCATCATCTAAATTATCTTCTCTTTGTCTTAGCTCTTGATCGGCAAGCCTTTCTGTAAGTGTTGCAACTTGTCTCTAGATAATTTGCATGTCCCTTTTCATCTTAATGTTACCTCTTCCTCATCCTCTCCCAGCCATATTCCTACTCTGATACTAGATGATGTAGCCCAATTTTAACCATGAACAAGTATCATAAAGAAAATATGATTGCATAATAAATTGTTTCAGAATTCACAACTCTTCAGAACATAATAAAATTTTTCAGAATTCACAACTCTATAGAACACATAAGAAACTGATGAATAATGAATAATTGTGAATTCTGAAACAATTTTTTGTGTGTTCATATTTTCTTTATGATACTTGTTCATGGTTAAAATTGGACTGCATCAAAAGAAATGATAAAGGAAAGGTGAAAGTTGATGTTGAGGAATCACACCATCAAATGAAGCAAATATAGAGGAAGAAGAGTACTAAGAACAAACTAGAAGGGTCCACAACTAGATCTAAGGCTGGAAATTCCTCAGGAAATTGTATTTAGGCCTTTGACCTAGAGGGAGCTTATATGCTAAATCTAATGAAATCTCTTGAATGTGTTGATGGTTGAATCTTTTAGGAATGAAAAAGCTGAAGTAAATTTTTACCAGAGGTTATGGGGCCATAACCAAAGGAATTTTTCATGTTTTGGAGGAGCGTAAGGAATTTGTGAGAGATAGATAGTGAACAGAGGGTTTGAGAAGTAATTAGTACATGAAACATTAGTTAAAATTATAAATTAGGTTTAAAAAGGTATAAAAAGGGTGAATTGTGATTCTAATTCATCACTTTGCACTTGAGAAAACAAAGAATAAGAGCTTTGAAGGTGAATTTCATCATGACCAAACTGAAGAAGTGATTGTTCAAAGTGATATAAAAACAAACCGTAGCTTTGTAAAAGGTATTTCATTGCACAGAAACTTTGAAAAATTCAATATTTTAGAGATGAATACTCCTACCATTATAGATGTTAAGGAGAGGCCTCACCAAAATTTTAAGAAGCATTCTTACATGGCCATAGAAGTAGATCCAAAGGGGGCATTTTCAAATGTGCCTATGGGATTTTTCTTTGCAAAGACACTAGGGTATACATTCAATCTCAAATAGAAGACCTATGAATATATTAGTTGAAGAATTTTTACATTGAAAATTTATTAGATTCTAATCACCAATTGAAACCAAAATTCAAAACCTGAGTGGAAAAGATATTTAATCAATCCAAAAGGTTTCCATTGATAGATGAGATTGAATGGATAAGATATGTTATGATATGAATCCATGGTGAATTCATGTCGCTAACCCATGCACAACCATCCAAGATCACTAAGGAGGAAATAAGTAGTGATCAATTTGTGGGCTTTTGGAAGATTTCTTGTGCTCAAATCTATCAAGAATGATATATTTCATGATGCCATAGTAGCCAAAACCAAAAAGAGAGGTATTAAAATTCATGAAATTATTGAGGATGATGTGAAATTTTATGCAATGGTTGATGGATACAAATTCTATCACCCCAATAGGTAGAATTATGTGCCCGTGACAACAATCTACACTACTTATGAGATGTTAAAGGAGAACAAGGAGTATGATCAGTGTGAGACCATGAGAATTTAATTGTTAGAAAACTTGGAGAGAATAAAGGAGGACAAGAAGAACATATTCAAGTTTGGTACCCTTATCTTTTTTCTATTCTTTTACTTCATGAAGCAACATCTTGGTAGAGGTCCAATTGCTTTGGAAACTAATAGGCTAGTTATAGTCCAAGTTAGGGATTTTATATATGGCATGGCTTAAACTATAAGAACAACAATAATTCAAGTTTATTTCAAAAGTTTTCAGAAGATGATGTGGTATAGGGACATAATTTCTAAGTTAGTTGTGGATAAGTATGAGGATATTATCTTCTTTATGGTAGATATTGACCATTTTTTTATCGAGGTGATGGAACCAAGGACTTATTAGATAATGCCTATGGGCTATGAGGTGGATGAACACATTTTGACTATTTATGTTGATGATCTCTTGAGAAAGCCAAGAGACCCAACTGAAGAGAGATTTGGAACCTACAAAGAGAAGATTCTTAATCTTCTTATGAGGTTCCAAGCACCAATCTCATAGAGGAAAGTGAGAAAGGTAGAAGAAAATATAAAAAATTAGTGGGCATCACTCATAAACAATTGTAAGAAGCTAAAGATAGAGCCAAGAAAGGTATTGTAGAGAATCCTATGGAAGTTAAAGGAAAAATTTAAAATCCCCCTCCTACCACATCTAGACAAACAAGGAGCACACCGATAAAAAAAATCCAATCATCTCCACCTACAAAGGAGACAAAGAAGACACCTCCAATAAGAGAAGCCAAGATGAAAGTAGAGGAGAAGAAACCAGTATAAAATAAAACTATAGAGAGGAAACCAACTAAAAAGGGGATAGTTGTGAAGAAGAATTAAGTAAAGAAGAAAGAGGATAAGAAAGAAGAAGTAATTATTGAGGATGTTGATGGTGAAGCTACTAAATCTGATGATGTAATTAATACATTCAATAGATAAAAGAATACCCCTATGCAATAATCACAACCCAAATATTCTTGTAGAGAAACACAAGTGAGAAAGGAGAAAAAATTTGAGTCAAATGAACATGATATGTCTATAAATGATGTTGTGAAAAGTGTTCCATCTCAAGGTAACTTAAAAATAATATCAAAGTTTTTTGATAAATGCGATGATGAAGGAAACAAATAAATTGAGGAAACAGTTGTGACATACTTGTCTAGATTTAAAAGGGAACTAATTAAGATTGTATTAGGCATTCTTGTAAGTCTGTATAACATCCTAGATGCAAGGAATGCATACACACTAGATAAAGATAAGAGGCTAAGGGAGAAGGAAATAGTAGACTTATGTCCATCATAACTACAGATGAAGTGAATAAAATCCTCAAGAAATCTGCAAATGAGTTTAGGAGCAAGAAAATAATGTATATGCTCATGTTAGAGAAGAATGAGGATGTCATTAAAGAAACATATAAAATAATGAGAGTCTATCTAGAAAAGAATGACTATGAAGTTGTTCCGTTGGACCAGGGAGCAAGTTCTTTAGCTTTGAAACTTGGTCCCCATACTACAACCATTCCATGTGGTGTGTAGATGAAATAAGAAGAGATAAGTAGTGTGAAAGTTACATAAGAAAAGGATAGTGGTGTGTAGGTACAAGCTAAGGTAAGTATTACACAAATTACATAAGTCACTATTGTTGTAATTGATGATGTGGATGTGCTTGATATACCAATAGAATATAGTGTAGATGATGCAATGGACATCCTTGAAGATGTGACTAATCAATTTGATATTGAAATGGAGGTCCCCGAGGACAAAAAAGGAAGGAACAAGATGCAGAGAAATAGAAAGAGGTGGAGAAGGAACAAGATGGTGCAGGAGAACCCTTGTTTTTACTTGTTTTGTAAGCCATATTTGGCATATTTTGATTTTCCTAAGGTCATGTTGACCAAGTTATGGAGATCGGTAAGTGAGATTGATGAAGTGAGAGTTGAAAAACATCAAATGGAACCACATAAGAAATTTTCCAACACCTCCTCATCTCTGCAAGTTCCTATGTTCATTTGGAGGTGGTGAGCCGTTATCCTAGTTTAAGGGTCAGTGTATGCATGGAAGGAGTAAGCACCAAGAATCATGATTTATCTTGGTTGGGGTTGTAGACTAGGGGATTGAACATTTGAATGAGTCCTATAGCTCATTTGAGTTAGTTGAGACACAGAGGGGTCACTAGGTGGACCTAGGCAAGGGCTAGTGATTAGCTCTCCCCACCTCCCTATCACAAGAGGCAGAGAAAGAGAAACAAGAAATGAAGGAGACAAGGAAGGAAAAGGAAGAAGAGATTTAAATGAGGTAGGAAGAAGAGTCACAAAATATAGATTGGGTAGATGTATTATATCCTCTAAACCAAGTGTTTCCTATGTCCATTGAAGACCCTAATGTAGAGATTGAAAGAAAAATTAGAATTGTGGATAAGAGAAAGAAAGTTCTACAAGAGACATTGTTAGAATAGTTAAGGATTTTATGGGATTGGAAACAATTTAAATTTATTATAACTACCCCAAGGACCAGTGGACTTATCAACTCTCTCCCCAATTCAAACATTCAAGTTTGCACAATTTTTTGAGGCACAAGCAAAAGAAGAAATGTTGAGAATCCATTTGGAGGACAACAAATTGATGATGGAAGCATCAAATGTATTAGATAAGTTGGTACCATCATGTGATAGAAACATAGTAGACAACCCCTCCGACCAATTCAAAAGCTTAATTGATGTGGTAAGTTCTCAATTTGAATCATCTGAGAAGTCTGCAAAGCTAAAGGTTAGAACTCAATGATAAAATATTTACTGATCTTAAGGGAAAAATAGAATATGATAGAATGGTATTGGAAATAAACATGAGAAAATGTAAAGAGGCTATCAATAAAGGTAGAAATATCTACAAATCATGTATGTATGTTTCCAAATTTTCTGGTGATATTGAAAAGAAAATCAAGGAGTGTGAGCAGAAATTGGAGCATATTGCTCAAACCTTTAATCCTATGCAAGCTTCTACATCTACTACAGAAGGTCAAGAAATACCATTTTTTAACAAAAAAAAAGGACTAGAGAAAGAGAAATTCAAGATCATTGCCAAAGAAGATGATCTAAGGAAGTTGATTGCACCCAAACTATGCACTCTTTTTAGTGCAATGAAGGAAGCACAAGATGCTCTAGGTGCTTCAGAACAAGTCAACCTTCCAAAGGAAAATATATCTATGTTAAGAAAACTCAAATAGGGTTGGGACATTGATTTAGTTGTTGAAGACCATTTGTGCAGATATATTTTCAATGATGTAAGTTAGAATTTTCGTTTGTACATATACGACATATATATAGTTAATGCATAGTTTTTGGGTGCATTTTTGGCATTTTGGTTGGTCTCTGTGCTATTAATGTAAAAGGGGGAGTTTAGGAAACTAAAAAATGTACACAAATGATCATAGAAACATCTTAGGGGGAGCTATGTTAGAAAATTTTTGGGGTAATGCAGTTCTTGACACTTAGTCATTTTTCACTATGTGTTGCCATCAATGCCAAAGGGGGAGATTGTTGGAAAAATGGTAAGAGGAAATGAAAATATGGATGATTATTATCATTGATGGTAAAAATATGATGTTTAGACCCTAATTATATGTGTGCAACTCATTAGGAGCTTAAACCAAAAGTCAGAAGGGATTTTGGTTAAGTACAGAGTGAAGAACAAAGTATTCTACATGCACAATTAGTTTTTGGATTGACGAAGACTCCTAGGTTAATATTTTTGGGTGCACACCTAGGGGGAGCATATTTAAGGTACATTCATGATAATTTCAAATTTTTTTAGTGAGATATGATGGACCGTAAAAGTTACATGAATCTGAGTGACAAGTTTTGAGGTTGACAGTTAGAATGGGCCGAAATGGATGAAAAATCTTTATGTGCAAGTTGGTAAAATGTTTTTGATGGTCAAAGATTATTCAAACTAGTTTAGCTGACATATATAAGGTCAAAGTAATGATTATCTTGAATTGAATTGGTATTTCAATCTTTTTTTTGGCAAGAAAAGGTCAAAACAATTTACATATCCCTAGAAAGTTTTTATGTTGACATTGTGAGATCAAATTTTTGGTTGCGCAAGTATAAAATTGATGATTTAGGTTATAAAGTAGTCATTGATTGTTGTGAATACATGATAGTGGTGTGAAAGTTGTTTTTGTGCAAGTTTTTTATAGGATTTGTATATCTTGTATTGTGAGTTGTGAAGAGAAGGTTTAAAAGGCAATGAGAGATAATATGTTTCGAATCTGATTTTTGTGTTTGCATGCAATTTTAATTAGGTATCGTTAGATGCTATTTTGTGAAGCTCATCATACATTTATCATTATAGTGATCTTTGTAAGGTAGAAATCCTTTTCTATTGGGTTATAACCCTTTTTTATTGAGCAGTGAGCCTAAATGTAAGTGCATTCTTAACTTATTGTAAGATAATATTTTTGTAGAGTATTGGCTTGTAGGTGTCATCCACACTATGTTATTTCCCCTAACAAGGTTTCTATGATAAAAATCCATGTGTTATGGTGGTGTCCTTACTTTTGTTTTTATGTTTATGTAATTTAATTTTCAGTTAATGCATTAAGTGGTTTGTGAATTAGATTAATTAGGTTAAAATTGTTAGAACACATATTCTCCAGCCCCCTCCGCCTACCCCCCCCTACTCGCCCCACTCCCTTTAAGTGTTCCCTCTTTCCAACACAAACATGGTCTCCCTAGATGAAGTTTTTTATGTTTTACAATTTTTTTGGATTATTTCTAGATCTTTTGATGATGTTTTCATCAAATTTTTTTTAGGACTTTTTAATTGAATTTTCAAGATATTTTAGGACATTATGCTCTTTTTAGAGGTTTTTTTTGGGATGATATATAACATTTTTGGGGTTTTTAGGATATTTTCTTAATATTTATAATTTTTTAAGGATATTTTTTGAATGTATTTGGAGCTTTTTCAAGACATTTTTTGAATGTTTTTGGATTTTTTCAGGACATTTTTTGAATGCTTTTGGATTTCCTCATGATAGTTTCTGAATGTTTTTGGGGTTTTAAGGATATTTTTTTAATGTTTTTAGATTTTTTTTAGGACATTAATGTTGCCCCTAGTCTGGTGAACTAGTCTAGGTCAAGGATAGGAATGAATACTTATAAGTATTGTGCTTGTTGGGTTTCATGCTTGACATGTTTAGTGATACATGTTGAGTAAGTGTCAGCTAATCATTTTCTTTCATTGATGGAAAAGTGGGATTTCAACACTTGGTGCATGTTTTCCAGGTTTTCACCAAGGTACCTCCCTAATAGCGCTTGTTTGCCAGGTTTTCACCAAAGGGTGATTTTGTTTCTCTTTAATTCTTTTATTTTTCACTTTGTATTTTTGTTGCCAAGGTGCTTATTTGTTAGGTTTTCACCAAGGTAACCTTTTGTATTTTTTTATTTTTTTTCCTTTTTATCTCTTTTTTATAAAAAAAAATTACATTTTTTAACTTTGGAACTATGAACACTTGACTTTGGGATGTCAAATATAAAACCTTTTTAGGTGCATGTTGTTGATATAGCCAACGAGCTAATCTTCTTCCTATATTTCTAGTTGATATTCCCCATTGTCAAAGGATTCGATGATGACATAGGGTCCTTACCAGTTGGGTTCATATTTGCCTTGTCATTCTTGATCTACAAGATTCCTATTATTTTCTTTCAAAACCAAGTCTCCTATGTCAAATTTTATACATCTGACTCTCTTTGTATAGCTTCTTTTAAGGAAATTTGTATAACCTTTCAAGTGATTCATTGCACTTTGACGCTTCTCATCTATGTTAATATGATATAGAACAATAGAGAGGGGGGGTGAATCAATTGTTTTTAGGTCCAGATATATCAATCAAACTTTTAAACAATTTAACAACTCATATCTAATAACCAAAACTACTCGGTCATTACAGAATCTATGCCAAAAACATATAACAATGCAGTCCACTATCCAATAGTATTTAACTTGCAAAACATAGAAATGTTCAAACCAAAACATTCACACAAGTATTGACACCAGGATTTATAGTGGAAACCCAATTTGGGAAAACCCACTTTGTAACATGTTACTGATATTTTCACTCTTCTCAAGTGAGCTCTATGAAAAGCCAACCCTGTCAAAGGTTTACATATACACTCCTAGGTGTGACCCTATTAAAGGATTTCAACCACCCTATTAGGAGTGCACCTTGTTAGAGAACTTAAGTACATTCCATTAGAATGAAACCTTGATTAAAGGATTTAAAAAATAATTGTTAGGTCAACCTTGATTAAAGGATTTGGACTGATACAATGGTTAGAAAGTAACATTAGTATTTAATCTAAAAACATACAACTCACTTTGCAAATAACAGATCCAATTCTCAAATATATGATGGCTTATTAACTGAGTTCCATTTCCATCTCCATCACCGATCTGCTCAAAAATCCCTTCAAGCAATCACAACTCTGATCAACTCCTTCACCTTCAGCCTTTCTGCTTTTTCAATCAATAACATCAACAACTCCAGCATCCTGTTTAACCTCACACTTGGGTTTCCCTTAATACCTCTTCAATAGGTAGCTCTATCTTTTGCCACTTAATCTCCTTTGTAGATCTTAGGGTTAGGTCAGATTCATCAAATCCTTCCATCATTAAAGTCCTTGATACATCCTTCTAGAAACATCTTCAATCTCTTTATTGAAATCATAATAAAATGGTTTACTGTGCATTAAATGCTCCATACAGTCAATTAATAAAGTCAACATGATTTACATAATTCAAGAATTCAACTATATCGACTAGGAATCTGAATTATTCCTCAAATGTAAATTACTAACGCTCGGTCAATACTATGTTAATCTCCTTGGTCATCACTGTGTAGCTCGGTCATCTCTTCAAACTATCTCCCTCGGCTAATGTTGTCTCCCTTAGCAATAAACTAATGTTCGGTCAACACTGAATTTACTCAGCATATACTAGCTCGATTGACACTAACATCACTCAGCTTAAACTAGAGTTCTTCACTTTTTCTCGGTTAAGCCTATGTGTTCATTCTTTCTTCTTACTTAGATAAACAATACATTTTCTTATCATTATGCCACATAATCAAGTACTCATTGAAGTATCAAAATAACTCAACCTTTCTCTAGGTTCTATTGTTATCACCCTTGCCCTAATCTTTCTCATCAATCAATAGATATAGTACTTTCTTAGATAGCAACAGTCTTACCAATTAAGATTTGACATCAGTGACAATACAACAATTGCTTCAATTACAATTTCCAACAATCTCCCTCTTTGGCATTGATGGCAACATTATATGAATAACACATGATTCACCAACCAATCCAAATATTGTCATTCCATCAGAAATATTTGTAATTCCCTTAGCTTCATTCTGATTCTAAATTAATTAGCCTGGCTTGCTTAACCATCCACATAGTTACTCCCTCTGAAGCTTATCTGTGTCTCTCTTCCTCTGATCTCTGAATCATTTCCTCTTTATGTTTTTTTCATTTCTGAATCTCTCCATCTTTGACAATATTGTGAAAGAAGTATCTAGAACTTGCATCTTTCAGATGTAGATATCATCTTGTTATTTTAGTAACAATATTTCTCCCTCTATCATCTTGCTTATGACTGATTATAGCTTTCCTTTACATTTCACAACTCTAGGCCACTCCTAAAGTGTGACCTTTTCTACATCAATTTGTCAGATACTATGTGCGACACATTTGAAGCAGAGCTCCTAGCTTGACTAGGAAGCCTCAGTTAGGGGAAGAACCCCTAATTTACCTCTAAGATATTCATGAGCATCCTTAGGTAAACCTTTTGTGAATATGTCTGCTAGTTGTTCCTTTGTATTCACATATTCCATTCTCACCTCTTTATCTTGTACCAATTCCCTCAAGTAATGATACTTGATGGAAATATGTTTGGTCTTTGTGTACATCACTAGGCTCTTTGATATGTTGATAGCACTTATGTTATCATAGTATATGACAACTGGTTCAGTGATATCCTCTTTCATGCCTTTCAACAATTTCTTAATCCATACTAGGTTTGAATAGTTCACTATAGCTACTACATACTCGGCTTCAACTGTAGATTGGGAAATGCAATTTTGTTTCTTGCTTTCCAGGAAACTAACCTCTATCCAAGAATGAAAGCTCCTCCACTAGTACTTTTTCTATCATCCACATTTCTTGCCCATTCTGCATCAGTATAGACTCTCAGTTCAAATTTCTCATGCTTCTTGTAGTATAGTCCATAGTCTTCTGTCCCTTTTAAATATCTCATTATCCTCTTCACAACCATCATATGACTTTCCTTAGGATTGGCAAAGAATCTTGCAACAATCTCAACTACTAGATCAATATCTGGTCTATTTTAAATAGCATATTGCAGCTTTCCAATCATGGATCCATACAAAGTTTGGTTTACTTCAGCAGCATCATCATTTTTAGACAATTTTTATCTAGTAGCCATGGGAGTACTTATTGGCCTTGAATCCTCCATACCAAAGGTTTTCAATATCTCTTTGACATATTTAGACAGTGTGATAAAAATAACTTTCTCCATCTGATAGACTTGCAAACCAATAAAGAATTTTATCTCACCAAACATAGACATTTCAAACTTTGTTTGCATCCCATTTGAAAATTTCTTACATAGGGCATCTTGTCCTCCAAATATGATATCATCTACAAAAATTTTAGCTAACAAAATCCCTTTACCTTCTTCATCTTTCATGTACAAATTATTGTTGTCATTTTCCCTTGAAAATCCAATCTGTATCAAGTAATTGTGCAGCCTCGCATACCATGCTATGGGGGCTTGCTTTAATCTATACATCGCCTTATTCAACTTGAAAACCATATGTCTCTTGTTTGGATCAACAAATACTTCAGGTTGCTCAATGTACACTTGTTCTTCTAATATATCATTCAAAAATGCAAACTTGACATCCATTTGGCATACCTTGAAATCTCTGTAAGCAGCATATGCAAGTAGAGTTCTCACTCCTTCTAATCTTTCTACAGGGGCAAATGTCTCCCCATAGTCTATTCCTTCTTCTTGTGCATAACCCTTGCTACAGGGGAAAATGTCTCCCCATAGTCTATTCCTTCTTCTTGTTCATTAAGCTTGTTTCTGAATACCCATTTTTTTCCAATGACATTTTTGTTTTTTGGTCTAGGTACTAGAGTCTAGGTATCATTCTTTTCTATTTGGTCTATCTCCTCATTCATATCTTGAATCCAGTCTTCATTTTCTAATGCCTCCCTTTTTGTCTTAGGCTCAAACTCACACAATAAATATGTAGGATCTCTTAACTTTCTTCTGGTCAGAACTCCAGTTTCTTTATCTCCAATGATTTTCTTAGGCTTTTGATGTCTCCTTACATACTGTGCCAAAGTAGGTTCATCTTTTATTTCTCCTTTCTCTTTAGGTTCATCAATAAGATTATCAGATTTAGCCTCTGATTGCTTGGCAACCTCTTCCTGATGCTTGGTAGGATCCTTCTGTCGCTCGGCAACATCCTCCTGATGCTCGGCAACATCCTCCTAATGCTCGACATTATCTTCCTGATGCTTGAAATTGCTTACTCGAGACTCTGTATCAGGTGCAAGTGTGTTACTTTCCTCTCCTTATATATAGACAAAAGATCTATAATCTTCAGGTTCTCATTTTCTTTCCTGTTCATTTTTCTTTGCATATTCATCAACCTTCACATTTACACTTTCCATAATTTTGTCAGTGTTAGAGTTCAAACACTTGTAAGCTTTACTCTTTGTGGAATAACCTAGGAATATGCCCTCATCACTTTTTGCATCAAACTTTCCATTCCTATTATCTTTTAGTATATAGCATTTGCTCCCAAAAAATCTAAAGTATTTTACATTAGGTGCATAATCATGCCATAGTTCATAAGGTGTAACATTTGTACCTTTTTTTATTTATACTCAGTTTAAGGTATAAATAGTTGTACTTATAGCTTCTTTCAAGTACTTTTTTGCAACGTTCTTCTTAATCATTAGTTTCCTTGCACAATCCATGATAGATCTATTCCTTCTCTCAGCTATACCATTATGTGGAGGTGTTCTAGGTGCAGACATCTATCTCTTGATTCCTCTATCATTGCAGAATAGATTGAACTCATTTGATATAAACTCTCCACCTCGATCAGACCTTGAATATTTTAGGTTTTTTCCCATCTCCTTTTCAACCTTAGCCAAATACCACTTAAACAACTAAAATTCATCAAATTTTTCTTTTAAAAACATTACAATTATCATCCTAGTGTAATCATCAACAAACATAATAAAGTATTTACCACCACAATAGCTTTGTACACCCATAGGTCCACAAAGGTCAGTATGAACCAAATCTAAAACATTTTCAAAAGTAAAAGTCTTTCTCTTGAAACTAGACTTTGTCATTTTACCCAACTAACATTGTTTGCACATCACATTATCAGGTTTCTTCAATCTCGGCAATCCTCTAACTTTCTTATTTTTACTAATATTTACCAAATTATCAAAGTTAACATGACATAGCCTCTTATGCCATAGCCATATATCATCAAATTGTGCAATCATGCATGTCTCTTTAGATAGGTCTAGATAGAACAAATTACCTCTTGTATGTTCTCCACTTCCAATCAGTTCACCAATGGTATCAAATATTTTAGCCTTTCTATGATGAAACTCCACTCAGTAACCAGTGTTATTAAGTTGTGCAACACTTAAAAAATTATAGTTAAGACCCTCAACCCAATAAGCATTTTCACAAGTGATCTTATCAATTAGCTTAATTAATCATTTACCCTTTACAAGACATGGTGCATCATTACCAAACTTAACACTTCTACCTTTGTAATGATCTAGGGTTTCAAATTTACTTTTGTCACCACATGTGGTGTGAGCAACCACTATCAATAATCCATTTATCACCTTTGCTCACATAAGAAACAAGTGCAGTTTTCTCATCTTCATCAGACTCATCTTTCATAGAAACATAGACTACTTCAATTTCAAAATCATCATTGTCAGTGTCAGTTTCTTCTTCAACAATGTAACAAGATTTCTTACCTTTATCCTTGTAGTCCTTGTACCTTTGATAACCTCTATTTTCTCTCTTATCCTTGTACTTTATTTCTCTTTCCTCATCCTTGTCATCCCTATCAAGACATCTTACAGCTATATGGCCAGTTTTGTTACATGAAAAACATATGATAGAAAGTTTACATTTATATTTGTCTTTTCCTCTTTTCAATCTTCTGGCCATAAGAGCTTCAAGATCCTCTCGTTCCTCATCAGAAGTGTCACTATCACTTTCACTCTCACTTATACATTTTTCTTTTTCCTTTTTAGACTTATGCAAAACCATTTGTGACTTGAATGAAGATTCAACATTAGCAATAGTGAAGTTATCATAATTAGAAAGCTCAAAAGTAGTAATCTTACCAACAAGACTTTCCAGTGTTAGAACTTGACCAGAGTTACATCTAGATTCTTGAATTGCTAAAATTTTGATGGCATATATAGGATGCAAAGTTCTTAATACCTTTCCAATAATAGTCTCATCATCAATAGTTCCATTAGCTCCTTTAATAGAATTTACAACCTCCTTGATTCTACCATAATATTGAGCAATATTTTCACCTTCTTGCATTTTCATTTCATCAAACTTACCTCTTAGGCTTTCAGCTTTTTCCCCTAGTGTTAGAGTAAATGGTTCTTTACCATTTTACTCATTACTTAAGTTTACTTAGGTGAACTTATTTATAGGAGGCATTATTTTTTTTTTGGATATTATTAGGAGGATATTGTTGGGCCCTACTTTGACTCCAACTACTTCTAAAATGTAGTTGAGTTCAAGTACTCCAACTACTTTGTTTGGTAGTTGGTTCACTCCAACTACTTCTAAAATGTAGTTGAGTCCAATTACTCTAACCACTTTATTTGGTAGTTGGTTGACTCCAACTACTATTCTCAACCATGTCCAAACCTCCTACCATCTCTTGCCTATATTGTATATGCTAGGATAGCATAATAGAGATTTTCCTTAATGTTGTTATGCCTTTGAGCATATACATTAAGATTGTCTAATAGTGTTATTCTGGTTATTTTATTTCTATTTTTTATCAAACACTTTCAATTAGATTCTAGATTATTTATGTTTATTAGCAAATTCTACCATGGTATCAGAGCATTTTTTGAAAGATTAGATTCAATAATCTCCATATTTTTCATATATTTGTTTTTTCTTGATCTGGTTGATTGCAACACCTTGAAAGATCCAAATAGCAATTTTGATTACACCATTGTGTCCAGAAGGCTTAGAAAGTCAGGATTGACTTTCGTTTCATCCTTTTAGGAGATCATTTGCAAAAGTTACAAAATGAGGTTTTGTAGCTCAGATCTGGAGAACAACACACAAAATGGAGCATTTTCAAGCCAAACAGACCCTTCCATTGCATCCGGAATGGCTGAGGGATGAATTTTAATATAAAATTTACCCCATTTTGGTGATAGAAACATCTGAGGCAAAGAAATTATCTAAGAGGCTGCTCAGCACGCAAACCAAGGCAGCAACACACAGATGACAGCCATAAGGCCATCAAATTTACAGCCTAGTCAACTACACGAAGTCACTGTTTTAAAATTGACATTCATCCAGCTGTCAAAATAGGCCCTTCTAGTGCACTCGTTGGTGTTTTGCTCATAACTTGAGCATACGGTGTCGAAATTGAGAAAATAAGATATCGCCGGAAAGCTCTTTCTGAGCTCTATCTAGATCTAGAGGTTTTATCTTCTGATTTTTTATTTTTGATAGTGTTTTACACTGTCAAAGTCAGAAGTTCCTTTTTGCACTCTAGGAGCCATAACTTTCACTCCAGTGGTCCATTTTTCAAGAACAAGATATCATTGGAACGTTGGTGAAGAGTACTACACATCTACAAAGGTTATTTTTCCCTATTTTATCTTTAGTTCATTTTGTATCAAAAATTGTAATTTCAGCCATTATGAGCCTATTGAAGATTGTAACTTGGAAAAGAGCTTTGTAAACGCACTAAACTATAAAGTGCCAACCTGTAAATATCGGGAGGGGTGAATTTTTTATCTAGTGAAAAAGGGGGGATCTTCTCCTGTGGTCTTATGCACTTTCTTCTTGTGTGGTTTGTCTCTTTTCTTTTTCGCACTACATTTTTCATTTTTAACATTAAAATGGATCAACCAACAATTTCATTACTCACGCCCTATAACTACTATGAGTGGAAGTCTAAAATGACAATCTATCTTTAAAAATTGGGGTTATATAGAGTAACAATGGCTGATGAAATTGAACCAACACTGCTTGTGGAAAATCCCAAATGGTTCAACAAGTGTGATGAAGCTATATGGCACTTTGTGCATGGCCATATCTCCAGATCTTCTCTTTCATGTTGAATTTGCTACAACTCCTAATAATGTATGGATAACATTAGAAGGGTTTTTTGGTAAGCAAGATGAATTAAGAGGGCATCAATTAGAGAATGAATTGATAGGGTTAAACCCTTGTAACTATGACACAATTCAAGACTTCTTCACAAAGTTGAAGGATTTAAGGTTGTAGTTAAAAGCATGTGGAATTGAGAAGAAAGATTTCCAACTAATTCTCAGCATTCTTTCCAAACTTGGTCCCACTTATTCAGTATTTGTTTCTACTTTCTATGCAACAAAAAGTGCCTTAGGAACCAACTATACAATGCCTTCTCTTGATGAGTTTGCAAATGAACTCACCAAGGAACAAGACAAGTTGATTCATATGGGCACAATTAAGCCCTCCAAGTCTCATACTTTAGTTGCAAATCAAGGTACAAGAGAACAAAGAGGGCCTTCTAAGCAAGAGAAGAAACAAAAGTACCAAGGAGAAAAGAGGCAAGAAAATAAATTGGTTGCCCCAAAAGAAATAAATGAGGCGTCTTCTTCAAAAGGTGATAAGCCAAAGAAGGAGAAAATAATATGCTCCTATTGTAAGAAACTTGGACATGATGAACACAAGTGTCTAAAGAAACAAATTGATCACTTGTCTCATCTTCTTGAAAAGAACAATATCAAAGTACCTGATTCTGTCAAGTCAAGTTCATCTCAATAATTTTTTAAGGATGCAAGTAAAGGTAAAGGAAAAGGTAACGCCCTAGTTGCTTTTGCCTCACAACCAAATTCTTGGATTATTGATTCAGGTGCTTTGCACCACATGGCTTTATCAAAAGAAATTTTTTTCTCCTTGGAGTCATGTTCTATGCCATCCATTCTTTTGGGTGATGACACTCCTGCTGAAGTTCATGGGAGAGGATCTATTGGTGTGGGTGAAGGAACATTTCATGATGTCCTTTGTGTTCCATCCTTGTCAACTAATCTCCTATCTATTTATCAAATCACTCACACAGGCTTTGGCAAGCAGGTTGAGTTTATTCTAGACATAGTGGTTATTAGTGAAATGAACAATGGGTCTACAGTTGCAGTGGAAAAGGTAGATCATTAGTCTAGATTATATACCTTCTCTCACTTTGTTACTAATTCTCCTTCACTTGCATTACTCACTCACTCAAATGAGGTGAGTCATTTGTGGCATCAGCAGTTTGGCCACTTGAACTACCGCTACTTGCAAAAGCTCAGTCAAAAGAATATGGCTACAAGATTGCCTTCTATTCAATTCTCTAATGGGGTTTGTCAAGGATGCAATCTTGGAAAGCATCCTGAGGAAAATTTTGATAAAGGAAAAGCATGGAGAGAAACACAACTTTTGGAGCTAGTACATAGTGATTTGGTAGGACCATTTCCACATCCTTCTTTTAGCAAAGCTAGATATGTTTTAACATTCATTGATGATCTTTCCCGGTATACATTTGTATATTTTATCAAACAAAAGTCTGAAGTCTTTATGTATTTTCAAGAGTTCAAAGCCTTTGTAGAGAAACAAACAGGGAAATCCATCAAGGTTTTATGCACCGATAATGGAGGGAATATTTTAATCAGAGATTTGAGAAATATTGTAACTCAGAAGGAATTGATCTTCAACACATAGTTCCCTACACTCCAAAAAAAAATGGAGTTGCAGAAAGAAAGAATCAATCCTTAAAAGAAATGGCCAACTGTATGATCCACTCCAAATCATTGACACCTCAGTATTGGGTAGAGGCTATAAACTGTGCATGTTATATTCAAAATTGGGTTCCTCATCAATCCTTGAATGGAGTAAGTCCTTTTCAAGCTTGGACTAGTCAAAAACCTATGGTCAAACACTTTCAAGTGTTTGGGTCTCCTGCATGGGCCCATATTCCAGTAGAGAAATGCAAGGCTATGGACCCACAGAGTAGGCCTTGTATATTTGTTGGGTATCCAGAGGGTGTCAAAGGCTACAGGCTTCTCCATCCCACCACACATGAGCTTTTCATTGAGAGAAGTGTTTGTTTTGAGGAAGATACCTCCAGTTCCTTTTCTATCACTTCTCCATCATAAATTCCTATGGAGACAATACGATTGCATGATGATAGTTCTTCTGAGGATTTCAATCATCTTGATCTAGATGAGGAATCTTCTTCTTCCACTTCAGATGATAATGATGAGGATCCATCTTCCTCCTCTATTAGTCATCCTTCTGAGGATGATGATTCTCCTCCAGATTCTCCACATGCTCCAATTACTGGACCTCTTTGGGCTCATCAAACATTGGAATCGGCAGGTGACTAGGTTGGTGATCCCTCAGATGAGAGAAGAACAAGGTCAAAATTTGAGCAAGCTCCATATCTCTTCATTGCTATAGCTTCCGATCCACAATCCTTTCGAGAAGCTTTTGGCATCCCTGAGTGGGATGCTTCTATGCAAGAGGAGTTCAATTCCTTAGAAAGAAACCATACTTGGGATTTAGTCTATCTTCCTAAGGGAAGAAAATGTGTTTGATGCAAGTGGATCTATCAAACAAAATTTGCTACAAATGGGTCAGTTGACAAGCATAAGGCTTGCCTGGTTGCAAAAGGATTCTCCCAGGTTCCTGGAATTGATTACTTTGAGACCTTTGTACCATTTTCTAAGATAAATTCCATCTGACTTGTCCTTGCCATTGTTGCATCCCATCATTGGGAAGTTCATCAAATGGATGTGAAGAGTGCTTTTCTTCATGGTGACCTTTAGAAGGAGATATATATGGAGCAACCACAAGGGTTCATCCAAGATCCTTCACTTGTTTGTTGCCTTCAAAAGTCTCTCTATGGCCTCAAATAGGCTCCTCGAGCTTGGTATGCCAAGATGGACTCCTTCCTTTTATCAATTAGGTTCACTCGGTGTCATCCTGATCTGAACATCTATGTTTTGTAGAAGGATGATACTCTCACCTTCCTTGTCCTATATGTTGATGATTTGTTGATCACAGGGAGTCACTGAACCCATATCATGACAGTCAAAATTTCCCTTCATGATCAGTTCTTGATGTCTGACATAGGCCTTCTCTAGTACTTCTTAGGGATTGAGATTACTTAGTCACCTTCTAGTATATTCATTAGACAGCCTAAGTATGCTCTTGATATGCTCTCCAAATTTTGCATGGCTAACTGGAAGTCTGCACTGACTCCATTTTTGTTAGGGGTCAAACTTGAGTCTTCTTGTTCTTCACCCTTGGTCGATGCTACCTTGTATCATCAATTGGTTGGTAGCCTCATATATTTGACTCATACAAGGCCAGATATTTCATATGATGTGGGTATGGTCTCTCGGTTTATGCAAGAGCCACATGAGCTACATTAGAAAGTGGCTAAGAGGATTCTTCATTATATCCAGGGTACTCATAGTTATGGCATTCATTATGGAGCAGATATAGATATTGACTTGGTAGGATATACAGATTTAGATTGGGCAAGCGACTCTTAGGATTGTAAGTCTACTTTGGGGTATTGCTTCCCTCTTGGTTCAGGTCCAGTTTCTTGGTCGAGTAAGAAGAAAACTTCTATTGCTCTTTCATCCACTAAGGATGAGTATCGTGGAGCAATTAATGTAGCTATTGAGGCTATTTGGCTTCAAAACATCCTCACTGAGTTTGGAACTCCTTTTCAAAAGCCAACAGTCATCTTTTTTGATAATCAAAGTGCCATTCAAATTTCTCGCAATCATGTCCATCACCAATGGACAAAGCACATTGAGATTCACATACACTACATTCAGGAGTTGATTCATGAGCAGGTCCTTGACCTTCAGTATTGTCAGACATCCAATCAGACTGCAGACATCTTCACCAAACCCTTCACTGAGAGAAAGTTCATTCAATTACATTCTTTGCTTGGGGTGTGACAGGTGTCTCCTTCTACTATAGCTTTTTAGCTTCTTCTTTTACTCTCTTTTGGAGAGGGGTTTTCTCCCACTGGGTTTTTCTCCTTTTCTCCGGTTATGAGAGGTTTTTTTAAGTTGTACATGGGTACCTAACATGGCTTTATTTCTAGGACCCATAAGGCTATTTTATTCTCCCTAAGTTGCACTTTAGGGGGGGTGTTAAAGTAAATGGTTCTTTACCATTTTACTCATTACTTAAGTTTACTTAGGTGAACTTATTTATAGGAGGAATTATTCTTTTTTTGGATATTATTAGGAGGATATTGTTGGGCCCTACTTTGACTCCAACTACTTCTAAGATGTAGTTGAGTCCAAGTACTCCAACTACTTTTTTTGGTAGTTGGTTGACTCCAACTACTTCTAAAATGTAGTTGAGTCCAATTACTCCAACTACTTTATTTGGTAGTTGGTTGAATCCAACTACTATTCTCAACCATGTCCAAACCTCCTACCATCTCTTGCCTATATAAATAGGCTAGATCTCTTGTATTTGTAACTTTGGAGATATATTGTATATGCTAGGATAGCATAATAGATATTTTCCTTAATGTTGTTATGCCTTTGAGCATATACATTAAGATTGTCTAATAGTGTTATTTTGGTTATTTTATTTCTATTTTTTATCTAACACTTTCAATTAGATTCTAGGTTATTTTTGTTTATTAGTAGATTCTAACACCTAGTACATTTATGTCACCACCATAGATGTTTGCAAGAGTGTCCCACATTTTCTTTACATTTGTGCAATCTTTAATGTCTTCAAATTCTGGATAGTTTAAGGCAGATGCAATCTCCATCATTGCTTTTTTGTGTTCTTGTTTAGCTCTCATCTCCTTGGCAGTCAAAGGTTCAGCAGGTGTAACATAGTCATTTTCAACATAATATTTCATTGAGTCACCAATACTAGCTAGATGTAGTTTAATCAGACTCTGCCATGCAAGGAAGTTCTCCTTATTCAACTTCGATGCCTCCTTTTTATAGATCTTGATCATTTTCTTCAATTACCTTCAAACTTGTTTTGTGTAAGCACCAACAGCTCTAATATCAATTGTTAATATGATTTAGAACAACAGAGGGGGGGGTGAATCAGTTTTTCTCAGGTCCAGATGTATCAATCAAACTTTTAAACACTTTAACAACTTAGATCTAATAACCAACACTACTCGATCATTACAGAATGTATGCCAGAAACATATAACAATGTAGTCCACTATCCAATAGTATTTAACTTGCAAAACATAGAAATGTTCAAACCAAAACATTCACACAAGTATTGAAACTAGGATTTATAGTGGAAACCCAATTTGGGAAAAACCACTTTGTAACATGTTACTGATATTTTCACTCTTCTAAAGTGAGCTCTGTGAAAAGCCAACACTATCAAAGGTTTATATACACACTGCTAGGTGTGACCCTATTAAAGGATTTCAACCACCTTGTTAGGAGTGCGCCTTGTTAGAGGACTTAAGTATATTCCATTAGAATGCAACCTTGATTAAAGGATTTAAACAATGACTATTAGGTCAACCTTGATTAAAGGATTTGGACTGATACAATGGTTAGAAAGCAACATCAGTATTTAATTGGAAAACATACAACTCACTTTGCAAATAATAGATCCAATTCTCACATATATGATGGCTTACTAACTGAGTTCCATTTCCATCTCCATCACTGATCTACTCAAAAATCCCTTCAAGAAATCACAACTCTTATAAACTCCTTCACCTTCATCCTTTCTTCTTTTTCAGTCAATAACATCAACAACTCTAGCATCTTGTTTAACCTCACACTTGGGTTTCCCTTAATACCTCTTCAATAGGTAGCTCTATCTTTTGCCACCTAATCTCCTTCGTAGATCTTAGGGTTAGGTCGGATTCATCAAATCCTTCCATCATTAAATTCCTTCATACATCCTTCTAGAAACATCTTCAATCTCTTTATTGAAATCATAATAAAATGGTTTACTATGCATTAAATGCTCCATATAGTCAATTAATAAAGTCAACATGATTTACATAATTCAAGAATTCAACTATGTAAGCTAGGAATCTGAATTCTTCCTTAAATGTAAATTACTAACGCTCAATCAATACTATGTTCATGTCCTCGATCATCACTGCGTAGCTCGGTCATCTCTTCAAACTTTCTCCATCGGCTATTGTTGTCTCCCTCGGCAATAAACTGATGTTCGGTCAACACTAAATTTACTCAACATATACTGGCTCGGTCCACACTAACATCACTCTGCTTAAACTAGATTTCTTCACTTTTTCTCGGTTAAGCCAATGTGTTTAGTCTTTCTTCTTACTTAGATAAACAATATATTATCTTATCATTGTGCCACATAATCAAGTACTCATTGAAGTATCAAAATAACTCCACCTTTTTCTAGGTTCTATTGTTATCGCCCTTTACCTAATCCTTCTCATCAATCAATAGATCTAGTACTTTCTTAGATAGCAACAATCTTACTAGTTAAGGTTTGACATCAATGACAATACAACAATTGCTTCAATTGTTGTTTCCAACAATCTAACAATTCTAGCTCACATAATCTAGCCACTCTATGGTTTTCATCTATGAAAAAAAAATTCAATGACACTCTGAGAGGTGATGATTCAACTTGGATAGGTAGAACTAATTTTGATTTGGAGTTTCCCTCATTGTTGTGCACACATAGGTTCTATATGCTCACAAGGAAGGACTGGGTTGTAGCTACCAGTTTCATTAACAACATTTTTCAAAATTTTGAGGATAGTTTTATTTTTTGCCTCTAGTTGGCCATTTCCTTGAGGTTATATAGCGATGAGAATTTTTTCTTAAGCCCAAAATTTTCAGATAGGTCTTCAACTTTTTTATTCTAGAAAGGTGATCCATATTGGTAAAAAATGGAATTTAGGATAAATATAGAGATCTTCTAACTAGTGATGTAGGTAAGAGGAATGGGCTCCACCCACTTAGGAAAGTACTCAATGGTCGTGATTACATAATTATCACCATTGGAAGGAATGAGTGTAATCTCACCCACTAGCTCAAATCCCCATCTAAAAAGGAAAGAGTGAAGTGAAGGGTTGTATCTCTTGAGCTAGTATGTGTATAAGGTCTCCATGAACCTGACATTTTTCTACATCTTTGGACATATTTATGAGCATCTTCCTCCATGTTTGGCCAGTAATATCTTGTTCTCAAGAGTTTCTTCACTAAGCTAATACCACCTGAATAGGCCCCACAAATACCTTCATGAACCTAATGCAAGGTCGTCTAGGATTCTATGGAATTGAGAAACCTTAAAAGTGTACCATCTAGATGTTTCCTATATAGAGTATCAACAAGGATGGTGTACCTATAAGCTTGTCTAGTGAGGGATTTTTTCTAGTTGTGGGACAAGTAAGGTGAAAGGTAGTTATCCTTTAGGTAGGTGTAGATGTCTTTGTACCAAGGTGACTCGGGACCAATAATGACACAAACGAATTCTGACATGGGCACATCATAGGCTAGTACCATTATTTTTTCTATAAGGAATTCAAATATTTTTCATTACCTGGCATATCTATGAGGAAAGCTATGGTAGTCATTGCATCCATAACTTTATTCTAAGCTCTCAAGACTTGCTTAAAAATGATGTACTGGAAAGAAGTGCATTGTTGATCCATCAGTTTTCTATATTGTTGGTAATTTGGCTGAGTTGATTGCATAGATGTTGTCATTATGGAAACATATGATCCTCATGAAGATCACACAAGTCAGAGAGCAAGTATGATAGAGCGCATTGCAAATTTGTCTAAGTGTGGGACAGTGTTTTACCAGTGAACCTGGATACAATTTTTTTTTGCGACATTGACTAGAGTAAGTTCAGTGCTTGTGCACTTGAACATAGAATCTATGATGTCTATTGATCATCTATCTCAAAGTGCAAATCAGTACGGCATGTACAAAAGAAGTTATGATAGTTTTACCGAAGACAGTGTAAAGTCGACAAGATAGATTATGAAGACAAAACTAGTAAAGAGTTAAGGGATTATTTTGTTTATCAAAATAATGACTTAACAATATAAAGGGATGACATCATAGATGTTAACTCTTTGATAAATATATTGGTATAAATGTAAATGTAATTGTAATTGTAAATGGAAGTAATTGTAACAAGCAGCAAGTAATTGTAGAAGTATGATGCAAAGTATATGAAGCATATGTAATAGTGATAGTGAAAGAGCAGCGAAGTGATATTGATGCAAGCAGTATAAGGTTATGTACCTTAACCTATTTTTTAATCAATGTATATTGTACATTACTTGTTTGGGTAGTGGGCTTATCTGGTAATCACATTTTTTACTACAACTCCTAATAAGGTTGAGGCTTCTAACAAGGCCTATAGTCCCTTAATCAGGACTGATACACTATATGCTTATAATAGGCTCCTAATAGGATCAACATCCTTAATAGGATACTTTTTATTAGTGGATCTTTGTGGGTACCATCCCCACCGGGGTTTTCCCTTGGCCAGGGTTTCCTCGAGAACAAATAATGTGTTATGAGTTCTTTATTGTTATGCATGTTGTTTAGCTTCCTATGTTATGCATGTATAAAGATAATCTGTCATATCCATAATTGGGAAAAAGATAAAGTTTGAAGAATACTGATTCACCCCCCCCCCCTCTTAGTATTCCCTATTTCTAACATATATGAGATCAATTTATCATAATTGGTCATATAGCCATTATTGACTTTGTAAATGACCAGTTGGAACTAATAATAGATTCTTATGTTTTGTATTTTCTATTTTATGGATGTCTTCAATCTGATGACCAGAGCTTCATACTTTTCTATGCTATTGGAAAATGGAAAAATGAGTCAATAGGAATTGGGAATTACATCACCTTATGGGGTAATGAAGACAATTACTTCCCCCCACCATGATTGGTATAAGATCCTTAAAATTAGCTATCATAATTCTATTGTTGATGTTGTTATGGAAAATAATGACTCATCTGGGAACTCAAATACAATTGGTTTATGATCAGGTATGTGTACCTCTACTAGTTGATCATCAATGACTTTCCCTTTGATGGATTTTTTATCCACATATTCAATGTAAAACTCACTTATTATCATGACCCACTTGGCGAGTCTTCCCATCAGTGCTACCTTTCTTAGCAAATATTTTAATGTATATATATGAGCTATGAGCATTTTTTATGAATTAGCATGTAATGTCTCATCTTATGAGAAGAAAAGACAACTTTGAGGCATGATTTCTCTATTGGGGAATAGTTGAGCTCATATCTAGGTAGGTTTCTACTAATGTAATATATGTCCCTCTCTTTTCCTTGATCATTGTGTTGGGTTAAGAGAGCTCCTAATGCTGACTGAGTTGCTAAGATATACGAAATAAGTGGTTTTCCTAGATTTGGTGGTACTAGGACTAGAGAAGTTAATAGATAATCATTAAAATCCTAGAATTCTTGTTGACACTGGTCTACCCATATAAAAGTAACTCCTTTGTGTAACAAGTGCTAAAATAGATGACATTTATTGGTCAATTGTTCTATGAGCCTTCTAGTTGATTATATCTTTCCTTGTAAACCCTTGTGTTGTTTTAGGTTTGTGGGATGAGGCATGTCTAATATTGTTTTTACTTCTCTGGGTCCACTTCTATTCCTCTATGTGATACTATGAAACCTAGGAGTTTTCCAAAAGTAACTTCAAAAGAACACTTTTTTATGGATTCAATATAACCTTGTATTCTTGCAACCCATCAAATACATGACACAACACTTGTAGATGTATTACCTTGAGCTTAGGTTTTGATAATATATCATAGAAATAACTTTCCATAGTATTGGGGATCATATTGGTGAAGATGGTTGTCAATGCTCTTTGATATGTGGCACCTACATTTTTCAAAACAAAAGGTGTGAAATTCCAACAATAGACTCCCCAAGCACAGGTGAATGTTATTTTGTGTTGATCTTCAGGAGCTATCTTGATTTGATTGTATCCTAAGAATTCATCCATTAAAGATAGCATTTGGTGTTCCACTATTAGATCCACTATTATGTTTATGTTTTGTAATAGGAAGTCATATTTGGGATAAGCTTAGTTCAAGTCCCTAAAGTCTGTATATATGTGGATGTCACCTGAATGTTTTGTAACTGGTACTAGATTAGAGATCCATTTTACATATGTAATAGATCTTATGAATTAGACATCTAAGATTTTCTTCAACTCAACTTTTACTAGCAATGCAATATGAGGATTCATTTTTTGTAGTTCCTATTAGGCTAGCTTCATGTTTGCCAATAATGGTAGGTGGTGCAATACTAGCTCTAGATCAATACCTTGCATGTTTGTATATGACTAGGATAAGATGATTTGTCTTTCTTTAAATAAGTTGATGAATTCCTCTCTTTCTTGAGGTGAGAAATATTTTTATAAATAAATATTCTTATGGTGTTTCCCATCCCTTAAGTTAGCTTCCAATGTTTCTTCTGCTACTAGGTGAGATTTTTCCTCATCAATGGGAAGGGTTTCCAACTTTCCATCTTCTAGCACCTTAGAGAGGTTTCCACTAGAAAATATGTCTTTTTTTTTTACTTTTTCATTGTCAAGAAGCACCTTTTGATTTTCACTAGGCGGCCTTTCTTTTTTTCACTTTTTTGACTGGAAAGAAGAGTAGCCTCCCCAAAGTATATAAACCTATCTAGATTAATGGAGAACCCTAGCTTGTGGAATCTATATGTGATGTAGGAGCATCTCGGGTCCTTGGCAATCCCATGTCACCAAAAATATATTTGAGTTAGTCTGCGTTTCTCAATTCCTTCTTTAACTAAGTTGGTTTGGTGTTGGTCGATTTCCTTTGTTTGCTAGTATTGGTCGGTTATCTCTCTGGTGCTTGGTGAATTTCCCTGGTGCTCGGTGATGCTTATCTAGTACTCAGTTTCCTTGCTTACTGAGTTGTTTTTTTTGGATTTCTTTTGAGGCCGACTTGTGCATTTAATTTGGGTCATAGATTTAACATCGATATCCATCATTGGGAAGTGTGTAGACCTAGATCTGGTCATTCCTTCTATTGATTATGGAACTGAAGGTTGACTTGGCTCGGTAGCCTCTTGTATAAATCTAGTTGTTTGGTTAGAGTTTAGGGAGTCAGTCTGGATAGAAGATAAAAGATAGAAAATTAGAGATTATTGGCAGATCCTCGCATGTTGGAGGAATTTTGTACTTGATTGTAATGTTTGGCCTAAACTGGGAAGGCCTTACAACCTGACATGTATGAATCAATTTGAAGATAATATAATGAAGTATCTGCATTCTCTCTCTCACTATTGTGTTTTTTTGCTTCTGCATGTTGTTCTGCAAGGTGGATCTAGTTAAGGTGTTCCTTTGGCCCCTCTTAGTATCCTCCCTTGCATCAGGTGGTACTAGAGCGAGGTGAGATCTAGATCTAGGTTTGCAAATCTAGGTTTGAGGGTTCCTTCTTGTAAAGCCCTAGTTGAATTGTTGTGGGGTAGCAGATTGTGATCTGACCTACAATTGTAGAGGGTTTTCAAGATGGTTTGTGGGAGGTGAGATGTAGATCCAAGATTGACATGTTGAGACAACTTGCTACTAGATTAGAAGTTGTTGAAACAGCCTAGAGAAGATTAAGACATCTTGAAGATGTTAGTGATGATGAAATTGAGGTGGAACAAGGTGACGTAGAACCTACACCTATGATGGATTAGTGTGAGGAAATATTATTGAAGGCTTTGACAAGTATGAAGTCTACACCATACTTTAATCCTGCTGAGTATAGTGGAAAGTTAGATTCTAATGAATTGGTGGATTGGACCACTGAGATGAAAAAGTATTTTGAGTATGAAAATGTACCTGAGGAAAAGAAGGTGAAAATTACAAGCACAAAGTTGAAAAGTCATGCATCCTTGTGGTGGGAACATCAGCAGTTGGACAGAAAGAGGAAAGGCAAACACAAAATCAAGGTATGGAGTAAAATGGTGAATAAATTGAAAGGAAAGTTCTTACCTTGTGAATATCAAATTAACCTAGTTAGGTGAATGCAAAGTTTAAGGAAGAAAGATAGCTTGGTAAAGGAATATACTGAGGAATTCTATAGATTAGATATCAGATTTGGACATGATGAAGATGATGTGGAAAGAATTGCTAGATACCTAAATGGCTTGAGAGTTTCCATCCAAGAAGAAATCAGTTTGGTCAAATTGGAGAACATTGAAGAGGCTTATCAATTTGCATTGAAAGTTGAGGAGAAATTGAATAAGAGACATGAGAAAAGAAAAAGGGGTAGAGGTGGTAGATTCCCTAGAGGAAGAGGTAGGTTTCACAGTGAAAATAGTAGATCTGAATTTGAAAAGACAACTCTAGATAAAGGCAAGACCGAGTGGAAAGGTGAAAGTTCATCTAGAAGTAGAGGAAGTAACTACCGAGGTGGTTATAATAGAGGTGGTTTCCGAGGAACTTGTTACAATTGTGGAGAAGAAGGGCATAGATCATTTGAGTGTACACATGTAAGTAAGAAGGCTGGTAGTAGTAGAAATGCCTTGGTGCAAGAAGAGTCACTGAATGAACCGGAGAAAGAAAATAACTTGATGGTAAGGAGAGCACTTTGGAATTAAGGTAAAAAGGAAGATCCAGTAAGGAAAAGTTTGTTCAAGACCAAATGTAGAGTTTTTGACAAATTTTGGAAGGTAATCATTGATAGTGGTAGCTTAGAGAATCTAGCATTTGAGGAGATGGTCACAAAGTTGTAGTTGAAAAGGTTGGAACATCCGAAGCCCTATCAGATTTCATGGATCAAAGATGAGAATACACTCTTGGTAAGTGAACTAATGCAAGGGCATCCAAGGTTAAGGCAAGGGCATTCTGTGTCCTTAATAAACTGCATGGAGTGTTTGTGTTTTGGCTGATTTTTACTCGGTTGCAACCTTGACCGATGGTCTCGATCATTGAAGGAAGCTTGGTCACTAAAGGAACTTGGTAGTCTCTGGCACTCAGTGAAATGGTTGCTCGCTCATGCCTGTGGTGCTCAGCGATGTTTGACATGCTCAGTAATTTTACTGTTGCTCGGTAGTTCGGACTTACCAACTGGAGTTCTATGTGATTCGTGAGCCGACTTGGTGAATTAATTTTTGGTAGCCATTTTCTTGGGCCCACATGAAAAATTAAATGTTTGTATACATTTGTAAGCCGACTTGTATGGCATTTAATTATTATTTTTTGGGAAGTTAAGGGTTTCATCCAACTGACTTGTGGCTAATTATTAGTATTTAAGGAGGGCTTGGGTAGATGTTTAGGGGGGTAGACTTAGAGAACTGAGAGAAAAGAAAGGTTCATGACTTGGAAAACTTAGTGAGTTAGATCTGAGGTTCTGAAAGCTGGAGTTGGAAAAGTTGTGGAAAAGTTCTTGATGTTCTCGCAGATCAGATTGTAATTTGATAGTTCTTTGTAGCAGAGCTAGGGGTTTGCATACTTGGATACAAGAAGATTTCTTGGAGGCTTGCGAGCTCAATTTTAGATTCGCCTTAGGGTTTCCATCAGCTTCTGATTGTCTTCAGAGCTAAACTAGCTGAGATTGTATTAGATCTAATTGTGGATCTTGCACAATTGTTTCATTTTGTAAATTGGCCCGAACCTGAAAGGCCTTATAGCTAGGCATGTTAATGCAAATTGATTGAAACATTTTTGGTGTTGTCTATTTTGTTGAGTATTACATTGTGTAATTCTTTTGGCTGCAAGGTTTGGACTGTCCTCATTGGATCCTCCATCCTTGACTGCATAAGGTGGTATCAGAGTGAATTTTTGTTCCTACTAGAGCGAAAGTTGATCTTATTGGATTAGGGATTGTGCGCAATCTAGATTGTAGATCTGAAGCACTAAACTTGTGAAATTGTGCCCTAGTTGTCTAGAAGATTGCAGGTTGAGATCTAACTTGTTGTAACTCAAAAATTGTCACAAGGTGGTCGATGAGGGTTTGTTGTAGAGGGTTTCTCTTATCTTTAAGGATGCCTCTAAGAAGATTGGACCTTAGATTTATTTCAGATCTTTTTGATACTGTTGAATCCAAGATCACAGAGAAGGTGAAATTAGATTTCAAATCTGAGTTGGAATTGATGAAGAATGATATGGTCACCGAGATCATGAGAACTGTTGCTAGTATACCTCAAAATTTTGGTACTGAGGATGGCTATGAAGAAGCTACTAAAGAATTTGAGACTATTGGATCTAGTGGTGATGACCGGAGGAATAGATCTGGTGAAGACAGAACTGCTCGGTTACCTAGACCTGCTGCTCGGTTTAGTAATTACCAAATGGAAGTTTCTACTTTCTTTGGTACTTTGAAGCCCGACAATCTAATTGATTGGATTGGTGAACTTGAAGATTTCTTTGAGCTGGAAGAAATTGAAGATCCTCTTTGGGTGAGATTAGCACATACAAAGTTGAAAGGACATGCTGCTCTTTGGTGGAAAGAACTATAGAAAGACTGAGAAGATGAAGGTGAAACAAAGATCAATCAGTGGAGGTTGATGGTGACTAAGTTGAAAGCTAAGTTCATACCAGCTGACTATGAGCTTGAATTGTTTAAGAAGTTGAAGAATCTGAAGTAGAAGGAATTTTCTATTGAAGATTATACCAAGGAGTTCTATAAACTTACTATTTGGTCTGGACACTGAGAGCTTGGTAAGGAAAAAGTAGCTCGGTATGTGAATGGTCTGAGATTCAATATTCAAGATGAGCTTGGTATGTTGAAGATTGATTCTATTGAAGATGCTTATCAGTATGGTTTGAAGGTAGAAGATAAGTTGAAGAGGAAACAACCTAGTAACTCCCGAGGGAAAGAAAAGATTGATCACTTGGTAAAGGAGAAACCGACTGATGCAGAAGATGAACAGAAACTTGTGGAACCAAAGAAGAAGATAGGTAGAGTTATCTTTAAAGGTACTTTCTATAACTGTGGAGAGGAAGGACACTATTCTTTTGAGTGTACACAAAAGAAGGTTGACCGATGAACTATTGTGATTAATGAGAACATTTAGAATGAACCTGAATCAGAGAACTTGCTACTTCGGTGAACATTGCTCGGTACAAAGGATGAACCTTGTCAAAGCAGTAACTTGTTTAGGACCCGATGCAAGACTGAAGGTAAACTTTTTGATGTTATTGTTGATAGTAGTAGCACTAATAACTTGGTTTCTAAGGACCTGGTTCAGAAACTTAGTTTGAGTAGAATGAAACATCCTTGTCCTTATAGGCTTGGCTAGTTGCAAGATGTTCATGCTTTGGAAGTTAGGGAACAATGCTTCATTGATGTTCAAATTGGCCAGTACAAGGATCTTGTGCTTTGTGACATTGTGAAGATGAATAGTTGTGATATATTGCTCGGTAGACCTTGGCAGTATTATTGTAGAGCTATTTATGACTATGTAAGAAATGTATTTACTATTGAGAAGAATGACAGGAAGTTTTCACTGATGCCTTTGATGGATGCAATGCTCGATAGGAGAAGCCTGAGTATTGGTAGCCAAGTTGAGGTTGTAGATCCTAAGAAAATGGATGATCAGTATGGAGAACTGACCTGTACATTATCCAAAAAAGACTTGAAGAGATAGAGGAAGCTGAAGTGGAAGACTTTGCAAGCAGAAAAGGTGGAGGACTTGTATGTGAAGAACCATTTCAGGATTTATGTGTTGAATCCTGAAAGATGTTCTTCTCACATATGAACATCTTTTGGAACTTGGGTGTCTGATGCAAGGGCATCCAAGGTTAAGGCAAGGGCATTCTATGTCCTTAGTAAACTGCATGGAGTGTTTGTGTTTTGGCTAGTTTTTACTTGGTTGCAGCCTTGACCGACGGTCTCAGTCATTAAAGGAAGCTCGGTCACTGAAGGAACTCGGTAGTCTCTGGCACATGGTGAAATGGTTTCTTTCTCATGCCTATGGTGCTTGGTTGACACTGGTGCTCGGTGATGCCTAGTGTGCTCTGTAATTTTATTGTTGCTCGGTAGTTCAGACTTAGCAACTAGAGTTCTGTGTGATTTGTGAGCCAACTTGGTGAATTAATTGTTGGTAGCCATTGTCTTGGGCTGACATGTAGAATTAAATGTTTGTATACATTTGTAAGCCGACTTGTATGGCATTTAATTATTTGTTTTTGGGAAGTTAAGGGTTTCATCCAACCGACTTGTGTCTAATGATTAGTATTTAAGGAGGGCTTGGGTAGATTTTTAGGGGGGTAGACTTAGAGAACTGAGTGTGAAGAAAGGTTCATGACTTGGAAAACTTAGCGAGTCAGATCTGAGGTTCTAAAAGCTAGAGTTGGAAAAGTTGTGGAAAAGTTCTTGATGTTCTTGTAGATCAGATTGTAATCTGATAGTTATTTGTAGCAGAGCTAGGGGTTTGCATACTTGGAGACAAGGAGATTGCTTGGAGGCTTGTGAGCTCAAGTTTAGATCTGCCTTAGGGTTTCCATCAGCTTCTAATTTTCTTCAGAGCTGAACTAGCTGAGATTGTATTGGATCTGATTTTGGATCTTGCAGAATTGTTTCATTTTGTAAATTAGCCCTAACTCAAAAGGCCTTACAACTAGGCATGTTAATGCAAATTGATTGAAACATTTGTGGTGTTGTCTATTTTGTTGATTATTGTGTTGTGTAATTCTTTTGGCTACAAGGTTTGGACTATCCTCATTGGATCCTCCATCCTTGACTGCATAATGAACAATGTTATATGAATTTGAAAATTGGAAAGTACTATGATAAGGTGTTATGTGATATCATGCCTATGGATTGTTGTTATATTTTGTTGGGTAGACCTTGGCAATATAATAGACATGCTATATATGATGGGAGATTGCATAATTATACTATTTGAGCTGATGGGAGAAGACAAATCTTGTTACTGTTGATGGAAGATCATGTTAGTAAGAGGTAATGATTCTATATTTGTTTTTGTGGATAGATTTTCTAAAATGGCACATTTTATACCTTGTAGAAAGACATTAGATGCAGTACATGTAGCAGATCTTTTCTTTAAGGAAATTGTAAGATTTCATGGATTACCGAGGAGTATTATCTCTGACCAAGACAGTAAATTTGTTGGATACTTTTGGAAGACTCTTTGGAGAAAGTTTGGTACTGAGTTGAAATATAGTTCTACATTTCACCAAAAAACTAATGGACAGACAAAAGTTGAGAATATAAGTTTGGGTAATCTTTTGAGATGCTTAGTTGGAGACAGACCAAGTAATTGGGATTCTGTATTGGCACAAGCAAAGTTTGCATACAATAATTTAGTGAATAGGAGAACTGGAAAAACACCTTTTGAGATTGTAAATGGCATACAACTGAGAGGTATATCAAATTTGACAGACATTTTTGATGAAAGAAAGAGAAGTGATGAGGGAGTAAAATTTGTTGAGTACATGAAGACATTGCATGAAGTTGTGAAGTTTAAGCTAGAAAAGAGTAATCAAAAATACAAAGACAGAGCTGATAGATCAAGGAGACATAAGACTTTTGATGTTGGTGATGAAGTGATGGTTCATTTGAAGAGAGGTGGATTTCCTATTGCAACATATGGGAAACTGAAGATGAATAATTTTGGACCTTGCAATATTTTGAGAAAATTTGACAGTGGAAATGCATATGAGATTGAGCTACCTAATGACATGGATATATCACCTATATTCAGCATTGTTGATTTGTATGAGTTTCATGAACTTGATGAAGACATGTCAATACTGATGGATTATCCTAAGAAGTAGATGGAAGAAGTTTAGTAGATTTTGGAGCAAAGAATTGGCAGAAATACAAGAGGAAAATAGTATATGGAATATCTAGTAAAGTGGAAGAATAGACCGATTGAAGATAGTTCATGGATTTCAAAGTCTAAGTTGGATGTAGCTTGGATCATAGCTATTTCATGATTTAGAGAATCATTTCAAAAAACCCCAGGTGTCTGATGCAAGAGCATCTTGGTTCCTTGGCAATCTTGTGTCACCAAAAACATATTTGAGTTAGTCTGTGTTTCTCAGTTCTTGCTTTGACTGAGTTGGTTCAGTGTTGCTAGTTTCCTTTGTTCACCGGTATTGGTCGATTATCTCTCTGGCACTCGATGAATTTCCCTGGCACTTGGTGATGCTTGTGTAGCACTCAGTTTCCTTGCTTACCGAGTTGTTTGTTTTGGATTTCTTTTGAGGCTGACTTGTGCATTTAATTTGGGTCACAGATTTAATATTGGTATCCATCATTGGGAAGCATGTGGACCTAGATCTGGTGGTTCCTTCTATTGATTGTGGATCTGAAGGTTGACTTGGCTTGGTAGCCTCTTGTATAAATGTAGTTGTTTTGTTAGAGTTTAGGGAGTCAGTCTGGATAGAAGATAGAAGATAGAAAATTAGAGATTGTTGGCAGATCCTCACATGTTGGAGGACTTCTGTACTTGATTTTAATATCTGGCCTAAACTAGGAAGACCTTACAGCCTGGCATCTATGAATCAATTTGAAGATAATATAACAAATTATCTCCATTCTCTCTCTCACTGTTGTGTGTTTTTTTTTTCCATGTGTTGTTCTACAAGGTGGATCTGGTTAGGGTGTGCCTTTGGCCCCTCTCAGTATCCTCCCTTGCATTAATATTGTATCCTCTATTGAAGCCCTATAAATTTAGCAATGACTTCATCATTTTCAAAGATATATATGTTAGAACATCCTTGTTGGCCCTAGTCGATCAATTCAAGGTGGACTATACATAGGTCAACATTAGGTTGTGAATTGGTTTGGGAAAAGGGAATTGTAGTGATACTTCCAAAAAATTAGGAATGGGAAATAGATGAATCATCCAAGGACTAGATGTCAACATGCTTATCTATACAAGGTTCATATTTTAAGGTAATTTGATTGAACATTTCATTCATAGCCATGGTGCTTTAGGTACGAGGGGTATCCCACTCATACTCATGATAATTGGTCATGCTATAATGCTCATAAGGTATCTCTTCTTCCATATAATCTAAGATTTTCTATGCAAGGGACAATTGGGAGGTTATGGTTTTCATTTCTTATGACAATGACTATTGAAGTATGATTCAAATTTGGTTGTGTTCATGATCTTGTCCCTAGTTTGTTTCAATAACTTCCTAAATTTCTTGGATGAAAAAATTTGATTAGAACTGACCATACATGAGTCATCATTCATTCCTCTAGGTAGGTGGTAGAGAAAATTCTAGTATTCCTTTTTATTGTGCTCCTAGACCCATGGTTCTGGTATACCCAAACTATTGCAGCATTATGAATCCATATCTGTATTGAGTCAAGGGTAATTGAAATAGTTGTTTTTCTATGGATATCTAAATAACTAGGTATTGATGTCTAGATCAAAAGGATTATCTTCAATCAGATCTTCCCATCTAATGAATGTTGTAGGTGGACATCTAAAAATTACCAATTCTATCATTTCTATTGGTCTGGGTCAACTATATGATATGGGAGATAGAGGTAAGTTAGTAATGGTGAAAGCTTCCTCATAACATTATTCACCACATCCTCTATCTTGGACCAATATTTTGATTCCCCTCCTTGGTTTTTATGTGTGAATTAAAGTAGAGGTAGAAGGAACACTTTCTTCATGATTTAATGGTACTTGATTTTCTAGACTACCCCTTAATTTGTTACAATATTGAAAGGGCTTTAGATCTCCTTCTATGATGACTTATGTGCCTTGGTGGGGAAAATATATACATTAATAGTATGTGGAGGGTACAACTTGAATTTCATGTATCCAAGGCCTTCCCAGTAGTATGATATATCCTAGTTCTAGGTCTAGGATTTAGAAAGGATTATTTTTTACTACTGGTCCCACTCTTATGGGAAATATAAGGACACCTTTTGATGATCTTTCCTCCTTATTCTCTAATGTTGATTCTTTTGGTGATATCCACACTTTTTTTTGAGTATCCCAAGGTCTTTATTACTTTGAAAGCATAGATTCTTAATCTAGATATGCCATCAATGATGACCCATCTGATTGTATGCTTGTGTACTTGTACTAGCATGTGCAGAGTATCATTATGCAGTAGTTTGTATGAAGGTACATCAAAATCTATAAATGTGTCATGTTTTTTGGAAGCAATATAGTTGACTATGGTTTGGAAATTTTTAGGAGATGTGTCCCTTTGGATAGGTACATTTTGAAGTGCCTAGTCTAGAGCTTTCTTATGTTCAAGGGATATGTGTAAAAGCTCAAAGATGGATATTTGTGCAGGCATGCATTTAAGATGATCCACCACATTTTTCTTAGGATTAGGGGTGTAATAAAATTTGATGGTGTAGTAGAAGTAGAAGATGCCCCCTATAGGACAACCTTGGAATAGTGGGTTGTTATTGCACATTTGGAGTTATTGTCCTTGATAGTGATAGTTTCAATTTGGATCTTAGTAGGGTTAATGCAATTTATCTTGTTATGAGACAAAGAATAGGTATGGTTGATCTATTTTTACTAGTTACCAGATATGGGGGCCTTCCCTTTATTATGGTTTTGTAAAGGATATTTGAGGATAATATGATCTATGTTATCACTTGGGTTTGGATTGTCAACATCAATTTAGCCTTGTTCGATTACATCTTGCATGGTTTTCTTTAGATGATAATGTTTTGTGACCCTTCACTTGATGGTACATGAAAAATTCATTATCATGCCACCACTTTGGTCTTACAACACTGTGTTCAAATTTACATATTTCAAGTAATGTGATCATGTCGGTTTGGATCAACTTTTTAAGTGCTAACTCAATAGACTCCCCCAATGGTGGATATTCACCTTTTAGGAATGGGGGACTTGGTGGATGTTTCATGTTGGAATGAGATTGATATACCATGGTAGTCTAAGTAATAGCCTTGCATGTTTTCATTACCAAATTTCAGGTTTGTATCAGTGTGTGCATTATTAGAGTTTGGTTTTACATTAGTGCCTCTTTAAGATAGATATTATGTTGGACATAGTTGACGGTTTTGACATCAATGACATCCTCATTGGTAACATTTGTGTTCTTGTTCCACCACTTAGATTTTTTAGTAGGAGCTTTAGTGGTTCCATTTTGGTTGGGGTTAGACAACATACCCTTTTTTATAAGGTTTTATTCACATTGTATCCCTCTTGTGATTAACTATTCAAAGGTTGGAGCAAGTTGTAACTCAATAGTAAATGCCATGTCTAGGATTAGGTTGTCTAAAAATATGATAACGAGGTCTTGTTTAGGAAAATCATATGGGAAAAAATTATTTGTGGTTATCCACCTTTGTAGAAGTTTGGAGAAAGACTCTCCTTCCTTTAGTTTAATATCACAAAGATCCTTGATACTAACTTTTCATTCTATATTGTGGTGGAAGTGAGTGATAAATTTTTTAACTAACTCTCCCTAGGATTGAGTGTCATGGGGTAAGTGTGAAAACTATTCCATTGCTGGTTTGGCTATACTTTGAGGGAATAATTGCATGAGGTAAGTATCATCATGTGCAACCTCTATGCAAGTAGCAAAGAATTCACTAATATGTTCAACAAAATTGGTTTTGCCTCTATACTTGTCAAATTTTGGTACTGCAAAGTGTGCAGGAAATGGAGGCATGTGAATCGACTAATCAAAATGATACAGGTATAAGTCCTCTATAGTGTAGGACTCTGTTTGACCTTGGTTTTGGAGATCTTGCAACTGGATCTACATGGTTTGCATTTTTTGTATCAAGATGTCAATTTGTGATTGGAGAATGTTTCCAACATTTGATTATTGTCTCATAGTGGGTAGATAATTTTTCCTTGGATATTGAAATTATGTCGTGGGTATAAAATATCTACTAGGGATCCAATTTTAATTTTGAGGAGGCAAATTTTATTGGAAATAAGATAGATTTTGATTGTAGGTTTTTTGATATTAAAGTCTTTGATCTAAGTGATATCTAACTCATGGAGGGGGTTGACTAAATGTAGGACCGATAGGAAATAATCCTAATTATCTTTGTTTTGTTCGAGACAAAAATCTAGTTCGGATTGATTATGACATTTGAGTATTGACAAATGGGTTTTAATGAGTTTTTAGTTCCAGTGATGTGACTTGGGCACTTGAGGTGAAAACAATTGCTGATACCATTTGGGAAGAACCACTAATAGTGGATGAACTCATTTGGGAACTTGTCATTTTTTTACTAGAAGATTGACTAGCTTCTGTAGATGAAATTATTTGGGATGAGACTATTTGTGAGAACTCTAGAATAGACATTATCTAGGAAACCACAATATGTACTTGAGATTGTCCAGTTATGTAAGGTCCTACTAATGGATTCTCAATCCATATGGTCGACACAACAAATCCAAGAGGAAGTTTGACTCCTTTGTCCAAAAGCATAGCTAATTACTTATGGGGATTTTATTCTACTACAATGTAAACAACTAGTGAGTAATATTCATCGTGTTAAATGTCTTCTAGTTATTCCTTGGTTATATCTAAAAACATTGTTGATCAAGGTGAAAGTTGTGTTGCTTTAGGAAAGTTTCTAGGGTAGACAAATGGATCTATGTGTTTGTAAGGGTTTGGTTCTTGTTCTTCTTCCCATGGAGGGAATGGATTAACAGATGGATCATCTGGCTGGTTCATAGCCTATGATCTTGTGATAGGTCTACGACCAAGGGTATACAATGGAAGAGACATCTCGCTACTAACTTGAGATGATAGCAAAGTGATCTAAGTTAAATACAAGGGATAAACTCTTCTAACAAGGCATAGCTCCTATTTAGAAAGGGTAATTCTAAGGACACAACTTGACTCTTATTGATCTCAAAGTGAAGATAATAGGATATGATCTGACTCTTTCCATAGATCAGACATCAATTTTTTATAGAATATTTGATGAGAAAATGAGATATGGAGATCAAGAGTAGTCAAATCTGACCTGTCAAATTATCAATTCTAAACAACAACTTAGCATGGAAAGTAAATGTTTCCTAGGCATTACAAATTTCACTATAACCTTGGTATCATTTTGGATATGTTTAGTAGAATATTTTTACAACAAATGTTTTGAAATCATAGAATGGAAGGATAGATCAAATAGAGCATAGGATTCTGATAAAACAAGGGAACCTAGAACATAGAATTGTCAGGAAATTCTGGCAATAAAGCTAGAAAATGTGGTAGTCTATAGGCACAAATATGGAAAAATGAAGATACAATTGTGATAAAGTGAAGTATTAGTTACTGCAGGTTTATGGAAAATGCAACAATAAATAGGTACAAATACGATAATGTGCAAGCTGATTGTGGAAATGCACAGGTAGTTGTAGCAAAGTAAAGGTATAGTTGCATTAAAACTTAGAAGGCTTCATATTTGTAGTTTTTCAATTAATAAAACTTGGAAGGTTTCTATAAATTACAAATTGAAGTGGTCAATTGGGATAGTTTTTTAGTTTAAAAGGTGATTGTTGTGAATAGTTAGCAGTTTGGCAAAATCATTTCAATAGTTTGTTTGATTGTTTTCAGTTTTGGAACAGTAGGTTGTTGACTCCCTAGAACTTTAACATGTTTGGCATTTTTTCACTTGAAATATGTTGGTTTTACATTAAAATATCACACAAGAAAATATAATAGACAATTTTTTTTTAAGCTTAGATTAACTAGATAGAATTACAACCCAATGGTAGGTCAAAATGATATTTATTAAATCCTCATTGTGAATAAATTTGAGCCATACTTTCTCAAATTAGATAACCTAGAATTTTGGAGGCATGAGCTCCTCATTACAATGCACTCACTTCTAAGGCACACCAAAATTTGGAATCCAAGGGATGTCACTTCCCAAGGAGTTGTTATCTCTACTAGGAATTGTGAATACATGAGGTCTTGCCATGAGCATGGGTGACTCCTTGAGCTAGTAGATAGAAGGTTTTTGGAAGATTAAAAAATTGGTTCATAGTAAGGGATACCACCAATCCACTATCGTAGACCCCTAACAGAGATGGTGAAACTCAATTTCACACTTCTAATAGTAATGGTAAAAAAGGAAACGTGCACTGAGTGACTCCTCAAAGATCTTCCATGACATAGTAGTGATATCAAACTGGAGCTTTTTCTCCTCTATACACCACTAGGTATTTTTAAAACTCCTAAGGTGGATGATGACAAAATGAGCTCTAGTGTTTCTCACATACAAATGCATGGTGAAGAAATGCATGTCCAAGATCTATGAGCCAAGTCTTGGCCTCTGCACCACCATATGATCCATGAAAAGTGGGTGGACATGACCTAAGAAGATCTCTCATGTTCCCTATACTAATAGAATCCTCATCCACCACTAATCACTCTCTCCTATGCTCTACTCTAGAGCCAATTGGGGTACATTAATGCATGTGCTCTCTCCTTTCCTCCTTATCACCATTTGGAGGGTTTTGACTCCCCATGGTGAAACACCTCTTGATGAGGTCCCAACCAAGTAATAAGCTCTTGAAGTTACTGAACTATCAGAGGATTCACATTGATACCATTATTATGTTCTTTCTCATGATGCTTTTCCTCGTGGTCTTCTCAATAGGGATTTCGTCAACCATATATATTCCTAGGAAGCATCCATTTAGAGAAAAATAAGATATATATCATAACTAACATAAAACATATCTAAAAAGCCAAACTAATACAATGAGAAAATAATTAAAATCATCAAAAGATATAACAACCACCCACCACTCACACCAATCACAATGGTTACTAGTGTACGAACATGGATTTTGATACCAAATGTATGCCTTGCCAAGGAACCCTCAAAACATAGTGTAAAATATTGACTAATATATATATAATATTTACAAGTACATAACATAGAAACAAATACATAAGCAAAGGTGAAACAACAATGATCATTTCACAATCATGCATAAGAAGAAGTCTTCATACACTGCAAAGGGTTCCAAGACAACCTAAACATGCAACCAAAATGGAATACACACATTCACCAAGTTGCCTCACAAGCACTCAAACATCATCCAACAAGCCACAAGAGAACAAGCTAGACAATAACTCACTACTTACCAAGAGATGAAACTAGGACAATCCTTTGAATCCATCTAAACAAAGGTTTTTCTTAAACACCAAAGATAAGTGTGTTCCTAGGATGATTATGCATGCAATGTTCATTGATCCACTAATCACAACACAAAACCACAAGGAAAACATTATTAGAATACACACAGAGCAACTCACAAAATAATAAGGCTCGAGAAACAACCATCAAACTCATCCAAACAAATGCACTAAAACTGCGTAGGTGCTAAAGTGGAAAATTCATGCAATAGAACACCAAAAAGCTAACACCAAAGACTAAAATGTCTTAGATAGGGGAGCACATTTTCTAATTACTAGGTTTTATATGGAAAATGGTTATCAAGGATAGATCTTCACTTTCCATATACATTAGAAGACCAAAACCCACTCCTTAGGCCAAATTTGATTCACACAACCTAAAAGGATGAAGGGTTACAAATGCAAGATCTAGCTAAAGGAGGGATTTTGATGGTATTCCATGTGCAGACATAAATGTATGTATATGGAATGTAAATTATGATAAAAAAATTATTCAATTATAACCAACAAGATAAATTATCAAATCTAATGTACCAAAGTAAATGCAATATGGAAAGAAGAAGATTGAACTTACCTTGAGGGTTAGAAGAGGAAAAACTTCAAATCTGGAATTGACTATCAAAAAACTATTGAAACTAGGAATTGTTCTAGATCTGGAATTCTGAGACCTATGAATTTTGTCTATGAAATTTTTAGACCTCTAGGAATATTTCAAATCAAGTTGACCTATTCCCAAGAAGTAAACTTGTTCCTGGAAAGGTAAAATATGATCAAATATGCAAAGTATCAAACCTTGGTTCTAAATCTCTTAAAATGCAGATCTAAAAATTCACCTTTTGTTCTTGCACATAAGAAAAAATGGGAAATTATTATGGAAAGGGGCTTTCCTTGGGCAATACCCTATATAGGAATTAACCTTGAAATGAGATAAGTAAAGCATGTAAAAATAAGATAAATGTAAGTATTCAAATTTCTTGTCAAACCCTCATAGATGTATGCAAATCGGATAGACCCATGAAGATGTATGAATTCTTTCTTGAGATGTTTTGTAGAATCAAGGATGTCATCACATATTCAATTTATCTAGACTTTCCAAACCCTATATCTTGAATGGATGTATGCTTGATCACTTCAATGGAGAAGAAGATAAAAGAAGGATGGAGTTGGATCTTCTTGCTTGTTTTAGAATTCCTCTACTTAGCCACCATTGAAGACAAAAACTTTCTTCAAATGATAAATATTTCCTTTGAGATGGAAGAAAACTTAGAGATCTTGAATTGGGAGCCTTATCTTAAATCTTGAGTCTAAAAGAGAACTTTAAATTGCCAATAATTGCTTGCACATAGATTTCTTGAACATGTTTTTGATAATATGTCAGAATGAGGAGCTTACATATCCTTTTATACTCAATTAAAGATCTAAAATTGATTGGATAATAATGATCAAGAGTAAGAAAAGAAACACCCCCATATAGGGCTTGGATCCCACTAAAAAATAAACCCTCAAGGAATAGGTTGACTTGAGTAGTCCTATTCTAGGAATAGGTTGAATTTGAACTATTCCCTAGGAGACAAAATTTTAAAATAGCTCCAAGATGCAAGAAGTGTAAGGATATTTCAAGAATAAAAGGGAATGTAAGTAAGAAATCAAGCATAAATTCATGTGAATCTAGTAAAATCACTAAAATGGGGACTAACATATCCTAGAGATTCCAAATAAATGGGTGCTAAATTTTTTGGATGGTACATTTAGCCCCCACTTTAGTGGGAGTATGAGAAAAACTCATGCTCATGGTAAAGTAGATAAAACATATAAGATGATCTTATCAAGGTTAAGGAGACAAGTAAACATCAAGCCCCCAAGTGGCTTAATTCCTCATCAAATCCAAAACTAAGATGAGAGAGAGGGGGGGAGTGTTATTACCTTATCCCACTAAGATTGTGTATCTTACTATGAACCACGCAAAGAAGGCACCACAAAAGATGGAATTAAAAGTTCTAGTAGGTTGTTTTTCCATGCTGGTCAATCTATCAAGGATCTATCCTTAAGGAAAGTGTATTAAATAAGGGATGTGGAAAAGGAATGACCTTTCCTAAGAGAAGGTAAGATTTCTTAGAAGTCATAAAGAAAGGAAGGATCTATACTTAAGGAAAGTGTATCTACAAGGGATCCAAAAGAGTGATTTGTCCTAAGGGAAGTTAATCTTCCTTAAGGATCAAAAAACAAAGGAGGACCTATCCTTAAGGAAAGTTTATCCATTAAAAAATCCAAGTGAGTGATCTATCCTAAGGGAAGGTAAGCTTCCTTAGGTAATAAAAAGAAAAGGAGGATCTATCCTTAAGGAAAGTGTATCCATTGAGGGATCCAAATGCAAAGAAACATTGAAATAGTGTGTGTGTGTGTGTGTGTGTGTGTGTGTGTGTAAAATGTGAGTGGATTGTATGACCCCACATTAAAGTGATTACAAGCACCATAATGGGAGAAATTTATTTAACAGATCATGCATGCATCCACCAAAAACATTTCCACTATGAAATGCCCCCAAGAAAGGACAAATCAAGGGAAATGAGCACCTGACAAAAGAGAGCACATAAGGGATCTACCAACTTTGGGGTCATTATGATCATATGATAATATATAAAATATTATATCAAAATGAAATGTCATCATCCCCCAAAGGAAGCAAAACTATAACACAATGGAAGAAAGACACATAAGAGTTATGAAGAAGAGTCTTTTTAGACTGGCATCACGAAGACCAAAAATAATCAGTGTCTACTATTTTTCATCATCCAAAGAAGACAACACAAAGGCACATTTATGAACAGTGTAATAGGTACAACATAACATGTAATGACATATACAAGAAGAGAGATACAAAAATAAGAATGTTTACAAAATTATGATTCCTTTATCACCTTATGCCAAGGGAGAAACAAGGGTCATTTAAAGAAAATATGTAACAAGGAACACATCATGGGGAAAGAACATTACGATAGAAAAACACACAAAAATCCACTACACAAGAGGAGCTAGTCAAGCATATTGCTTGCCCCCTATATCGGTCAATAGTGTTTAGGGAAGGCGAGAAACTCATAAGAGGAGAAACATCAAGCACAATAGATGGAACAATAGCCAGTTCCAAACAAGGACCATGCTATGAAGATAGGTCACTGTGTTCATTACTAGGAGTGATAGATAGCTGTTGTGAAAGAATAAATGGTAAATCATGACCAGTATAAATAGTCTCATAGTCATAAAAATAACTAGCATGGATATCATTGTTAGCATCATGAAGATCATCATCAAGAGTATCTTCATAATAAAGATTAACAAATTATAAAATAATCCAAGATACAAATAGCATTGTCATGTTTTCTTAATTTTAATTGATTTAAAGTCACTTCCTCCATAGGCTCAAGCACGGGTTGGTCAAAGGGAAGAAAAGTATGAGGAGGTGTATGAGGTGAAGCTATATTTTTAAAAGCACATTAATGGGATCTAGCATGACACTTGCAAAAAAAATCATGAGCATGACAATTATATTTGGTCTTGCTAGAAATTTTTCTTGCAATAGGATCAATCAACATCAGGTCCTTATCTTCTTTACGAGGAAGAACTGAAGGAACCACACTAGGTTGCAAGATGGGATGAGAAGTATGAAGATAAGAAATGGGAAGAGGAGGTATAGGTGATGAACTAAAACTGATTGAGTACCTAATTGAAGAACTATAAGTGATTAGAGCTCACCGAGCACTAAATTGTTATGCAGGATAATTGAATCAGTCATTATGTTGTCATTGATGTCAACTAGCTTTGACAGTATTTATCATGGTAGTTGAAAATATCTAAACATCTTTAAAGGAGGAGAAAAGATGAAGAACTGAGATATCTACATGGAGGAAGATGGATATGATAGATGAGGATAAGGAATACTCTTGGTAACTTATTGATGAGTCTATGACTTCATATTGTTGACTTGATTATGTTGCATTAATTTGTTATGAAGATAGAAGAAAAATGTTTCAAAGTAGTGTGGTCAATAAATGAAGCATTCCAGTATACACTGAGCCAGTGTAGTGTATACCGAGTGATAGTATCAACCAAGCTTGTGTTCACCGACACATTTCTTTGTTAACCGAGTATGGAAAAAAGAACTAAATGATTAGTTCAGCCGATAGAAATTGATGAATTGTAAAGTGTATGATTATGAGGTGAAAAGATAAAGTTTGTTGTAAGATCTATGGCTAACAAAATGTTAAGAAGATCTATAGGATAGAATTGAAATGTGTTACTGAAACATCAACCAAGGAAGGTTTAAGTGGAAAAATCGATGAAGAAGATTAAGTGGCAAAATCTAATGGATGAAAAGAAAATGGTTTACTTGTCTATTTAGGAGACTAGGGTTTCACAGTGAAACTTATGCCAGAAGAAGGAGACTGTAGAGATATCATGTGAACAAGATTCATGCATGCTTGATCATACTGGTTGAAGAAGAACCTAACTACAGAACAGTACCGAGCGCCAGAGAGTCTTACCAAGGGACAGTAAGTTATTGAATGTTGATGAACTGAATAAGAAATATTGATCAGAGGATTTTTATGGACTTAAGATAGATCTGATAATCTGCAAATCAAGTTGTATTGTAATCAGATCACCTACTATTTCAATTTAACCATTGTAAATAGATAAAATATCTTAACCGAGTGGACTTGAAAGTCTTATATTTCATTCATAGAATGTACATTGTTATCTTATCAACCCCATAGTGAATGTTGGTTAGACGATAACTGTTAGTGTTAAATCCTCTAGCAAGGTCACACCTTATAGTGTGTTTTGTAACATTTAACAGGGTTGGCTCTTCACCTAGCTCACTTCAGAAGAGTGAAAAGTTTTTGGGTTACTAGTCCCAAGTGGTTTTTCCCTTTGCAGGGTTTGCATGTTAAATCTTTTGTGTTATGTTTTTATGTGGTGATTGTTTGGATATCATACTTTGCATATTGCATGTTAGATTTGGTTGGTAATCACTATGAGCAATTAATTGGTAATCATTAATTTCACACACAGTTAGTATTTTATGTTTACTAAGTTCCATATTTAGCTGAATTTGTTTTAAGTAATACATTTTGTAATTGGGACTGTGGATAACTGATTCCCCCCCCCCCCCCCCCACTCTTAGTTATTATAACAATTGGTATTAGAGCATCTTGGTTGCTTGGAATAGAGTTTTAAGGACTTCAACAAAAAGATCACAAAATGTATAAGAGGGAAATGCCAAAGCTGAATAAGGAAAACTTTACAATATGGCAAAGTCGAATGAGACTTCATATATTTGGGATTGGGAATTCTACCCTCACCCTATTGGATATTGGCTACTTAGCACCACCTACAAGTGCTTTGACTCTTGATCAATTGAGAGATAGACATGATCATAATGTTACTATGATGGAGATTTTTGCTGCTCTATCAGATGTCGAGTTTGAAGATGTCAAGGATTGCCTTACTTCAAAGGAAATTAGGGATAAACTTACTCAAGTTTATAGTGGTGATGCAAATGTTAGAAGAGCTAGAGCTGAAATTTTAAGAGGAATATTCGATGATATGAAAATGAAAGAAGGAGAAAACATAATGCAATATACAAACCGAATAAAGGAGGTAGTTGATGCTATTAGAGGATCTGGTGGTCTCATTATTGAAGAAACAGTGGTAAGTAAAATCCTAAGAACCTTATTTCCTATTCATGCTATCAGAATATCTGCAATACATGAAATAAGTTTTGCACCTACCAATACTCTCACTCTTGATAGTTTGATCGGTAAGATAACATCTTTTGAACTGGATAATTTTGATAATAGTGTTGTAACATCTTTTGAATCTGCTTTCATGACTTCTCTGAAGATCGGTAAGTCTAGTAGTAGAAGTAATAATGATGATAATGATAGTAATACTGATGATGATCTTGATGATCTTGAAGCTCTTATGGCCAGGAGATTACCTAAAGGTAAAGGTAGATATAGGGGTAAATTACCTTTAGCATGTTTTAACTGCAAAGAAGTTGGTCATATTGTTGCTAGATGCCCAAATAGGAAAGAAGATGATAGAAACAAGGATTGATCTGGTGAAGGAAGCTATAGGAGAATAAATAACAGAAGTTACCGACACTACAATAGAGATAACTGAGACAACAATCATAAAGGCAAAAAGGTATGTTACATTGCTGAAGAGAATGATACCGAGACTGACACAGATGATGATGTGGAAGTGGTTTATGTTGTGATGAAGGATGATTCTGAGGAAGAAGAAAGGTATGTAGAGACATCACTTATTTCTAAGGTTAATAAAAATAATACATGGATCATTGATAGTGGTTGTACCCATCACATGACTAGTGATGAGGAAAAATTTGATCATCTTGAGCAATATAAAATGGAGGATCTGTAAAAATGGGTAATGATACTCCTTGTATGGTTATAGGAAAAGGAACTTTAATGATAAATGATAAAATCAAATGTGATAATGCTTATTGGGTAGAAGGACTAAATTATAATCTGCTAAGTGTGGCATAGCTTAACAACTCGGGTCACCGAGTAGCTTTTGAGAGCAAAAAGGTTAAGATATTTGATGATAGAGGAAAACTTGTTGGAACATGAGCACAAATGAAAGGTAACTTGTTTTATCTTGATAATGATAAGTCTGCCTATTTAATAATGCAAAATGAGGATGTATGGCTATGGCATAAAAGGTTATGTCATGTAAACTTTGATAACATGATTAAAATCAATAGAAAGAAAAAGGTTAGAGGTCTACCTATCCTAGCAAAGCCGGATCATGTTATGTGTCATGAATGTCAAAAGGGTAAAATGACAAAATCTAGTTTTAAGAGTAAAGATTATTCAACAAAGAGAATTTTGGAGCTAGTTCACGCTGACCTATGTGGTCATATGAGAACACAGAGCTATTATGGAGATAGATACTTCATTCTATTTGTTGATGATTACACTAGATTAATGACTATGATGTTTTTAAAGGAGAAATCAGAGGCATTTAAGATGTTTAAATGGTATAATGAAAAGGTAGAGAAATAAACTGGGAAGGAACTGGGAAGGAACTGAAATGCTTGAGATCTGACAGAGGTGGTGAATTTATTTCTAATGAATTTACTAACTATTGTAATGAGCATGGTATAAAAAGATAGGTTTCTGCACCAAGAACACCTTACCAGAATGGGATTGCTGAAAGGAGGAATAGATCAATTTTTGATTGTGCAAGGACATTGATGTTGCAAAAGAATGTTTCTCAGACATATTGGAGAGAAGCAATTAGCACAGATGTCTATTTTCTAAATCAAGTACAACTGAACAAGGACACAAACAAAACACCCTACGAGCTATGGTTTGGTCACAAACCGACTTTAAGTTACTTCAGAATTTTTGGTAGTAAATGTTTTATTTTGAAAGATGAAAGAAATGGAAAGTTTGATTCTAAGGGGGATGAAGGGATATTTCTTGGATATTCCACTAAAAGTAAAGCCTATAAGTGTCTGAACAAAGTTACTAATAAAATGATTGAAAGTACTAATGTCAGGGTTGATGAATTTGACACTAAGAATAGTGAAGAAAGCACTAGGGAGATGGAAGACTATAGTAGATTCACTTACATTGAACAACCAAAGTACCTACCAAAGCCATAGACTGTGTCAACCGGTCATCAATAAAACAACAGCAAGGAATAGCAAAGAGAAATCGATGATCAGGAAGGAGCTACCGAGAAGCACATGAACCTAAACAAGATGAACAACAAAGGAGAGATCAAGTACTAGCTACATTTGTTAGAAGACATCATCCTAAGAACCAAATCATTGGTGACAAGAAAGCTGGCATGATGACAAGAAGTAAGTTGAGACAAGGTACATGCTTAGTTTGTGAGTTTGAACCAAAAAATCTTAAAGTTGCATTGGAGAATGAAGAATGGGTAAATTCAATGAATGAAGAGATAGAATAGATAGAGAAAAACAAGACATGGACTTTAGTACCTAGGCCTAAGGATAAGAATGTTATCGGTACTAAATGGATTTTCAGAAACAAGCTAAATGAAAATGGAGAGGTCACAAGAAATAAAGCTAGACTTGTATGCAAGGGTTATGCATAGGGGGGAGGTATAGATTATGGTGAGACTTTTTCACCTATTGCTACACTAGGAGTCAAAATTTTACTTGCATATGCAACACATAAGAATTTTAAAGTTTATCAAATGGATGTCAAGTCTACATTTCTGAATGGGATACTAGAAGAAGAGGTCTACATCAAACAACCAGAAGGGTTTGTTGATCCAGACAAGAAAGATATGGTATGTAGACTACATAAAGCTTTATATGGTTTAAAGCAAGCACCTAGAGCCTAGTATGAAAGGTTGCATACTTATTTGTTAAGTATTGGTTTTGTTAGAACTAGTGAGAATAGCAATTTGTATATGAAAGGAGATACTGATGATACTATCTTGATTGTTGAAATATTTGTGGATGATATTATTTTTAAAGGACAAGATCATATTTGTAAATCATTTTCTGATGAGATGCACAAAGAATTTGAAATGTCTATGTTTGGAGAGATTAAGTTCTTTCTAGGCTTGCAAGTTATTTAGCAGAATGATGGAATATTCATCACACAATCAAAGTATATAAAGGAAGTACTGAGAACATTTGGCATGGTAGATGCTAAACCAATTGGAACACCAATGGTCATAGGCTACAAAATAACTAAAGATGATGAAACTACAGAGGTGAACTAGACATTGTACCGATCTATGATTGGTAAGTTGATGTATGTAGTGCATAGTAGACTAGATATTGCACATGTTGTGGGAATTATTGCTAGATTTTCTATAAATTTGAAGGATTCACACATGGTTGCAACTAAAAGAATCTTAAGATACCTGAAGAAAATAGAAGACTATGGATTATGGTATCCTAAGGAAGGGAAGTTTGAAATAAGAGTTTACACCGATGCAGATTGGGTTGGAAATATAGATGATAGAAAAAGTACCACCGGAGGAGCATTTTTCTTTGGTGAAAGACTTGTTACTTAGACAAGTAAGAAACAACCTTGTATTTCTTAGTCTACTACTGAAGCAGAGTATGTTTTTTTTTCAACAAACTATTCAAACATTGCCTACATCAAGCAATTATTGGAAGGGATGAATGAGGTAATCACTAAGTCGATGATTATATACTATGATAACACAAGTATAATAAACATTTCTAAGAATCATGTAATGCACTCAAAGACCAAGAACATCTCTATTAAGTATCACTACTTAAGAGAACAAGTACAGGAGAAGCAAGTTAAATTAGAATATGTTACATCAAAAGAGCAACTTGCTAACATATTTACTAATCCTCTACCGAAGGAAACTTTCAAATATTTGAGGACTAGACTTGGGGTCCATCCTCTGTCTACCGGTCACTAATGTAATCTAGAGGTTGCATTAGCCTAATCTTATTAGAAGATCATTAATGTTGATGCAGCATAGCTCACACTTTGGATTATGTCTAAGGTTGTGCAGATTTGAGGAGTCAGAACATGAGATTTACATATCAGTATACTGAGATGCAGAGATACATTGTATACACTGGACAATAGAGAATCACATGGCTAATATAGAGCTGTATGTTTATTTTTTTCTTTGGCATTGTTGTCAAAGGGAGAGATAAACAATATGATACCTAAGGAGATCACTGGAACATCTATCTAAGGGAGAGACAATCTGAGAAGATAAAGGGAGATAAAATAGAAGGAAGATGAGAACTGGAAAGATCATATCTATAGAAGAGAGTCTGCATTTGCAATGTTGTCATGTAACATAGTGATTAAACATATTAAGCTTAGGGAGATCTTATCGAGCTACAACATTTTCTTACAAAGTTGTAGAATGCATGTTTTCCATGTGTATGGTATATTTCATATTGCTTGAGTTTCCATCAATGCCAAAGGGAGAGATTGATGAGCTACAACTGATTGAGTACCTGATTGAAGAACTAAAAGTGATTAGAGATCACCGAGCACTGAATTTTTATGAAGGATAATTGAATCAGTCATTATGTTGTCATTGATGTCAACTAGCTTTGACAGTACTTATCATGGTAGTTGCAAATATCTAAACATCTGTAAAGGAGGAGAAAAGATGAAGAACTAAGATATCTACATGGAGGAAGATGGATATGAAAGATGAGGATAAAGAATACTCTTGGTAACTTATTGATGAGTCTATGACTTCATATTGTTGACTTGATTATGTTGCATTAATTTGTTATGAAGATAGAAGAAAAATGTTTCAAAGCAGTTTGGTCGGTAAATGAAGCATTCTAGTATACACTGAGCCAGTGTAGTGTATACTGAGTGATAGTATCAACTGAGCTTTTTTTCATCAATGTATTTCTTTGTTAACTGAGTATGGACAAAAGAACTAAATGATTAGTTTAGCCGATAGAAATTGATGAGCTGTAAAGTGTATGATTACGAGGTGAAAAGATAAAGTCTTTTGTAAGATCTACGACTAACAAAATTTGGAGAAGATCTAAAGGATAGAATTGAAACGTGTTACTGACACATCAACTGAGGAAGGTTTAAGTGGCAAAATCAATGAATAAGATTAAGCGGCAAAATCTGAAAAGAAAATGGTTTACTTGTCTATTTAAGAGACTAGGGTTTCATAGTGAAACTTATGCTAGAAGAAGGAGACTACAGAGATATCATGTGAAAAAGCTTCATGCATGCCTGATCATATTGGTTGAAGAAGAACCGAACTACAGAATAATATTGAGCACCAAAGAGTCTTACTGAGGGATAGTAAGTTATTGAATGTTGATGAACTGAATAAGAAATATTGATCAGAGGATTTGTATTAGACTTAAGATAGATCTGATAATCTGCAAATCAAGTTGTATTATAATCAGATCACCTATTGTTTCAATTTAACCATTATAAACAGATAAAATCTCTTAACCGAGTGGACTTGAAAGTCTTATATGTCATTCATAGAATGTACATTGTTATCCTGTCAACCCCATAGTGAATGTTGGTTGGATGATAACTGTTAGTGTTAAATCCTCTAATAAGGTCACACCTTAAAGTGTGTTTTGTAACCTTTAACAGGGTTGGCTCTTCACTAAGCTCACTTTAGAAGAGTGAAAAAATTTTGGGTTATCGGTCCCAGGTGGTTTTTCCCTTTGCAGGGTTTTCACGTTAAATCTTTTGTGTTATGTGTTTATGTGGTGATTGTTTGGATATCATACTTTACATAGTGCATGTTAGATTTGGTTGGTAATCACTATGAGCAATTAACTGGTAATCGTTAATTTCATAAACAGTTAGTATTTTATGTTTACTAAGTTGCATATTTAGCTTAATTTGTTTTAAGTAATACATTTTGTAATTGGGACTGTGGATAACTGATTCCCCCCCCCCCCCCCCCCTCTTAGTTATTCTGACAATAGGTGGAGTAGGAAGAATTATATTTCTAGGATCATCCTTAGGTTTTCTAAGTTCACAAATCATTCTAATCTTGTAATCTTGGGATGATCAAAAGAGATAGTCAGGACAGGTTTGAGTGGGTTGAGGAATGGAAGGCCAATAGAAATCAAGGTTAACCAATTCTTAAGGCATGGAAGGCTGATAAAGACTATGATTAACAATCATGATCTCTCCATTATGAGGAAATTTAATACATTTATGAATAGGAGAAGCCACAACTTTCATAGAAGTAATCCTAGGAAGACCAAGTTTGACTTGGAATTGATTGGAAGTAGGAATGATGATGAAAGTAGTGTCTAGAGTTTTACCACCAACCTCCACAGGAAATGAAATGGAACCATGGGAAGGATAAAGGAAACCATTTCAATTTTGAATCAAGACATCAGATTTATCATAAAAATATTTTTGCAATTGTTTACTAAAGAAATGCTCTTCATTTATGACATTCACCATGCAAGTGGGATCAGCAAGGGTTCTATGAGAAGGAATGCCATTAACCCTAGTGAAAATGTATAGAGGACCATTAGGTTCCTTAATTGTCTCAAAAGGATCAAAGGTAATTCAAGGCTAGGGAGGAGGTTGAGGCTTATTTTTAGCATTCTCAAATTAATTGAAAACATAATTGGCTTCAGTTACTTTCTCATCATAGTCAATGCACTGGGAAGAAGAAGGTTGTTCAATATTATTGGTTGAATGAGATGGAAAAGGATTAGTGTAGATTTAAAAAAATTGATTAGGAGGCACAAATGGTTTATTTACATTATTAATGTTGGCATATAAAAATATATCATTAGAATCATTAAGGTCTTGAACAATATTTTACAATTGAAAGCACTTTCTAGTATCATGACTTGGCTAATGATAGTATTGCCAGAAAGCTTTGGGATCAAAATATTTGGACTTGGGTTTGGATGGGTCAATTGGTTTGATAGGAGGAAGTTTTAACACATTAGCATTCATTAACTTTATCATCACATTATGCAAAGATTTAGAAAGCTAAGTATAAGTACGAGAAGGTCTAAAAATAGATAAAAAAAAAGGAGCTACGCCTTTGGATGTTGCCACCACTTGTTCATCAATAGTGTTGGATGAATTGTTGATTTTGATGTAGTTGTTCAACTTCTAAAATTTGAAATTGGACATGACATCACACTTATCAATAGGAACATGATCCATTTGAGTGGTGCTCTCAAATTGACTCACTTGTAGTTGATAATGATGAAGTACTATACATAATTATGAAAAGGAAGAGAACTCAGAAAGGAGAATCTTATCTCTATGTATTTTTGCAAATTAGCAATAAAAATGAGTTGTATATCAACATCAGGCACATGATAAGAAATATGAGCATGAAAATGCTTAAATCTACCAATGAAATCGCTAACTTTTTCTTTAGTGCCTTGTTTACAATGCATTAAATCAATCAAAGAAATTTTAGGGTCAATGTTCTTATTCTGGTTCCACAACACACGCCCCATTTTGACCACTTGGCCTAATGGGGACCCCCTTTTTTAAGGTTCCTTTTTGTTGTCTCTAGGTTTTTGGTTTGTTTTTCTTATGCACTTAGTTTAGATAGTTAGAATTTTCTTCATGCTTTCAATAAGACATTACTGACAACTATTTTTTGCATGCAGAAGTTTGATGCCCACCTTTTGAGATTTACGAAGAAAAAACAAGGGAAGCTGACATCCATGAGAGTACTAAGATTTATGGAAATCCAAGAAGTGACAAAGAATTTTTAAAGATCTCACCCCAATAATCTTCCAAAATGTTGAGTCTTCAATTTTGACAAGTTCAAAGAATTTCAACACTTCACCATTTTTCAATTTTGGTAGGTTTTTGAAGTTTTAGAGTTGTTGGGAGTTCCACTGTCCGAAAGCCCAAAATTCTGCCCAGCATGGAGTTTTTGGGATTTAGCCAATTCTTGCATGGAGAAAAACTTTTTGACACTTAGAAAATTTTCAGCCTTCCTAAATTTTCGGCCTTTGAAATTTTCAGCCTTCCTAAATTTTTGGCCTTTCCTAAATTTTTGGCCTCTGAAATTTTCAGCCTTCCTAAATTTTCGGCCTTCCTAGATTTTTGGCCTCCGAAATTTTTGGCCTTCTTAGATTTTTGGCCTCCAAAATTTTTGGCCTTCCTAAATTTTCGGTCTTCCTAGATTTTCGGCCTCCAAAATTTTCGGCCTTCTTAAATTTTCAGCCTTTGAAATTTTTGACCTTCCAAAATTTTTTGCCTTCCTAAATTTTTGGCCTCCGAAAGTCCGAAAGTTGCAGGAGAAGCAGGTTTCCACACTTAGCATTTTTTGAAGACCCTAATTTTCAGCATTTCAGCCATATGAGATTTTCGGCCTCCAAAAGTCCAAAAGTTTGAAAGTTGAGAAGAGGTTTTTGACACTTAGACATTTTTTGGAACTTCATTTTTCGGGGCAATGGTCGGGATCCAAAAATTTTGGGGCACGACCGCCGCTTAACTCCAGTCTTCTCCAACTTGTTTTTTCTATCAGAAGGGTCACTTCCAAAGGGTCATTTTTGCATGATTGGAGGGCCTCTTTCAGTGTAGTCGACATATAAGAACTATAACAAACAATAAAGGGCAAGATCACAAAGTTTCATGAAGAACATGCACGAGTTCCAACTTCATTTTTGAGTTATTTTATGCATGATCTACTCAAGTTTTGTAATGCACAAGGTTTAATTCTGTGCTAGGGTAGTTTCAATGAGTTTTAGAGATAGTTTCCTTCATGTAATCTTTAGTTTAGATTTATTTTTGAGTTTCATGCAGCTGAAACCCTAGCTGGGAAAATAAGAGCACAACTCTATAAATTGTAAGAACTCAATGTAATTAGGGTCAGATTTTATCATTAATACAATACATACAATTGGTGCTTCAATCATGGTGTGATTTTTTTGCTACCATTTTGAAATTTATGAATGTGTGAATTGCTCATTTGTTTATTTTAGAGAACCAATTGATTGTGTGGTGGTTTAAATCTATGATTCTTTAGTTTAGTGTTTTCTTGTGTTACATTGCTTTGTTGTGACGAATTATTGAGGAGATCTTTCTTTTTTCAGTGCTTTGAAGATAAACTTGTCTCACATGTGTGCACATCTATGGTGGCTTTGTGATTCGATGAGTTTTGACTTATCATACATCTGCATTTGTTTCCATTGATGATTGCATTTCCCTGGCTAGGTTTGTGATTTATTCAAATCTCTATTTTGTGGGTTTTCCTAATCTTCTTGGTACTTTAATTCGTGAAGCAATGTGATATTGGTTTATGTCCATTAGTTTCCTTTTAGTAATTTCTTTCAAATTCTTGTTACCCTACTTCTTACGTTCTTTGTAAATCAATTATGGTAGATTAATTAGATTAACATTGCTTTCATTTTAAAATTTGAAAATCCAAAAAAAGAGATATATTGTGATATTTTGAAGTTTGTTTTGCAACCCTTTTCAAGATACGAACCAGAAAAGGCCTCCTTGTGAATAGATTCACATTTATCTTCAGTTGAGCTATACAAGCAGTTGAGACCTAACCCAAAAGGAGCCTTGAGATTGATTCCCATCATTCTTCCAAGAGGGTAATTTGCTCACATAAATTCCTAGCCATTGTCTCGTGTAAAAATGACGCTCAACAGAAGTGGTGCTAGAAGGAGGGCCTGGACCAAAAGTTTTCATGGTTATAGTCACACTAAATAAGTTGGTCATTGAGAAAATCTAGCTTCAATGGATAGTCTGTTGTGTATACCAGGAGGTCTCCATGAGATTCCTTTGCATGCACATAAAAGGCTTCCTTTGTTCTTCCCTAATAATGGACAAAATGCTACAAATCATGTAAGGACTTACAAGGATCTAATGCTTTTTATCAAAATTGAACATGAAGATGTTTTTTGCAATCTATTTGTCAAGACATTTCAAGGAGTAGCACTTCAATGGTATGAGAGACTCCCATCCAATTATATTTTCTCATGGATTGAATTAAAGGATTTATTCTTATTTCAATTTGATCCCATTGTGAGTTCACAAGATTCACTATTTTATTTTGTTGTTGTAAGAAGGACACCTCAAGAGTTCATTTCCTAATTAATCATTGATTTCTTCTCATGTATCAAAGGGTTCAAGATTTAGAAAGGATGGTGCATGATTCAATGTTAAAAGAGCATTATTTATGGTATATGGATGTCTCATTTGCATGCAAAATCAAATATTTTGGAGAAATTTCTACTTTGCATGATGCATTCAATAAGGGTCTTTTCTCGACACAATGTGGATGTGATGGTACAAATGGTCCTGATGGAAGTTTCAATGTGAAATTGATTGAATATTGTTGATCATTGCAGCTCTATGTCAACCCAGTGAATACATCAAATCAGCTGCAATTATCTCATTCAACCAATTACAACATGTCTGATATCCAAATGATGCAATCATCCAATCAAAATAATAAGATCAATCATTTTCAAGATCATAATTGGGGTCAAAATTCCTATGCTACAACCTTGGATGCAAGTATTTTTCCTCCCAATGATGCTCCTATAGCTATCATGTCATATTCTTGCTATACTCCAATGCCCAATCCATCAAATCATGATGATATTTCAAATGGAAAGCTTGTTGGTCAGTTATATGAGCATGATAAGTTGTGCAAAAATGAAAGTGAAATGATCCTAAATGCTGATTCTAATCAAGAATCTAAGTTACCAAATGATTTTTTTGCAAAAATCAATCATGGGGTAACAGGAAATGATGAACAAATCCAAGAGGATGAGAGATATTCAATGCTGCCCCATAATTATTGTCACAAAATGTCAACTAGTGACAAGTCTTTAACATCTTCACAAGGTAATTCTAATGACACTTTTGATACTGAAAAAGATTCACATGAAAAAGACATAGATAGTCATTGTTGGGTGGATATTCCACTTGAACAAAGTAGACTAAATGAGAAATTGCAAGAATTGGGTATTCCTATGTCATTATTAGATTTTTCATGGATGGAAGGATGTGGAATACACCTCACAAATTAACATTGTGAGATGGATTGCTCTATTTTTCTTGGAAAGATGGACTTCTATTTGAAAGGAAAGATGACCATTGAAGAGGTATTAATTCCTATAGCCAATCATTGGGATAGTCAATCAAAGAAGGCAGAAGATGAAAATGACCAAATTCATGAGACTTTTGAAGATGTGTGTTTTCCTAATGAGAAAGATAAAGTGATCGACACATAAGAAAATGAGGGTGAGACAATTCAAAATGATAAAGAGAGTGAAATCATAAATACATTCATAGACATCTTCATGAAAGTTGAAAGTGGAAATGTCTCTTCTCATGAAATAATAAGTGATGATGCACTGCCTTTTTTGAATGCTAATCATGATGGAACCCAGATAAAGGAGATACAAGAGGTTCAAGAGGATGATCAAAAGGAAGATTATGAAGATGAAAATTTATTCCATAAGGTAGATAACTCTCAGTGTTTACAAATAAACAAACAAGATGAATCTCAATTTTTGTCATCAGAGGAGGTGGACAAAGTGCTTGACTTGGTATCATGTTTGAGTAAAGAAATGTCCATTTATGGGTACTCCATGCACATATAAAACCTTGCAATAGCCAATTCATGTAGGATTCATCCATTTGAGATACATTCAAAGGTAAGTTGTCCTGAATTCTTGCTAGCTTGGGAGATCACCTTAGAAGGTAAGTACGATTTCGAATGTGTTTCTTTAAGGCATGAGGGAGAAAATGATTTGAATGTTGATACTAATGATTCTTGAAATTTTTAAGACATGCTTATGAGTGAGATTATCAATCCTAATGAGGTCAAATGTGATGATTTATTATTTATGACTAATGATAATTATAACAAGGATCACAATCTGGATGCTTTGCCTTTTGAACCTTGTTGTAATGATAGGTATAATACATCACCAATGAATATTTTTTCTTGTGGTCTACATTTGAGGAGGATGGAGTCGTGTACCATGAGATAAGGCCTCCAGAGGAATAAATCACATTGAGTGAGTATATGCCCATGGTTGGGAACTCACTAAACCAGGTTGTATCTGTCCATTATCCCTTGCTTTTTGATGATTTTCAGTTTGAATATGATAAAGATCAAAAAACTTGTTTGTGGATTAATCATGATTATGGAGAGTTTCCACAACTTCTACTTTTGTGTAATTTGTACCTAGAATTTGAACAAAGTTATCTAAATTTTATTTTTCTGAGTATGGTGCATTATTACTACTGCATGGAAAGAAAAATCAATTAATAAGAAACTCATATGGTTGTTCTATGTTTTTTGTATATAATTTAACTTTAGTCCTAATTAGGTAGGTGTTAGTTAGTTTCCCTTATGTTTTAGTGGTTTGTTTTGTTTTGTCAGTGTGTCAGTCTCATTCCTTGTTGCTTGAGTGTTTTTTCTTTTTGTTTGTCGATTTGAGGAAAAAAGAGTTTTTGTTGGGGCTATTCCTGGCAAGTGGTCCATCCCAAGTGGTCTTTGGTAGGAGGTAGAGGTATTTATTAGTCAAAATTTTTAAAGGAATTCATCTTGCAAGAAATTGTATACATGGATCATGAATGGTGATACCTTTCACTAGAAATCAAGTTGATATTCAAAGTCGATCATCCTCAACACATTACAAACTTTAAACATGATACTATGGTTGTTGGTTTCTTGGGTAAGTATTAGTTGGAGTTGATAGGAGCATGTTTTTATGGGTGACCTCAGATCTCAGAACCCTTCTCTATCTATATTTTAACTTTAAGAGACAAAATCAAAAGGAGGAACACATAAAGAAAGGTCAACCAAGGGAAAAATCAAAGTTCAAATACTTGGGTGGCATAGCCTAATCACTGCCTAGGTTTCCAAGAAAGAGAAAATAAGAATACAAGAAAATCAAAAAAGCAAGTACTAAGGTAGCATAGCCTAAGCGCTGCCTTAGTGTACCAAAAGGTCCTGAAATGAAGATAATGGAAGAAGTGAAAATATTCAAAGCACAATGGCTCAAGAAAAGTCACCTTCCATGTAAATGATGTTGACTCTAAAGGAGCCCTCCAAAAAATAAAAGAATCTCACATCTTGTCAAAAGATAGAGAAGGGTGACTCTAGCAACCTCTACCAGGGATATGAACGCTTGACTAGCAGTAGAGCAAGGTTAGAATGAGATTGTGGAAGTTTATGATAGTAACCAAAGATTGGCTCCAAGTGTTTCTCATCTAGGAAACCTTCATCCAAGTGTTGAATGAATGAACACACAGATGCACTCACTATATGAAACTATTGGAGATTTGCCAGCAATCCAATGATGACTGTATGTTTGTCATTGATGACAACATATGGTAAGTAGCATGCATGGAAGACTTATGTAGTAAAATTTGAGTATATGTAGCATGGACATGTTATTAGAATGATATCATGGATGTAGAGGTTAATTGTTAGTACAGACAGTTATGTAGCAGCTTGTGTCAGCAGTGTTCCTGACAGAGTTACAGTCAGTGTTCTATGAGTGATTGTCTATATATTTATCATGGAGCCTTATGCCTTTGAATATATGATGGAGACATGTTAGTGTTGCTCCATTCATGGATGCAGAGTCTGATGTGCAGTAGAAGTGAAGTTACGCAGTCACTATTCACCAGTTGCAGTTTCCTGTGTTTATCCAGAAGAGCCAACAAAAATTATATTGCTTGGATTAGTGATTAGAGAAGAGTTAAGAAGGCTTGGTTAATAGTGCATGATGTAATTCAGCATGAGGAGAAAGTTTCAGTTAATTTGGTAGAGCCAACAGTATATAGTGTGCGTCTACACTTATTAATTTGGACAGGTCCCAAGTTGTGTTGCGTGCATAGTAGAGCCGATAGAGATGCCATTGGAGAGTGTTATTGTTTCTCTAATATGATTTCAAGGTGGTTCTAACAGGCCAACTTGACTATATCATTTAGAGGAAAGATACTTATAGCCGATCATTTGTGATCACTAGAAGTATGACATCGAGATAAAAGATTAGAGCAGAGTAGAGAGTGTGAAGTATTGTGTCATCAAAAAGAGGTCTATGTGATAGGGAAGATAAAGTTTTCTATTCATTGAAACTAATCAAGACAGCAGGTCTACCTCATGTACACACAAAAGTAGTGCACTTCTCTAATTCATTACATCAAAGGAAATCCATGAAAGGGAAACCTTCAATAGCGACCTAGAGCTCTCTATGTATAGAGTTGCAAGATTGTAAAATTGCTCTCAGCTAGAGCTAATAAACTTAATGACCTTGCTAGTCAACCACACAATGAGAGATTCAAGTGAAGACAAGGGCAAGAATGCCAATATCTCCAAGAATCAAATGAAATGCAATGCAAGTAAGCTAAGAATGAAGATGAAAATATGCAAGCTATGCTATAAAGATGAGAGTACAATCTAAACTATGAAATGAAAATAGCAAGTGTTACAATCCTTCCTATTAAGCTAGATGAGTTATTCTAAAGCATGAAATGAAATCTAAACTATGAAAGCATGAAATATGAAGCTACTATGCAAGAATGAAAAATAAACTATGAAGAAATGAAGAAAGCCAAGATGTGATGCAACAATAATCTCCAAAAAGCTTCAAAGTTTTCAAGAATTCCTACAGCATAAAGTTAGCATAAAACTGAATGACCTAGAATGAGGAAGAGAGCTCTTCTTTTATAGGAAATGAGGAGAAATGGACCATGGAGATTAAGAGGCAAAAGACTTAATCAAGGGTGGAGCTTGAAAGAGGAGAAATCCATGTGCACAAGTATCCTCCAATGAGAAAATAAGAGTTGACTTTTGTGTCCATATTAGACAAAAAGTACTTTTTCCCCTTTTTATAAAATAGGAATAATGCTTTATTTGTGCAACTTAGGATAAGAAGAAAAGTGGGGGCTTTTTATTTATTAAAAGGGGAGGAAATATTCCTTTTAAATAAATAAAGACTTTAGGATAAAATGGTTAGCCCAAGGCAAATAATCAAAAATGATAAAATAGGATTTGATCAAGGAAATTGATATAATTGATAAAATGTTGATTTTTGAAAATATTGATTCAGGGATTTGATAAGTTGTTGAATGGGGGCCCAAAGTCTAGGCGACCATTTTAGGGTGCATACACCTCGTAGTTCACCAAGATCTAGATATAGTGTGTATCTTTTATTCAGAAGGTTGCAACCTTCACCCCTTTGAGTAGTGAGCTCTTCGACAGTGCATCCTCACCCCTAACAGGGTCAATCATAAAAGACTCCTAAGAGGGTCTGACCTTTGACTAGGTCACTGTACTTATTGCATTGTAAAGATCAACTCCTAAAATGGTTGTAAGATCTTCTAACAAGGATCATTATACACTAGTGTAGTTTATTAGTGGGTGTTAATTCCCACTGAGGTTTTTACCTATTTGGGTTTCCCCGTAACCAAAATATTGGTGTTGTGTTCAAGTGTTCTTTCATTGTGTTTATGCTTAATGTTTAAGTATACTTAATTGGATAAATAATTGAAACTTGTTGATAATTAATTCATCCCCCCCCCCCCCTCTCAATTATCTCTTGGTACTATTCCTAACAATTGGTATCATATCCAAGTGCCTCAGAGAGAAATTTTAACAACTTGAGGTTGACCAAATGGCATTCTTTAGAAAAGAAAATCCTAAGTTTGATGGAGAGAACTATCTCAATTGGAAGAACAAGATGGTAACACATTTGTAGTGCATTACTTGTGAAGTTTTTGAAGAGGCTATCAAAGAAATCAAGATCCCCTCTCTAGAAGATCTTGCAAAGGATGATGCTACTAGCAATAAAAAATATTTGTTCCATCAGAATGCAATAACCAAAGAATCCCTTATCAGTGCCTTATCTGATAGTGAGTTTTCAGAGTTAAAGAAAGCAGACACAACCTACAAGATATGGAAGCACCTAGAAGACATATTTTAAGGAGATACACAAGCAAATAATGTGTGCATAAAGACATGGAATAAAAGATACAATGCATTAGAGATGCTACCTGAAGAAAACATTAGAGCTTACAACCAAAGGATTAACGAAGCAGTTGTTGGAAATAGGAACAATGGTGGAGAGATCTCAGAGGAAGACATTATGGATAATTTGATGACTACTCTTACAACAGAGTATGAAAACAAGATCAACATCCTTGATGAGACCATGCAGCTTAAAAAAATTTCAAGAGAGAGACCTTGATCAGCAAAATTTTAGCTTTTGAGATTTCAAGATTGAAGACAGAGCCTAAAAGTGAGACAGCCTTCAAAGCATCAGTCCATGATAAGAAATCTTTAAACACTTCTGGTAATTTTGATGATGAAGATGAAGATAAAGAGATAGATGATATTATTGCTATGATTGCTAAGAAAGAAATAAAAGGAAAAGGAAAGTATGAAGGTTAGTTACCATTCAAATGTTTCTCATGTAACAAGATTGGTCACTTTGCATCTGAGTGTCCTACAAGAGTTAAGAAATTCAGTACTAACTACAAGCCTAAATATACAAAAGAGTGTTACTATGTTGGTGATGGATTTTTTGATGATGATTCAGTTGAAGATGAAATTGGATTCATTTATATTATGGAAAAGATGTATGATGAGATGGATCATGAAGATGAGAAAAGGGAACAAGAGCTAGCATTGATTTCACAATTAGACATAAGGACAGATTGGATTATAGATAGTGGTTGTTCACATCACATGATAGGTGATAAAGATAGATTTGTTCATTTGGACAAATACAAAGGTGGCATGGTTAGATTTGGAGATAACACTTCTAAACCTATCATTGGTAGAGGAGCTATCACATTGGATGGAAAGAACAACACTGATGATGTTCTTTGTGTAGATGGTTTACAGCATAAACTTCTTAGTATTGGATAGTTGCTTGAAAAGGGTATAGATTGGAGTTCAAAGACAACAACTGCATCATTAACAACAATGATGGTGTAATGATTGTATCAAGTTCAAAGACTAAAGGTAATGTTTTTTAGCTCAATTCAGAAGTAAGTTGTTTTGTTGCTAAAGTAGATGATAGTTGGTTATGGCATAAAAGACTATGTCATATCAATTTTGATAACATAGTAAAGATAAGCAATGTAAAGGCAATAAGAGATCTACCTAGTATAGAAAAACCAGTTGATACTATTTGTAGAGAATGTTTGATGGGAAAGCATGTGAGGAATTCATTTAGAAGAAAGCATAATTTAGCAGAAAACAAGTTGGCTATGATTCATACATACCTATGTGGACCAACTCAAACAAGATCATACTATGGTGAAAGGTATTTCATTTTGTTTGTTGATGATTATTCTAGAATGATGTGGGTTGCATTCTTGAAAGATAAGTTAGAAGCATTTGAGAAGTTCAAAATATTCAAAGCCAAGGTTGAGAATGAATCTAGACTAAAGATAAAGTGTCTAAGATCATATAGAGGAGGAGAATTCACCTCTAATAGATTCTATGAGTACTGCGAAGAACATGGCATAAAGAGACAGTTGAGTGCACCTAGAACCCCTCAGTATAATGGGATTGTAGAGAGAAGGAATAGGATCATCATTGATACAGTGAACACTATCATGATTGAAGGAAAAGTTGCACACACCTATTGGAGAGATGTGGTCAATACAATAGTATATACCATCAATAGAATACAATTGAGGCCTAGCACAGACAAGACACCTTATGAGCTATGATTTGGTAATGTTCCCATAGTAAAATACTTCAGAATCTTTGGAAGCAAGTGCTACATCAAGAGGGATGAAGCAATAGGAAAGTTTGATGCAAGAAGTGATGAAGGTATTTTCCTTGGTTACTCTAATAAAATCAAAGCTTATAGATTTTTTAATTTGAGATTGAAGAAGATCATTGAAAAAGCTCATGTTAATATTGATGAAAAGTTTATGGTTCAAGAAAGATATCATGATTATTCACCTATGGTTGAAGAAGAACCCAGTCCTTCCACTGGTGAGATAGTTGTTGAAGAGATGTTTGACAGTATTGATGTATTGTTCAATAAGCCTGAAACAAGTGAAGAAGAAACTCAGAAGGCAGATGAGACAGTATCACCTAAAGTTCCAAAGTTTACATCTAGATATCACTCTAAAGATGACATCATTGGAGATCATATTAGCAAAGTCACAAAAAGATCAAAAGAAAAGAGTTTCAGCAAGCAATGAGGTGGTATGTTTACTATCTCATATTGAACCTTTAAGTGTTGAAGATGCATGTAATGATTTAGATTGGCATGATGATATGAAAGAAGAACTAGATCAGATTATTAAGAATGATACTTGGGAACTGGTCCCAAGACCTAGTGATTAGAATGTGATTGGAACCAAGTGGATATTCAGAAACAAGATGAATGAAGATGGTAAAGTAGTAAGGAATAAAGAAAGGTTAGTATGCAAGTGATATGCTCAAAGAGAAGGCATTAATTATTTAGACACATTTGCACTAGTGAGTAGATTAGAAGCCATTAAGTTGTTTCTAGCTTGTGCAACATTCAAAAACTTCAAAGTTTATCAGATGGATGTTAAGTTAGTATTCTTGAATGGAGAGCTAAAGGAAGAAGTATACATTGAGTAGCCAGAAGGATTCTTCTTATTAGACAAACTTGATATGGTATGTAGATTGAAGAAAGCTCTCTATAGACTTAAGCAAGCCCCTAGAGCATGGTATGAGAGACTTGATGGATATCTGACAAAAAATGGATTCAAGAAAGGAGCAACAGATTGTAATTTTTTTATCAGAGAGATATCTGAAGGTCTACTACTTGTAGCTATATTTTTTGATGACATTATCTTTGGATGTAATGACGAACTTAGTGCATAATTTTCTAAGGAGATGCAAAGTGAGTTTGAAATGAGCATGATTGGACCTATCAAATACTTCTTGGGATTAAATATGCAATAGATAGAGAAAGGTATTTTCATTAATCAGTCTAAGTATGTGAAAGAAATATTGAAGTTCAAGATGGATGATTGCAAGCTAGTGGGTACACCTATGATAACAGGATGCAAACTTAGAAAAGAAGATGATTCTCCAGCAGTAGATATAACATTGTACAAGTCTATGATTGGTAAACTCATATATCTTACGCAAACTAGACCTAATATTTCTAATGTAGTTGGCATAGTTGGAAGATTTGTAGTAAAGCCTAAACAAAGTCACCTCATGGCAGTAAAGAGAATATTCAGATATATGTAAGGCACTATAAATTATGGTCTATGGTATCCTAATTCAGATAATGTTGAGCTTCATGTATATACAGATGTAGATTGGGCAGGATGCGTGGATGATAGAAAGAGTACATCAGGAGGAGTAATATTTCTTAGTGATAGACTAGTCACTTGGACAAGCAAGAAGAAGAATTGCATTTCTCAGTCAACAAAAGAAGCAGAGTATGTTGCAGCAACCTTGAATTATTCTAAAATTGTTTGGATCAAACAGATGATAGAGGATTTTGGAATTCAAATTGATTATCCTATTGTTATTCATTGTGATAACACTAGCACTATCAATGTGTCAAAGAATCATGTGATGCATGCAAAGACAAAGAACAAAGAGATTAAGTATCACTTCCTAAGAGAGAAAGTAGCAAAAAAAGAAGTTAAGTTGGATTTTTTGAGTACTAAAGATTAGTTAGCAAACATATTCACAAAGCCTTTACCAAAGGATACTTTTGAGTATCTCAGGGAGAAGTACGATTAATTCCCTTCCCTTATTTTGCTTAGAGAAAGAGAAAAGAGCATCAGTCCTCAATGACTAATGGATGGTTGACTACTCTACTTCAAGAGTAGTATCAGTGCTTAAATGTTTGGTGCCCTTTTCCATTGATGTTAAAGGGCTAGTAGTATATAGTCATGAAAAATAGTAGTAAAGGGGGAGTACATACAATATTAAGAAGGAATAATATGTAGCAGCAAGAGGTAGTAGTATTCAGTCATGGAAACAGTTCAGTTGAGGAAATGGAGATATTGAAGAATATTGCAGCAGATGGAGGATTCATCCTTGGGGGATTTTTGATGAGGAAATGGAGAATGATATAAAATAATTTTTCATTTGGATTGGTGGTGTTTTTCATTCCATATGTTGCCACCAATGCCAAAGGGGGAGATTGTTGGAGATTTTCCAACAAGATAGTGCCGACTATATGTTTGGCATTGATGACAACATATGGTAAGTAGCATACATGGAAGACTTATGTAGTAATATTTGAGTATATGTAGCATGGACATGTTATCAGCATGATATCATGGACATAGAGGTTAATTGTTAGTACAGATAGTTATGTAGCAACTTATGTCAGCAATGTTCCTGACATAGTTACAGGAAGTGTTATGTGAGTGATTGTCCGTACATTTATCATGGAGCCTTGCACCTTTGGATATATGATGGAGACATATTAGTGTTTCTCCATTCATGGATGTAGAGTCTAATGTGTAGTAGAAGTGAAGTTATGCAGTCACTATTCACCAGTTGCAGTTTCCTGTGTTTATCCAGAAGAGCCGATAGAGATTATATTGGTACAGGAGTTGCATCTATCATTTCAGTATGCATGCTTGGATTAGTGATTAGAGAAGAATTAAGAAGGTTTGGTTAAGATCGCATGATGTAATTTAGCTTGAGGAGAAAGTTTTAGTTAATTTGGTAGAGTCGACAGTACGTAGCGTGCATCTACACTTATTAATTTGGATAGGTCCCACGTTGTGTTGCATCCTTAGTAGAGCCGAAAGAGATGCTATTGGAGAGTTTTATTGTTTCTCTAATATGATTTCAAGGTGGTTCTAATAGGTTGACTTGACTATATCATTTAGAGGAAAGATACTTATAGTCGGTCATTTGTGATCGCTAGAAGTATGACATGGAGATAAAAGATTAGAGCAGAGTAGAGAGTGCAAAGTATTATGTCATCAAGAAGAGGTCTATGTGATAGAGAAGATAAAGTGTGTTACTCATTGGAACTGATCAAGTCAGCAGGTCTACCTCGTAGTTCACCAAGATCCAAATATAGTGTGTATCTGTTATTCAGAAGGTTGCAACCTTCACCCCTTTAAGCAGTGAGCTCTCGGACAGTGCGTCCTCACCCCTAATAGGGTTAATCATAAAAGACTCCTAACATGGTCCAACCTTTGACCAAGTCACTATATTTATTGCATTGTAAAGATCAACTCCTAATAGGGTTGTAAGATCTTCTAACAAGGATCATTATACACTAGTGTAGTTTATTAGTGGGTGTTAATTCCCACCGGGGTTTTTACCTATTTGGGTTTCCCCATAGCCAAAATATTGGTGTTGTGTTCAAGTGTTCTTTCATTGTGTTTATGCTTAATGTTTAAGTATACTTAATTAGATAAAGAATTGAAACTTGTAGATAACTAATTCACCCCCCCCCCCCCCCCTCTCTCATTTATCTCTTGGGACTATTCCTAACAGAAAAAACAAAGGACTTCAATTTTGAAAAGTTGGTGGAATAGTATTTTCATGAATGGTGCTTGTGTTCAATTTATTACAAGACAATTTCGAGAGAATGTTTGCTGATAAAGAAATGCCTTGGCCATTTCTCATTTTGTTGGGGCTATTTGTTGTGGTTCCACAACACACGTCCCATTTTGGCCACTTGGCCTAATGGAGACCCCCTTTTTTAGGGTTCTTTTTTGTTGTCTCTAGGGTTTTGGTTTGTTTTTCTTATGCGCTTAGTTTAGATAGTTAGAATTTTCTTCATGCTTTCAATAAGACATTACTGACAACTATTTTTTGCATGTAGAAGTTTGAGCCCACCTTTTGAGATCTACGAAGAAACAACAAGGGAAGCTAACATCCATGGGAGTACTAAGATTTTTGGAAATCCAAGAAGTGACAGAGAAGTTTTAAAGAGCTCACCTCAACATTCTTCCAAAATGTTGAGTCTTCAATTTTGACAAGTTCAGATAATTTGAACACTTAGCCATTTTTAGTTCTCGTAGATTTTCAGAGTTTTGGAGTTGCTGGGAGTTTCATTGTCTGAAAGCCCGAAATTCTACCCAACATGGAGTTTTTGGGACTTAGCCAATTCTTGCCTAGAAAAAAACTTTTTGACACTTAGAAAATTTTCAGCCTTCCTAAATTTTTGGCCTCCCTAAATTTTTGGCCTCCCTAAATTTTTGGCCTTCTTAGATTTTCGACCTTCCTAGATTTTTGGCCTCTGAAATTTTTGCCCTTCCTAAATTTTCGTCCTTCCTAAATTTTTGGCCTTCCTAGATTTTCGGCCTTCCTAGATTTTCGGCCTCTGAAATTTTTGGCCTTCCTAGATTTTCGACCTCTAAAATTTTTGGCCTTCCTAAATTTTTGGCCTCCGAAAGTCCAAAAGTCTGAAAGTTGGAGGAGAAGCAGTTTTCCACACTTAGCATTTTTTGAAGACCCTAATTTTTGGCATTTTGGCCATATGAGATTTTCGGCCTCCGAAAGTCCAAAAGTTGAGAAGAGGTTTTTGACACTTAGACATTTTTTTGGAACTTCATTTTTCGGGGCAACGGTCAGGATCCAAAATTTCTGGGGCACAATCACCGCTTAACTCCAGTCTTTTCCAACTTGTTTTTCTATCAGAAGGGTCACTTCCAGAGGGTCATTTTTGCATGATTGGAGGGCCTCTTTTAGTGGAGTCAACATAGAAGAACTATAACAAACAATAAAGGGAAAGATCGTAGAGTTTCATGAAGAACATGCACGAGTTCCAGCTTCATTTTTGAGTTATTTTATGTATTATCTACTCAAGTTTTGTAATGTGTGAGGTTTAATTCTATGTTAGGGTAGTTTCAATGAGTTTTAGAGATATTTTCTTTCATGTAATCTTTAGTTTAGATTTAATTTTGATTTTTATGCAGCTGAAACCCTAGCTGCAAAAATAAGAGAACAACTCTATAAATTGTAAGAACTCAATGTAATTAGGGTCGGATTTTATCATTAATACAATACATACAATTGGTGCTTCAATCATGGTGTGATTTTTCTACTACCATTGCAAAATTTATGAATGTGTGAATTTCTCATTTGTTTATTTTAGAGAACCAATTGATTTTGTGGCAGTTTAAATCTACAATTCTTTAGTTCGGTGTTTGTTGGTGTTACATTGCTTTGTTGTGATGAATTATTGAGGAGATCTTTCTTTTTTTAGTGCTTTGAAGATAAACTTGTCTCACATGTGTGCACATCTATGGTGGCTTCGTGATTCAATGAGTTTTGACTTATCATACATCTGTGTTTGTTTCCATTGATGATTGCATATGCCTAGTTGGGATTGTGATTTATTTAGATCTTTGTTTTGTGGGTTTTCCTAATCTTCTTGGTACTTTAATTCATGAAGCAACGTGATATTGGTTTATGTCCATTAGTTCCTTTTTAGTAATTTCTTTCAAATTCTCATTACCCTACTTCTTATGTTATTCGCAAATCAATTACGATAGATTAATTAGATTAACATTTCTTTCATTTTAAAATTTGAAAATCCAAAAAAAGAGAAATATTGTGGTATTTTGAAATTTGTTTTGCAGCCCTTTTCAAGATATGAACTAGAAAAGGCCTCCTTGTGAATAGATTCACATTTATCTTCAGTTGAGCTATCCAAACAATTGAGACCCAACCTAGAAGGAGCCTTCAGATTGATTCACATCATTCTTCCAAGAGGGGAATTTGCTCACGTAAATTCCTAGCTGTTGTCTCGTGTAAAAATTACGCTCAACAGTTCTTTTGAAATTATTGAATGAAATAATTAGCAATATTGTGGAAAAAATCAATAGAATAAGAAGACAAAGAACAATACTATTGCAAGGTTTTATCTCAAAAGGTTCTAGTGAACAACTTTTCCATAAACCTATGGTCATGAGAGAAATCACTACACAAGGTTTGGAAAGTCTTGACATGAGTCACAAGATCACAATGAACCATTATAAGTTTCAAGATGAGGTCTATCAATACTTTGTTGAATAATAGCTTGGATAATATCCATAGACAAAGGACTAGCAATATCAAAAGTAGGAATGTTTAAATTTGATTGATTTATAAAAGTGATTTGTTGCTGCAAAGAAGATATAGTTTGGGCTTATCTATTGAGGGTAGAATTTATAGAATAAATGGTACATCAAGAAACATGAGAAATGTTAGGAGCATTTTTGGAAATAGAAGGAATGTGTGAATATGAAAAGGGCACATTATGATAAGTGGGCATAGATGAAAGAAATGAGACACATGGAATACTTTTAGGAATATAAGGAAGAATATGATTAGGAAAACTTACATGTGTAGGATTGGAAATTTCAATTGAAGTTGTTATGATAGGTGGATAAAAAGTGGAAACACTAGGAATGGAAGTAGAGATAGGCAAGGAGGATTCAACACTTGTAGTAGGTGGAATGATACCTAAATATTGAGCACAATCCTTAAGAGGTTTTACATTGGTATGAACAAGATGAGAAATTGTACACAAGAGGTCAAGACCATGTTCATCATGATGAATAAGATTCCTTAAGCCTTCTAAAATGGAAAGAACCTCAGGATTATGATTCTCTTGAGCTACGCATTGTTCAAATTTTTCAAAATCAGGAGTAAGTTTTTGGACTAGGGAAGGAGGAACCCTTAAGGATTCATTTTCATCATGATAAGAATGATAAGAGTTGTTCTCCATTATAGGATTGATATCATTAAGATGCATGTTGGTCTCATCAAGATTCCTAGGAAAGAAGGGTTTAGGACCAAAGGAACCCTTGAGTCTATAGATTATTCTAACTGGAATACTATAGGTGGGATTATTGAAGTGATAAAGCTCATACATTATGGAATGAAAGGAAAAAGAGATGCAATGCAATTTTAAAGACATATGAAAATCACACAAATTTAACTATCAAATTCAAGTATGTAATTATGAAATATGTAACTAAATGCATGCAATGTAGAAAAGATGTAATGTAAATATTGACTAACACAATGCATACAAAGTAGATCTAGATATGAAAATTCAATGCAAAGGAGATCTAATAGTGTAAAGATGAAAACGAGATCACCTAAAGAAGATCTAACTTACAAATCAAAAAGCATGCAAGCTGCAGGTTCACCAAAATGTGATATGGGAAATGGTTATCAAGGGTAGATCTCCACTTACCATATACATTGGAAGACCAAAACCCACTCCTTAGGCCAAATTTGATTTGAACAACCCAAAATGATGAAGGGGTAGAAATGCAAGATCTAGCTAAAGGATGGATTTTGATGGTATTCCCTGTACGAATAAAAATGTATCCATATGGAATGTAAAGTATGATAAACACTTATGCCATGATAACTAGAAAGATAAAGTATCATATCTAATGTACCAAAGTAAATTCAATATGGAAAGAAGAATATATAACTTACCTTAAGGGTTAGAAGAGGACAAAACTTTAGATCTAGAATTGACTGTCAAAATCAAGAATCATTCTAGATCTATAATTTTGAGACATGTAACTTATGTCTATGAAATTTACATACCTCTAGGAATATTTTGACTCAATTTGACCTATTCCCAAAAAGTCAACCTGTTCCTAGGAAGGTAAAATCTGATAAAATCTACAAAGGATCAAACGTTGTTCTAGATTTATGAAAATCCAAATCTGAAACTTTTCCTTTTTTTCCAGCACACAAGGAAAAAGGGGAAATTTTTGTGGAAATGGGCTTGCCTTGGTAAATCCCCTATTTAGGAATTAACCTTGAAATGAGATAAGTAAAGCATGTAAAAACAAGAAAATTGTAAGTATTCACCTTTCTTGTCAAACCCTCATAGATGGATGCATATCTGATAAACCCATGAAGATATATGAATTCTTTCTTGAGATGTGTTGCATAATCAAGTATGTCCTCACAAATGTAATTTATCTACACTTCAAAACCCTAGATCATGAATGGATGTATGCTTGATCACTTCAATGAAGAAGAAGAGGAAAGAATGATGGAGTTGGATCTTCTTTCTTGTTTGAGAATTCCTCTACTTGGCCACCATGGAAGAGAGAAACTTTCTTCAAATGAGAAATATTTCCTTTGAGATGGAATAAGACTTAGAGATATTGAATTGGGAGACTTATCTTCAATATTGAATCCAAAAGAGCACTTGAAATCACCAATAATTGATTGCACATATATTGCTTGAACATGTGTATGATAAGATGTAAAAATGAGGAGCTTACATGTCCTTTTATACTCAATTTAGGATCCAAAATTTATAGGACAACATTGATCAAGAGAGGGAAAAGAAACACCCCCACATTGGGCCCGAAGCCCACTAAAAACCAACCCCTAAGGAATAGTTTGAATTCAACTGATTCCCTAGGAAGAAAACTTTTAAAATAGGATCAAGATGTGGGAAGTGTATCAAGATTGTGGAAGAAAAGAGAAGGTAAGCGGGAAATCAAGCATAAATGCATATGCATCTAGGAAAATCTCTAAAATGGGGCCTAATAGGTCCTAGAGCTTCCAAATAAATGGGTGCTAACTTTTTAGTATGGTACACTAGGTGACTGCACTAAAAGCTAGGTGCATGTGCTAATTTATAGGTGCATGCACTAAAACACAAAGAAGGCCTACAAATACTAAATAATATTACCTATATCTTTCAAATACTAAAAAGTTAGCACATGCTTCTCAAAGTACTGATTACACAAAAATCAAGGATAAAATCAATGTAATTAATATTACATTATTTATCAAAACATGATGACATATATTGAAAGAAAATGCAAGGGGACAAATAAGATCACATCATACTCACTACTAAAGCCCCTGGTTCTAGTCCACCACCTATACATCATTCCCTAATAGTGATGTGTCATTCTACTTGACCATGTGGGTCCTTAGGATCACCCAACTGTGCTTGTAGAGATAGTCACACGACCCAAACAAGCACAATGTACTCAAGAAAATAAGGTTAACATTCACACTATAGAATGCATGTAGTTAGATAGTGGAATAACAAGTCCAATTCATTCTCATAGACTAAAGGACAACAAGTCGCATATACACAAGGTCATTACTTAGACCTAAATAGTGGTTTGATGCAAAGACTCAAGAGTGGGAGTGTCATCGTATTGCACGAGGTGGCCCATATAGATTCAAGAAATCCCTCTCAAATAGGGAGGTTCTACTATGTTAGCTCAATGTCTACAAATAATTATGAATGTGGTAGATCAATGTCTATAGACAATCATGTCTATGCTATCTCTACATCCTTAAATAACGATAGTTATACTAGCTCAACATCCTCATATGATCATGGTAAATACCCTTGTTAGTTCTTGTTAATATATTTTTTTCTATTTATTTATTTATTTAATTATTTCTTATTTAGAAAACTCTAAGGGTTACCCTGGCAACCCCTCATTATAGAGCCACTCTACTCCAATTTTCAAACACCAAAAAAGATCTTCCCATTACAATAATAAGGTATAATGCAATGCCAATGCAAAAAAAGAATGAAGTAATAAAGACTCAAAGTTATAAATTATAAAAAGTAAAAGTAAGCTTGATTGGTCTCAAACCAAAAGCGCAGGTCTCTCTAGATTTTGTCAATGAACATAACTCTATTATACTAAGAATGTGGTCTTAACACCATAACACCAATTATTGAATGCAAACTAAACTCAAGCATAAGGTGTGCCAAAAAGAAAAGGAAAAAATGGAAAGGAAATAAACACAAAGCCATAAAAAGGATCAAAGACCAAAGCTTCCATCATGATACTAGGAGAACTCCATTGATCTTGAAGAGTACAAGTCTCTCAAATACCCTATCAAATAGAAATACTCAACTATGCTTAAGGATGTAGTCCCAAACATCATACATCCATGAAAACCATGATTTCAAATTCAAATAATGTAGTGAAGAACCATGAAAATAATGGCAAAACTTGTGCATGGAAGCTATTTGAACAAGAAAAGGAGAAGCCAAACTTGAATCCTTTTACAAACAAAAGTTCATAGATAAAATCCATCACTTCCCAATATAGAATTTAGCAAAACTATAAAATCCAACTTTAAAAAATGCAACTTGGGCCAAAAACTAGTCCATGGAAGCTATTTGACCAAGAAAAGGAGAAGACAAACTTGAATCCTTTCACAAATGAAAGTTCATAGATAAAATTCATCACTTCCCAATATAGAATTTAGCAAAGCTATAAAATCCAACTTTAAAAAATGCAACTAGGGCCAAAAACTAGTCCCAAGCCATTTCCACCATTGATGGTCATGAAAAAGCTTCAAAATTCAAAGCTCAAAATTTGAAAAATTAAAAATACCCTTTGGGTCTCTATATGCCCAATGCCACAAAGACACACTCAAATCCACAATATACCCATTCTACAAAAAATTGGATAGCATAACATTATCTCATCATTTATTTTGAATTTCTAAAATAGATAAGCCCAAACATGCATCAATTTGAATCAAATAAGTGGGTGATATACTAAATATCAACCCATAAGCTAATTGCAACACACAAGAAGCAAAGAAATAGAGAACAAGGAAATATATGAGGATTCCTACCTCACAAAACATGAAAACACCAAAACAAAGAAAGAAATGTGGAAACCCCACAAAATCCAAATAAATATTCAGAAAAGAAGAGCAATCTCGGTATGAATCCAACAAAGAAATCACTCCCAATAAGAAAAAGATCAATTCTTCTCAAAGAGGTTTAGAGTAAATTTGGAATTGAAAAATTCACAAATGTGGAAATGGACTATTTTTCCACAATATGAAGTCTCTTTTTTCCAAAAATCTAAATGGCTAAAATAAAAGAACTTAAAATTAAATTAAATCAAATACTACAAATCCCCCCCAAACCCCCATTAAATTATTTAATCAATTCTAATTAAATGGAATGCACTTACACAAATTTTTTGGTAAATATAAATTAACCAAATAATAATTAAATTCAACACTTTAATAATCTAACTCAACCATGACACCTACAGACTCATAACTATGCACATACATCACTAGTCTATCACAAATATGTGAGAAGATCTAGACTTTACCCACACTGTGACTGAAGGTATAATACTACAAATATAGATACATCATCCATCTAGGAACAATATTGGGTAAATGCCATGAATGACCAATATAACTATCTCCTATACCATTGTTGGGGATAAGACATTCTCAATCTCATGGGACCGAGTGGAATCAATGTCTGGAACCTATCATCACTAAAAAACTTGCACATCAAGTGTAGCTACTCATAGTATAAATAGCTAAAGCATATATAAAATAATCCAAAAGATGAAACTAATAAAAGGATGTTTTAGCAACGTAATAATTCTTATGTATTCAAATGTTATAAAACCATTCCTTTCATATTTAATCCTCAATAAACATCATAATAATCATTTTATTTAAATTGAAGAATTACATAATATTTTATGATATTTAAGAGCATATATCAAATAAAACCCTAAATCATATAACAACTAAGCATAGTAAGGAACAATATCATAGTGACCACTGATACATACACCAATGAATCTCATTAAACTACATTAAGATAAACATAATCAAAATATACTTGGTTATACTTGATAGACCAGATATCATCATAGAGCATCATAGAGCATCACAATAGGATCATCATGCATATATGATCATTACTGAAAGCACAAGTATAATATATCATCTATGTCAGTAGTGATATCAATATGAACAAAAGAATGTACTATAACCAAGTGCATCTCATAGTGCCAATACAAAATCACATCATAATTGTAACACCCCTCCAACCCTAACATGTTAGGGGAATGTTGTAGGGACTTATATGCTTGGATAAGAGTAGGTTTCTGCTTGAAGGTTGAATAATAAATTCATTCTTAACTATAATACTTTTACTATCATTTAGGTAGTCATAAATGTTTTCCCCGGTATATTCTTGCATGTGTACTCATCTCTTCTTATGAGTGCATGGGTTCCTGATGATATGTTCTCTTGGATAAATTTATATGAGCTAAGATTTATTAATGGTTTTGATCTCTTGGATAAAATAGGGTCAATATTGATACTGGGGTACTTAAAACTTTAATTGATAAACAAATTATATTATTTCCAGGTATCTTTAATGATTGGATTATTTGATTATGATTATAATTGATATGACTATCATTTGATGATTACATGAATGACCATGAATATCTCTATGAGACAAACCATACCTATGTGATGGGTTATGACTTAGCCCTTGAACTTGTAGTACCCTCTCTAGTAGTTCTACTTGTCATATTGAAGTTGGATAGGATTATAACATTCTATAATTTATGGACTGTATGTTTCTCCCTTACCTTACTAGATTTAGATAATAATATATTTTTTAGACTTGCAGATTATGATTTTTTCCTCGAATAATATGCTCAGGACCATTATGTTTTATGCTTATGTATATATGATTTGGTTTATCACTTATGGTTGATTATAAGAGTTATCTTGCTAAGTAATGATTTGTACTTTTTACATATATTCATGATTATGATTATTGTTCTAACCCTACTAATCCATGTTATGATCTATATGTATCCTGCTTGGCGTGGTTTCCAGATGAGAGGAGGCAATTGTAGTCACCCATGTGGGAGATCTACACGATGTCACACTCCTCCTTCCTTGTATGTCATTGTTTGTATATAGATATGTATATATTTTTCTTTTGTTTCTCGGTGGTGCAAGTGTGTACAGGTACTAGGCATCGACTCTACCTGGTTACACAGGTCTGAGTGTGCCTTATAATCCTTGAACCAATTGTTGTTGTTTGGAGATGGTCCAGAGTTCACACATGGAAAAACCCTATGGTTTTGATTATTTTGTCCAGTCTCTTGGTTTGGTTTTGGGTGGATTTGAGTTCCTTATTTTATATATCCTTTGATGTCAATCTCGTTTATATGGTTATGAAATATGTAGGATTATGATGTTATTTTCTCTCTCTATGTGTTAATTGTATATAAAAAGTATGCATATATGGGTGCACATGTATATGCATACTTGTATATATTCATTTATTGATGTGTTTGTAGTTATGTTCATATGAGTGTATTAGTTATGATCATGATTCTATGTATTTTGATGTATAGTGTGGCTTTAGACAAATATAATAAATACAAAGTGAATAAAAGAAAATAATAGAATATAAAAGTAAATAAATCTAATTACTCTCTCTCTCTCTCTCTCTCTCTCTCTCTCTCTCTCTCTCTCTCTCTCTCTCGTATGTCTTTTTAGTGTAGAGGGTGGGAGTGGAACTCAAGACCTCTGGTTTGTAAGGGATCCCAAGTTGCTATTGGGCTAGTGACTTACTTGAGAAGCATACCCAAATATATTGTATTTATATAAGAGTTAGTTATTATTAATTATAAAAATAATAATCATAATAAAACTATATTATAGGTGGAGTTAAATTATTTAATAGTCCTATTTGGGGTAAGTTAGTATGGGAAAATGTAGGTAAGTTGGTTTTCACCAACAGGTGAAACTACTTTCCTAATTAATTAAATTAATTAGTTATTAAATAATCTTACCCAAACATTAGAGAAGGGAAGTTTCTCCATGAGAAGAAAGTCCCCCAACCTCCGCAACTGTTCTAGGGTGGGGGGAGTTAAAAAAGGGAGAAGCATTGAGCAAGAGATCCTAAATTATTGACATTGGAAAATCTGATTTTTTTTAAATATTTTTTTGAGAGTCTTTATTTGTGAGATCCAAGAAGTGGAATTGTTAGAGAGGAGGATTGGATTGGAAGAATAGAGGCCATCCACTTCAACCATTAGTCTCTGCAAGATTTTCAGGTAGGGACTGGAGCTAGCAACATCCTTTAATTGCTTGATTGTGCATGTTTTTTTTATTGATTTGAAATTTAAAAGTACAATCTAAAAATGAATGTGCAATATGATCTTCTTGAAAATTGATGTTACCTCTATCTTCATGGTCTTCTCATTTAAATGGTTGAATTTAAGGTTAGTTTGTCATATTATTTGAGCCTATAGATAGTCTGAAACCTGTAGAAAACTATTGCTCTCTGAAAATTCATAAAATTTTAGACCAGATTTATTTAATAAGAAATATTCGTATCTCCTTGTTTGATTAAAGATTAATATTGATTATTAATAAAAATTAAATAATATTATAAACTTTATGAATTCATTATTGTTTAATGTTTGTTATTTATTAGATTGATAAATATAATCTTATTTAATTTAAAATAATAAAATTTTATTTAAATTAAATTTTTTTAACATAAATATGCTTAATAATAATAATGATAATTTTATTGAGGACAATAAAAAGATTCATAATCTCTAATGTCCTCTCTTTATGAATATTAATAAAAAAGCTATCATTACCCATCTTATACAATTGTTAATATTAATCAAAATAGTTTTACTATTATCCTTGCTAGGGAGAAAGTAGATAATTAAAGTTGGAAACCTTACCTTGGAAAATCATATCATTATTAATTAATAATATCTCTTATTTTCCCTCCTAAAAATAAAAATAAAATGGACATGAAGATAAAATTCATGTTTTCTTTAAAACATTATTCAAGTTTCCTATTTTCCCTCCTTAACAAGTGGGGGTGATTATTTTCTTGAATACGAGATGAAAGTGGAAATATATATAAAAAAATTTATTTTAAATGTATATTACTTAAAAAATTTTAAAGATTTAAATAAAAAAAGAAGAGAAAGGTTTGTTAAATTATATTTAAATTATTTCAAATTTTAATTGTTTAAAATTTAAAATTTAATTAAATTAAAATATAATAAATTTAGCCTATTTATTATTATTATTTATGGTGATGTAAAACTTAATTAAGAATCATAATGCAATTCATTGTTATAAATTAGGAGATTAACTTTAGTTTATATTAAGTTTGAATTTAATAAAAAATTTAACTTAATTAATAGTGAACAATAAACTAAGTGTATTAAGTTTTTAATAAGCCTAAATTTTATATAGATTAGTTTATGTTAAATTAGGAATCTATTTTTAGATATCATAATTAAACAATTCATAGATATAGATGTTAGGTCCTATGTGTATATTTTGATGTTTGTTAATTCCAACTTTATTGAATTTTTGGAAGGAATATAGTGTTACCTTGTATCTTGTAAGTGTGTCTAGGAGTTGTACCTCCCTCTACACTTACCTTTATGCTTTTATATTTAGAATCATTGTGATAACTCTACTTTTGTTCTATGACATTTTTGTCTTAAGGGTTGGGGTTTGTTCTGGTGGTATGGGCCCCAAGAAAACACCAAAAGAAACCCTGAGGGAGGGATTTCTATGAGAAGGTATAAACTCTAGATAGCCTATTTTGTTGAGTAAGGTTCCTAGGTACCCTAGGTGAGTGACTCACCATAGGATCTGGTTGAGGCCGAAAGGATAACCTTTAGGTGAGTTTGGAAAAGAAAACCTAATATAATTCAAAATTGGTTGGGAATGGGCTAGGGATTTAATAAAATTTTAAAAAGATAAAAAAGGGATAATGGCCCGCATAGGTCTTATTGGAGTACCGAGGTCATTGTAGCTACTAGGGAAGGTCGCATGAGGGCGCCAAGGTACATGACTACTAAGAAGGATCCCAACACAGGACTATGCGATGACACTCACCTGGTAAGCATACTAGGGAACTCCTCTCTTGGGCTTTTGTTTTGTGTTTCTTTGTTTCTTCTTGTTTCTTGTTTGGGTGGTTGTCCCCCAACCTTAGAATGCCCTAGTTTCCCTATGTGAACAATGTTTTCTATCTCTTAGCATGGGGGAGTGGACCTTTTTGGATCCACGTGGTTGGGTGGTGATTCTTTTCGAGGTATTGTTTGTGTTTGTGATATTCATGGAACATTTGATGTTGTTGAAGACATTCTCCATATTATTCATAGTGTATCTTGTGAAGAAAATTGTAAAGATATTGTAAAGTTTTATTCATATTCATGTCAGCCTATAAGGCCTTGTATTGTAAAAGATATATTGTAACACTGGTACATTTGAGACCTTTTTCTGACGGTGGATTGTCAGAATTCAGACAATATATCGTCGATTAAGCGACACCACTAGGCATTTCAGTTTTGCAATCGAAAAAAGTGACTGTTACGATTGGCATCATAATTGTGACATCTTTAGTCATCACAAAAAGGGGGTTTCAACATAGTGAATACGACGTCGGGTCTATTTGTAGCCGTCCCACTTTCGACAGATCTCCATCGGACATAGTTATTTTACTGACAGAAATGTTGTACCTATGATAGTTAACTATCATAATGTTCCAACATCAAACCATTGTTGCTAGATTGTTTACCGAAAGAAATGCTATTCATGAGGTGGTTATCCATCGGACATTTCTAATAGATTATTGTCACTTTTCTAGTGTCGTCATAATTGTGACGGAAGTCACAATTTTTTAAAAAATATATATATATTTGTTGATCGAGTTTGACTCGATTGGTGTTCTTGAAGATTTGGTTATGTCATTCGGAGATGACTTTGCAGTAGATTCAGTAGTGGCTCATAGATTATTGAGTCGAGTCTAGAGACTTGGATTTGTAGATCACTATGGTGTCTGTGATGACTTGGGAGAAGTCTTCTTCTAGGTGAACCGAGCTAAAAGACTTGGATTACAGAAAGTGGGTCATTTGATGCGACTTATGAGACATTGGATGACTCTTCACAGTGGGTTCGTAGTGCAGTCTATGGTGTTTCTTTGCAACTAGATTCTTGGCAAAGATCTATTGATTTTGGTAGCCATTCAGATGGATCAATATGACTTGATCTTGGGTCAAGACTTCTTAAGGTGAGTTGAAGTGATCATTGCTCCTTGAAGTGATTGATGTTTCTGACAAATAGTCATTGCTTTTAGTTTTGTCATCGATTATTCTTTGGTTTCCATCATAATTGTGATGACTCATTCTATTTTTTAAAAATAAATATATATTTTTCGTACATTGATTGAGATCTTAAATTATTGAGCTTCTCTTTGTTTTGATAATTGTTTAACATTCTCTACTTAACAGGGCCAGCCACGTGAAGGTGGAAGCTCATTTGGCTCCTCCTAGGATCCTCTTATGACCCTTTACAACACTTTAAGACCTCTAAGATGTATTCTTAGGGATCGTAAAGAGTCATAAAGGTTCATAAGGGGTCCTGGGACACAACAGCTAAGAAACATAAATGTAGGCATCACAGTCACAATTGTTTGGAGACACAACATAATTGAATGCTACATCCAAATGATGCAGCACAACCACTACTCCTACAGTTCTAAGTTGAAACTACGGGATCCAAAAACCAAAGATACCTACAGTTCGAAGTGGACACTAGAGGTATCTTTGGTTTTTGGATCCCGCGATGTCCACTTCAAACTACAGGAGTAGTGGTTGTGTTGCATCATCTGGGTGTAGCATTCAATTATGTTGTGTCTCCAAACAATTGGGACCATGATGCCTACATTTATGTTTCTCAACTATTGTGATACCTACATTTATGTTTTGTAGCTGTCATGTTTATTTGCATGTTCTTTATGTGTTTGGCTTCTCTCCCTCGCACATCAAAAATAAGATTTTCCCACTCTGAATCGATAATGTGCATGCAACACAAGAAAAATATGCACAGATAGCAGATGGAGCTGAGAAAACACAACACATTTACATTTTTTTAATAGGTCAAAATTACAATGTTCGTGATGGTCTATAACTTAAAATGCACAATTAAAGACCTCTATCAAAAATGCAACCCTGTTGTGTTTTTCAGCTCCACCTAATATCCTATGTATATGAATTGAGATTGCATATTGAACTAGGCGTCTCCTTCTGCATTTCTTGGAACCAAGAGATTGTCATAGTTAACATCTAAAATCATTATTGAACTTTTGTTATTATTAAAAAGTACACTAGTCTCCTTTGTTTCTTGTACACCATCTCTGTCACCAAGTTTCTTCATGGATGGCCTCCACTTTCTTCCCCGCTACAACTGTAACCACTATTCATTCTCCTATGGTCATTACTATCTTCTCTATTGATTAGACCTCCACTGCAATTTCTCTAATGAAAATTTCTAAATTCACAGTTTGGTATTCCTTCATCTCCCCTCAACTTCATCACTTATGTGTATGGCTTCTCTCCCTCACATCGAAAATAAGATTTTTCCCACTCTAAATCAAGAATGCATGTGCAACACAAGTAGAATATGCACAGATAGCAGATGGAGTTGAAAAAACACAACATGTTTACATTTTTTTAATAGGTCAAAATTACAATGTTCGCAATGGTCTAAAACTTAAAATACGCAATTAAAGACCTCTATAAAAAATGCAACCCTATTGTGTTTTTCGGCTCCACCTGATATCCTATGTATATGAATTGAGATTGCATATTGAACTAGGTGTCTCCTTCTGTATTTCTTGAAACCAAGAGACTGTCATAGTTAACATCTAAATGGCACGTCTCATCATCACAACTAATCCACCTTAAACAATTGATTAACCGTTCTAGACAAGATGATGATTTAAGGTTTTTTGTGAAGCTTCTAACTTGGTAGTTGCAATCAACATTTGTATTACAAGTTTTTTGTTTTTCAAGTATTGTGTTTTAGAAAAGAACCCATTGAACATTCTAATACTAATTTCTCCAAAAATATGAAATCCACTAAAATTTAGTGAAAACCCCTCCAACATTACAATAGTGTATAAAAGGAAACTCAGTGTATAAACATGGAATTAAGCTCAAACACATGTAAATAAACATCAGTCATTATCAAATAAACATCGAGAAATAAACATCAGTCATTATCAAATAAGTTGCATAAATGAGAATCATTTTTTTTTGGCTTTTTCTTTTTTTTTGCTTCCCTATATTGTTGCAAAGGCTTATCCATGTCTAGAGTGTCATTTCTTCTCAGTTGTGCACTTGATCTCACTATCCTTTTGCAAAGGTGGGACCTCTACAATAACAAATAAAAGACTTCAATTAAAAACATATTATCATAATTGGGGTTAATTTAAAAATATATTCATTATTGTTACAAGCATTTCAATACATTAAAAAACATAAATATGATGCTCTTTACCTTGTCCAACCACATCATCTTGTCTGGCGACTTGAACCTCAACATGCTCATTGGGAACAACATCCTCTACATCCTCTGCAACTGCAATACAAAATGTTTTATTAATCCTAATACATTATAATTAATTTTTTATTACTATGCCAAATTCAATTTAACATGTTTTCTTGTATTAAATAGTCATTAATCAAAATTCAAATAGAAAATGTATACCTTGAGTACTACAATTCACATTAGAATCGATGCCTCCATCGTGCTCAGCCGGTGCAGTATCAATATCGGTAGGCTGCATTCCAATGTAAATAATTAGTGCATTTATCGACAATATATACATATAAATACAAGACAAATAATGAGAAATGTTAATCATTTAGTTTAATACATATAAATATATTCACTTTAAAGTCTTAAACAAATATATAATCAGTGTTTCCTTACTTAAAACAAATATATTCACTTTATGTTGGAACTTAACATCAAACATAGTAATTGGTAAAGTTTTCAACTTGAAATAAAAATAAATTGGCTTATTTACTTGATCAACAGATCCAGCAGAAGAACCTTGTGCACTCATTGCTCGGTATCGTTCAGCCACAACTTTATAGCCTTGTTTGTAGCCTATTTTTTTGTCCTCTTCTGTAATCGATTTTTTGAACTCCAAGGCCTACATTTTTTATTGGTATCATGAATTTTTATTATAGTGAATTTAATCAAAACTAAATTGATTGCAATTTAATTATAAATATTTGCATACGATTTTTCATTTACTAATACTTACAACTCATACAACAAGTTTTGAATATCCACCCGAGCCAAGCCTATGTTGCCCGTGCTTTTGTTTTCTTGATGTTGTTTCCTTTGTTGTGTCAGGCAACCTATGTGATGTTTGAAATATGTTAGATCACATAAGTACAAATAGTAAATAGTACATAATTTCATTATTAACATTATCACGTACCTTCTTTCCTTGGGTGATACTACTTGTCCACTATGTCTTGCACTTCTCTCAAGTGCATCCTTTTTAAGATCCTCCCACTCATTAATAGGAATATAGGGCGGCTGCTCGTAATAAGGTTTGTGTTCTATTTGGGTCTTGTAGTTGTCCCTAATATACTTCAAAATAGTGCCCGCTTTGTCAAGGAGTCTAAGTCTATGAAAGACTTCAGGTCCAAAAAGTGTTGTCATAGAGTCAATGAGTTTATTCTTTAACCCTTTATCTTGTACTGACCACCTTTTAAGAAAAAAAATTATTAGATTCATAAATGAAGTGAAACTACCTTTTAATATACTTGAAGAAAGGGATGAAACAAAATCTAATCTTGTAATGAAATCAAAATATGATACCATGTGCGTATGGTCGGCCTGAAAATGCGCAAACATTCATCATTAAGTTTTTCATAAAATAGATTATTCCCTAGAAGATAATTACGAGATTATTATAATTAGTTATTGCAAGGGACCACATGGGGGGTTAGTGCATTACATTATGAGTATTATATTATATAGTAAAAGAAAGGATCAGTCTTTAAAGTACCTAGAAGCTAGGCTACTCTCAAGGGAAGTCCATCTTCATTTCTCATGAGCAATTGATCACACTATATTGTTCCCATACATTTAACATGAGTACATCTAGGAATTGCGTCATCACCTCCTACATAAAATGAATCCAATATTACAAAATGCCCCCTAAGAAAGAATATATAGTTCAAGTGAAATAAACACATGATAAATAAGAGAGAAAAAGAGGAGTCTACTTACCAATAGTAGGTGTTGCCATCGCATATGTGGTCATGCTACGTGTTGCCAACATTGCAGGTGGAACTACCTCTATGGATCTCATCCTTGTACCAGGCGTTGTACTCAACATAGGTTCAATAGCAGGTGCTGAACAAAAATATTGTTAGAGCATAAAAAAAATATGGATAACCATGGACAAGATGGAGGATAAAACATGTGATGTACCATCTGAAGTATTTGCATCTAAGGTAATGCCCTTTAATCTATTTAGCATAACCTATAAAGAGAACACATATATATTTTAGTTAATGACAAATAAAATAGTATACTATAAAAATCATTATTGAACTTTTGTTATAATTAAAAGCTACATTAATACTTAATCTATAGTTTTGAACACGACCAATAAACATATCTGATGCCCTCTATATTTTAGGAGTGTGAGGTTGAATATTTTTCATTCGAGCTAACTCTTTTGATATTGCATGAAGGACCTTTTCCAGTGCAACCATAGGATCAACCTCTGATAAAAAATCAACATCAAATGGATCCTACTCATTCTATGGCTCCTCATGGACTACTTGTTCCTTTCCCTTTTTCTGATCAGCACTCGTTTGTGAGAACAATATTCTTAGCCCTTTATTTAAAAGTAATCCAAAATAGTAGAACAACAAAAAATATGCATTAACATTTTTCTTGTATGTGCATTTGTACAACAACAATGAGTTTTACCTATCAGGAAGAAGAAGTCCCATGAGAACTATCACCGTCATGCATATCGTGTGGCTCTTGATCCATACTATAGCTCTATATTTCAAAAAAAATCATTAAGACATGTTAAAACACATGTGTTCTTATTCTAAGTTACGTTGAATAATAGACAATTATCAAAATATGTACCACCTTATCCATGATAGTGATGGGGATTTTTGTATCTATGTGATTCAAATTATAATCGATAAGCAGCTCCTCGCCTCCATGTATTGATTTGATCGCACATACAAATATGTGATTTCCCTCATGTGCCTCAAATATGCAATTGGGTTGCTTCTTAATTGACGTAGGCCATGTACGGTTTATAAAACCTACAATATTTCCTAATGCTTTGGGTCTTCCATCAACGTATATAGCTACATTTTTACTTTGTTCACTGACTTTTTGTTCTATATAATTTGCTACAAGTGCATACCTACACATACTTTTTTTATATTTAACAATCTGCATCCAACTACTGTAATCATAACAAGGTCCGACATAATCCATCAATTTGACAACTTTGTTGTAAGAGACCTTTATGCCATCCATGGAAAATAGGCCCAAACCATGTAATGAAGAAAATGCTATGCAATGTATCCTCTCTTTAACACAAAAATTAGTGTTTATTGAAGGAAGTTCATTGGGGACCCATTGTTTCTGTAGATGTTTGTACCTAAACGATAGCTCAGAGTCGCCTTTTCTCTCATCATCATAAGAACACAACCCCCCTTGAGCAAGGAAAAATTTCATGCATTTATTGAATTTCTTTCTGATCTTTTGACCTTGAGTTGATCTTATTGAATTACACGTACTAAATGTCTCACTTTCTTCTTCCATTCCTAGATTTTCCTCACTCGAGGAAGACAATTCTAACAAATACCTATTCACTGGTACTTGCAATTCATGCAATGACTTGACTTGTACTTGATAATCCATGAGACTATGTGGGATACCTCACATAAGATAATAGTTATATAATCAGATAAACATAGTTCACTCCATAGTTTTCATTATATCTTGTGAAGGACATTATATATTGTTAAAATTATCTATTTATCTAACAATATTTTGAATATCTCAACATTGCATATAACTAAACCCCTTAGCATTGCATGAGACACCACTATTGTGGCATTTCGTCAAATAGTTCTTGTGCCTTGTTAGTGTTTTTATTACATCTTGTGAAGGACTTTATACATTGTTAAAATTATCTATTTATACTTTCACAATTAGCTCACTCCATTGCAGGGAACAAAGAGAATCCCCTGTGATTTAACATCATTGAGATGCCTCCTTTCATTAGCTTCATGTCACCTTCTCATAGCTTCTCATAGCTTCCTATGTGTTTCATCCTTCATTTATACACTTACTTCGACCAAACTTTTAATTTTTTGACAAATTTCGCCAAAGGCTTTGTAGGAAACCAAAGGCATTAAAAATCATGAATTCGCTATAAAATTAATGTATTGCTCTAGATTTCATATGGACATTTTTTCAAATGGTTGGCATGTATGTTTATTCAAATGGAGTTATATCATTTGGAATGGATATATGATCGGTTGATATCGAATTCTATGTCAAGATTTACACCATTAAATTGATCATAGTTAGAAGACTCGGACACAAGAAGAATATGAGTATAGCCAATTTTCAGAAGAATATGAATGAATGAAAACATACATAAGTGGATGAACATAAATAATGAAGGTACCTAATATTGCCTGAAGTAATGAAGTGTTGAACCTGGGTTCAATCGAGTATGCTCATGTATGATCCAGAAACTGCAAGGAAAGAAAGGATGGAGTTAGATCCAAAGGATCTAAGCAATGCCTGACACCATATTATTGATCTTCATCTACAATTATGCATGTGCATAGTTAAGCCATAAAATTCTAAAAGGAACTATGCTACATAACATGTGCACTCATAAAAATACACTTCATATTGCAGCCATGACTTGAGGTAGGCATTCAAGCTTTGTCTTCTCATTAACTCAATTTCATTTTGATGGCATTTGTTGATTTAATTATGACACCAGCTTGGTTATAAACAAAAAGAAAAAGAAAGTGTCATTTGTATTTTTTGTGAATTTGAAGAGCTACCACGAAGACGGCACTGCACTTTTGCCTGGTGTGAAAAGGGCATTCAATTTTGGTGTGTGCGAAGAGGCCGGCACCATGTGGGAAGAGGGCACTAGCACTTGAGGTAGTCATTCGAGCTTTGTCTTCTCATTAACTTAATTTTATTTTGATGGTATTTGTTGATTTAATGACACAATATGAATGTTAATAGTGGCATTGTTTACATCTTAGCATTTGGAATGCTCAATGACCTGCGAGCTTTGAGAGCTAGGGTATCATTGCTATTACCTTCAAGGCATTGTGTGAAGTGTTTGATCTCTCTTTATTATTTTTTTTGTTGATATTCACTATGTGGTACTCCCTATTTAAGATCATTTCATGAGGAAATGTCTTGATGGCTCGCGGGCTACAAGCTAGGGCATCATGCATTGTTTATGAGCTCACTGTTTGAGCACCTCATGTCCCTATTTGATTGGACGGTGCTCTGTTTATTATATTGAGTTTACATCATATATTTAGTCTTAATAAATATCTTATAAAACAATATAAAACTAACCCAAAATACTTTGTCTTAATAAAATCTTAATAAAACAATATATTTAGTCTTAATAAAATCTTATAAATAACATATATTGTGTGAAGTGTTTGATCTCTCTTTATTTGTTTTATTGTTGATATTCACTAGCTATGTGGTACTCCTTGTTTATGATCATTTCATGAGGAAATGTCTTGATGGCTTGTGGTCTGCAAGCTAGGGCATCATACATTGTTCATGAGCTCACTGTTTAATACTGGCATTGTTTACATCTTTTCATTTGGAATGCTTGATGACTCGTGAGCTTTGAGAGCTAGGGCATTGTTGCTATTACCTTTAAGGCATTGTGTGAAGTGTTTGATCTCTCTTTATTTGTTTTTTTGTTGATATTCACTATGTGTTACTCCCTGTTTATGATCATTTCATGAAGAAATATCTTGATGGTTCATGGGCTGCAAGCTAGGGCATCATGCATTGTTTATGAGCTCATTGTTTGAGCACTGACCAATCAAATAGGGACATGAGGTGCTCAAACAATGAGCTCATAAACAATGCATGATGCCCTAGCTTGCGGCCCACTATCCATCAAGACATTTCCTCATGAAATGATCATAAACGGGGAGTGCCACATAGTGAATATCAATAGAAAAACAAATAAAGAGAGATCAAACACTTCACACAATATATGTTGTTCTATAAGATTTTATTAAGACTAAATATATTGTTTTATTAAGATTTTATTAAGACAAAGTATTTTGAGTTAGTTTTATGTTGTTTTATAAAATTTTATTAAGACTAAATATATGATGTAAACTCATAATTATACTTGATATATATATACTTCAAAGGAGGAATTATGAAATATAGTTGTAGGTAGTTATCTCTTCTATAATTATGGAGGAGTGAAAGGTAATGATCAATGAGGTTGCTGCTATTAGATCATACATTAATACACTTACTATTTTGAATTTGAGCTTGGGCATCATGCAATGTTATTATTGGCATTGCATGCTTGCTACTGTTGTGCACCATATATTGTTTTATACACTGTTTATTTTATTGAGACCGTGAGCTTTCCATTTGTAATGTATTTTATGTTATTGGATCAATGCTACCATGTTGTTGAGGCTATAGATGCATTGAATCACCACTTCCATTCTATTTTTATAGCAGCAATATAATAAACAGAGCACCGACCAATCAAATAGGGACATCAGTAAGACATTTAATGCATTATTACTTCATCATGATGATAAAAATTTCATTGGCTAAAAGCACATAGAATGTGGGTAGATGCATTGAATCACCACTTCCATTCTATTTTGATGAAGAGGAACTATGTTATAAAATTTCAAGGCATCAAATTTTATAACTGTACATATATTTTATGAGTATAATTGTACAACAGAAAAGCACCCACATGCCTTGGTTGTTATTGGTCTATGAAAGGTTTTGGTTTGCCTTTCCCAATTGAGATGTCATCCTAAGATTCAAAAAGACCAAGGTAATAATAAGTCTTGAACATAAATGTATGATTGTGGATCCTCAAGTAGGAGTTGTGATGCAAAGGAAGAACACTTATATGGGTTTACCCACATATGGACAATGGTTTCATTCATCTTTATTTCAAGTGCTCTTGGGTACTTTCCCTGGCCTCTAGGCTTGGGCATCCTAAAGGGGTTGAACCAAAATTACGAAGGAAATAAGGACACGTAGAACAATAGGTTTGGGGACTTAAACTTATGTTCAATCCTTAGTAATGGTTTGGGGAACTAATTACTAGATGAGTGACTACAGTACCCTAGTTTGCATTATTAGATTATCTTGTTTAATTTGTGTTCATTTCATGCAAAGATACATGTAAAGGAAAAGAAATTTTTGCATCTAAAGATTACATGTATATATATGAAAAATAACTTGTATATACTATACAAGGAAAATAACTTTCAGAATAAAATGCAAGAGTACATGCATATATAAGAGGATGAACATAAATAATAAGGGTGCTAGACATTACCTAAAGTGATGAATTCTTGACCTGGGTATGAATCTAGTGTGCTCCTATGTGATCTAGAACCTGTAAAGAAAAGAGAGATGGGGATTAGATAAAAAAAATATCTAAGCAATGAATGGCATCCTATTACTGATCCTCATCTACAATTATGCATGTGCATAGTCAATCCATACACTTCTAAAATAAAAACCATGCTACAGGACATGTGACTACATCATTCAAATAGTGCAATAGCAACACCAGATGTTGCTATTTCATCTGGTGTTGTTGTGACATCATTTCCAAATGATGCACCCACAATAGTTGCACACCATGCCCATCAGCACAAGGCAGTCATGAGCAAGCATGAGTAAGCAATGGAATGGGCATGCATCATAATCAAATCAAAGGAGAAAAGCACCAAATCTGCATATTAAGGAAGGAGTGCATCATGGATTTCAAGTAAAGATCATAACATCACAACATCATTGGCAGCCCCAAGGAGGCCCCATTGCATGCAGTGAGTAAGCTACATCAAAACAAAGAGGTACACAAATCTACATCATCTATACATTAATGCTATGGCATGGAGTATATTTGAATCTGCATTTTAAAGGATAAGTAAGAAAGTTGCATGATGCTAGTGAAATTAACAAAGGTATAGATCTAATGAAGTAATGAAGCTACCCACATTCTATGTGCTTTGAGCTAATGAAATTTTTATCATCATGATGAAGTAATAATGCATTAAATGTCTTACTGATGTCCCTATTTGATTGGATAGTGCTCTGTTTGTTATATTGTTTCTATCAAAATAGAATGGCAATGGTGATTCAATACATCTACAGCCTCAACAACATGGTGACATCAATCCAATAACAAAAAATACATTACAAATGCCAAGCTCACAGTCTCAATGAAATAAATAGTGTATAAAACAATATATGGTGCACAACAACAACAAGCATGCAATGACAACAATAACATTGCATGATGCCCGAGCTCAAATTCAAAATAGTAAGTGTATTAATGTATGATCTAATAGCAGCAACCTCATTGATCATTACCTTTCACTCCTCCATCATTATAAAAGAGATAACTACCTACAAATATATTTCATAATTCCTCCTTTGAAGTATATATATATCAAGTATAATTATGAGTTTACATCATATATTTAGTCTTAATAAAATCTTATAAAACAACATAAAACTAACCCAAAATACTTTGTCTTAATAAAATCTTAATAAAACAATATATTTAGTCTTAATAAAATCTTATAAAAAAACATACATTGTGTGAAGTGTTTGATCTCTCTTTATTTTATTTGTTGTTGATATTCACTATGTGGTACTCCTCGTTTATGATCATTTCATAAGGACATGTCTTGATGGCTCACGAGCTGCAAGCTAGGGCATCATGCATTGTTTATGAGCTCACTATTTGAGCACCATCCAATCAAATAGGAACATGAGGTGCTCAAATAGTGAGCTCATAAACAATGCATGATGCCCTAGCTTGCAGCTCGTGAGCCATCAAGACATTTCCTAATGAAATGATCATAAACGTAGAGTACCACATAGTGAATATCAATAGCAAAATAAATAAAGAGAGATCAAACACTTCACACAATGTCTTGAAGGTAATAGAAACGATGCACTAGCTCTTAAAGCTCATAGGTCATCAAGCATTCCAAATGAGAAGATGTAAACAATGTTAGTATTAAACAGTGAGCTCATGAATAATGTATGATGCCCTAGCTTGCAGTTCATGAGCCATCAAGACATTTCCTTATGAAATGATCATAAACAGGGAGTACCACATAGCTAGTGAATATCAACAGCAAAACAAATAAAGAGAGATCAAACACTTCACATAATATATGTTGTTTTATAGGATTTTATTAAGACTAAATATATTGTTTTATTAAGACAAAGTATTTTGGGTTAGTTTTATGTTGTTTTATAAGATATTTATTAAGACTAAATATATGATGTAAACTCAATATAAAAAATAGAGCATCGACCAATCAAATAGAGACATGAGGTGCTCAAACATTGAGCTCATAAACAATGCATGATGCCCTAGCTTGCAGCCCCCGAGCCATCAAGACATTTCCTCATGAAATGATCATAAACAGGGAGTACCACATAGTGAATATCAATAGTAAAATAAATAAAGAGAGATCAAACACTTCACACAATGTTTTGAAGGTAATATAAATGATCAAACACTTCAAAATAGGGACATCAGTAATAAAATAGGGACATCAAATATGGACATCGGTAATAAAATAATACACTTATTGTTTTTTCAACAACAAAACAAATTAAGATATCCCTATTTTATTACTGATGTCCCTATTTACATATTTTCATCAAATGACCCAAAAACATCAAGAATGATCTTATATGGTCACTAATAGCCAAATTTCAAAAGAATATGAATGAATATGCACAAACATACATAAGTGGATGAACATAAATAATGAAGGTACCATACATTGCCTGAAGAAATTAAGTGTTGACTCAGAGTTCAATCCAGTATGCTCTTGTATGATCCAAAACTTGCAAGGAAGGAAAAGATGGGGTTAGATCCAAAAAATCTAAGGAATGCATGACACCTTATTATTGATCCTCATCTACAATTATGCATGTGCATAGTCAAGCCATACACTTCTAAAATGAACTGTGCTGCAGAACACGGGTGTGTGTTAATGTGATTCAAAAGCTATTATGGAAGATTGTTTTATTATTGAGATAAGGAACAAGAATAAATGTTTTGAGAAATATTTGAATTTAATTTTGACAATAACATTAGGAGTGATATATTTCAAGGTTCAGCAAGACTTCATACCACGCAGCGTTCATAGATTACGCTCAATGTGTTATTTACGTGTATTGGTGGGAAAACTCTTGAAAATGCACAAAAGAGATTGCATTCAACCATGTTGTTTACATGACACATGTAGTTTACCTCCAGCCTAAATCAATGTTGTGTACAAATCTGTAGATGGTGTGTGGTATGAAGCCTCACTCAAGCTTGAAAATGATAAGCATTATGATGCCGAGGTATGGTGTGGTAAGCACAAGTATAGTTTCTTGTAAGTTGCTATTGGTATAGTTTTTTTTTTTCAATAGTTGCAGAATCCAACTTCTCCTATACTTACATGTATGTATAGATTTTGGGCTTGGCTTTAATGTCATGTAAATTTGAGTGAAATGGTAATAATATTTAAGAGCAACAAGTATGGCATTTTAAACAAGTATGCATATACATTATATAACATGAGTGATATATTTTAAAGGAAACACTTAATGAGAAGGATGCATATATAACAGGAGGAGTGATATATTTTAATGGCAATGGACATAGAAATTGCAGTGAAACTCTATAATTTATTATTGTAAGTGGACATAGAAATTGTAGTGTAAGTAGTAGGATGATTGTAAGTGGACATAGAAATTGCAGTGAAACTTTGTAATTTATTATGGCTCAGTGTTGTATATCCATAGTCAGTGTCTATTTAAACTTTAGGATGATACTTATATGATGGCTTAAGTAAATTGTTCTTACCTTGAGAATAGTACACCATGGGATTAGAGGATGGTTGTTATAATAGCAATTGTGTATCTGTGGGATACTTTTATATTTTGTATTAAATGATGATACATATGTGCTTCTTCCTTTTACAATAGTTTATATTCTGATACTTATATCTTGAATTGTCAAATGACTAATGAGTGATAATTTCAAAAGTGTAACATAATTAAAGGCATGTGAATTCATATTGTACTTAATCTGAATGCCACTGTGTAATGTTTTTACTTATGATATTTCAAGACCCCTCTCCATTTTAAACTAAACTATGACTTCAAAGGAGGAATTATGAAATATAGTTGTAGGTAGTTATCTCTTCTATAATGATGGAGGATTGAAAGGTAATGATCAATGAGGTTGCTGCTATTAGATCATACATTAATACACTTACTATTTTGACAGCAATAACATTGCATGATGCTAGAGCTCAAATTCAAAATAGTAAGTGTATTATTTTATTACTGATGTCCCTATTTTATTACTAATGTTCCTATTTGATCTAATAGCATCAATATAACAAACAGAGCATCAAAAAATCAAATAGGGACATGAGGTGCTCAAACAATGAGCTCATAAACAATGCATGATGCCCTAGCTTGCAGCCCATGAGCCATCAAGACATTTCCTCAATGATCATAAATGGGGAGTGCCACATAGTGAATATCACAAACAAAACAAATAAAGAGAGATCAAACACTTCACACAATGCCTTGAAGGTAATAGCAATGATGCCCTAGCTCGCAAAGCTCATGCGTCATCAAGCATTCCAAATGCAAAGATGAAAATAATGCTAGTATTAACATTCATATTTTTCCATTAAATCAACAAATGCCATCAAAATGAAATTGAGGTAATGAGAAGACAAAGCTCAAATGCCTACCTCAAGTCATGGCTGCCATATAAAGATCAAATGCTAAGAAACTATGTATAAAATTTCATGCCAAATTTCATCAAGAATAGTCCTATATGGTCACTAATAGCCAACTTTCAGAAGAATATGAATGAATATGAAAACATACATAAGTGGATGAACATAAATAATGAAGGCACCAAACATTGCTTGAAGTAATGAAGTGTTAACTTAGGGTTCAATCTAGTATGCTCTTGTATGATCCAAAACCTGCAAGGAAGGAAAAGATGGGGTTAGATACAAAGGACACTATTAGGGCACTATTTCTCCTTGACTGTATTCTTTTGGGGTCTGATCTGTTGTAGTTGTTTCTTTTTTCTTTGAATCATTGTTTACAATTACTTTTGATGCAATATTTCTATGAAGAACAAGAACAAAATGGTGAATGAGTGTATTTGACAAAGATAAACATGACACATTTTGTGGGCTGATTGGGTTGGCCTGGTACCATTTGTTGGAATCATTTTCCATTGCACCAAAAGCTTGAACTATCAATGCTTGATACAAATTTTAGATTTAACCTTATCCACGAAAGGTGGTTAAGCCATGTCATGAATCTCCAAGGAGGTGTTGACCACCAAGTCAATAATCTCCCCCTCAGCACCGACTAAGCCTTCAACACCCACTGAAGGGAGACTCGAACCCATGACCCAAGGCTTTGATACTAATTGTTGGAATCATTTACAGTTGCACCAAAAGCTTGAACTATCAATGCTTGATACAAATGTCAGATTTAACCCAATCCATGAGAGGTGGTTAAGCCATGTCATGAATCTCCAAGGAGGTGCTGACCACCAAGTCAACACCATTAACATGGCCTGGCCAGATATTAAATAGTGAGGTCATGAACAATGTATAATGCCCTAGCTTGCAGCCTGCCAGCCATCAAGACATTTCCTCATGAAATGATCATAAATGGGGAGTACCACATAGTGAATATCAACAAAAAAACAAATAAAGAGAGATCAAACACTTCATACAATGTCTTGAAGATAACAGAAATGATGCCCTAGCTCTCAAAGCTTGTAGGTCATCAAGCATTCCAAATGAAAAGATGTAAACAATGCCAGTATTAAATAGTGAGCTCATAAACAATGTATGATGCCCTAGCTTGCAACCCACAAGCCATCAAGACATTTCCTCATGAAATGATCATAAACGGGGAGTACCACATAGTGAATATCAATAGCAAAACAAATAAAGAGAGATCAAACACTTCACACAATGCCTTAATGGTAATAGCAACGATGCCCTAGCTCTCAAATCTCATGAGTCATCAAGCATTCCAAATGAAAAGATGTAAATAATCCCAGTATTAAACAATGAGCTCATGAACAATGTATGATGCCCTAGCTTGCAGTCCGTGAGCCATCAAGACATTTCTTCATGAAATGATCATAAACAGGGAGTACCACATAGTGAATATCAACAGCAAAAAAAATAAAGAAAGATCAAACACTTCACACAATGCCTTGAAGGTAATAGCAACGATGCCCTAGCTCTCAAAGCTCATGGGTCATCGAGCATTCCAAATGCTAAGATTTAAACAATGCCACTATTAATAATGCTAAGATGTAAACAATGCCACTGAAATTGAGTTAATGAGAAGACAAAGCTCGAATGCCTACCTCAAGTACTAGTGCCCTCTTCCCACACAGTGTCAACCTCTTCACGCATGCCAAACTCGAATGCCCTCTTCACACCAAGCAAAAGTGCAGTGTCATCTTCGTGGCAACTCTTCAAATTCACAAAAATTGCAAATGACACTTTCTTTTTCTTTTTATTTTTGTTTATAACTAAAGGGTGTTGCAATTATGACATTAGCATCACTATTACGACACCGCTGGGCACACTTGCAAAAAAACACAAAAAACAAACACAAATTGGTGTGGCATCGCAAATTGGCATCGAAATTTGACCCCAAATGTTGTAGTGTAAGCATTCATGTACATGGGAAGGGTATCTCCAATAAAATTATGGGAAAGGAAATCAAGATGTATTATTTTCGTTGAAAGAAAATTATAGTTAAAAATATGGAAAGTGTAATTCTTGAAAGAATGCATGAATTTAAATGTGTTAATCTTATTTCATGCTGAAAAAGAAAGAAATATTTGTTTTAGTACAGTTGTCTCTCTCTCTCTACTTTCTCTTATGTGGTTAAATGGATCAAAGGAATTTCTATCTTTAATTTATGTTAAATCTTAGTGCACTATGAAAAGTGTTTTTAAAGGAATAATCATGTAAGGGAACATGTTAGGACTTAAATACCTAGTTACCTTAAGTAAGTAAAAAAAAATGTACTTTTCTCTTATTTTCTATCTTGTCCTTCTGTGTTCCCTTGCGGGGCATGAAATTAATAATATTCACATAATCACACAAAAGCATATGTCTCGAATAAAAATAGGGAAATGCAGAATGCAAACAAAAGAGGTGCTACATGCAAACCTAAGGATATCAAATCTCCCTGTCCTCGACCTAGAATCCTTCCCACACTTTTCATTTCTCCTATTTATGCTTCCTTTCCACCTCCTATATCCTACAAAAGTCCAACATCCTCTATCTTTCAGCCTAGTAAGGTTCCTTTCATTCCTCCTACTAATGAAGAAAAGGAGTACATGTTGATTGATCTTAAACTTTTCCAAATCTCAAGAAAAAACAAATGCAATTGCAGTGCTCATGATCACCACTATAAACCCCATGCTAGGGCCTATTATCTTTATTTCCAAACCATTTCCTCCCCTAAGATACCTCATGATGCTTTTATTCCCTCAGACCAACTTATGCATAGCCTAATGCATAGCTCTGATACCAATTGTTAATATGATTTAGAACAACAGAGGGGGGGATGAATAAGTTGTTCTCAGGTCTAGATGTATAAAACAAACTTTAAAACTCTTCAACAAATTAGATCCAACAACCAACAGTTACTCGGTCATTACTGATTGCATAACAAAAACATATAACAGTGCAATCCACTATCCAATAGTATCTAACTTGTAAAACACAGAAATTTTCAAACCAAAACATTCACACAAGTATTAACACCAGGATTTATAGTGGAAACCTAATTAGGGAAAAACCACTTTGTAACATGTTACTATTATTTTCACTCTTCTAAAGTGAGTTATGTGAAAAGCTAACCCCGTCAAAGGTTACAAACACACTATCAGGTGTGACCCAGTTAAAGGATTTAAACCACTCTGTTAAAAGTGCACCTTGTTATAGGAATTACATACATCCCATTAGAATGCAACCTTGTTCAAAGGATTTATACAAATGACTGTTAGGTCAACCTCTGTTAAAAGGATTTTGACTGATAGAATGGTTAGAAAGTAACAGTAGTTTTGATCTAAAAAACATACAACTCACTTTGAAAATATTAGATCCAATTCCGTACACATATGCTAACTTATTGACTATGAACCTTTACCATCTCCATCACTGACCTTCTTGGAAATCTCTTCAAGCAATCACAACACTTCTCCTTCAGCCTTCTCTGCTTAGACATCAATAACATGATCAACAATACTTCCAGCATCCTCTCCTCTTCAACCTCATGTTTAGGTTTCCTTAATACTTCCTCAATTAGGTCAATACATCTTTTTCCACTTAATCTCCTTCATAGATCTTAGGGTTAGGTCAGATTCATTGAATCCTTCCAACTTTATGTTCTTCGTCTATCCTTCTAGAAATATCTCAAATCTCTTAATAGATTTCCAGCTGACATAGTTGAATTCTTGGATTATGTAAAATGTGTTATTGTTGAAAAAATGTTCAGCGCTCCCCTCGGGATTCATGACATGGCTTAACCACCTCATGTGTCTTCTATAAGTCTAGTGGTTGTATTGGGCATTAACATGTTGATCTTTTTGTGCAATGGCAACTACTACTTGTAACAAGTGGTATCAGAGCTTGGCCATAGGTTTGAATCCCCTCGGGTAATGCTAAGGGGGAGATTATTGGCAAAATTTTCAGCACTCCCCTCGAGATTCGTGACATGGCTTAACCACCTCTTGTGTCTTCTATAAGTCTAGTGGTTGTATTGGGCATTAATAGGTTGATCTTTTGGTGCAATGACAACTACTACTTGTAACCGATCACCACTATAAACCCCATGCTAGGGCCAATTATCTTTATTTCCAAACCATTTCCTCCCCTAAGATACCTCATGATGCTTTGATTCCCTTTGACCAACTTATGCATAGCCTAATGGAGGAAGCAAATCTTAGAAAAAATAAATTGTCTAAACATGATGATTGTTCATTTTGTATTAAGAATCGTATTGTGATTAATATAGATGATTAAGATAATATCAATGATGATAACAATGTTAATGATACAAATGATTCTGATTATATGTATGAGGTTAGTGAAATTAATCATGAATTATTTGTAAGATTTTCCAAAGCATTAGGTCTCACTCTTTGTGAAAAAATGTGACTCATCATTATAGCATGGTCCTTGTTTGGAACTTGTAGTAGCTCCATCTAACATGCTCGATGTTTCTCCTCTTGCATGTTTTCCATCTTCAGGCTAAATAATGTTTAGCAAGAAGGATTTCTATTGTACCTAAATAGATCCTTTCGTGTTGTGGATTATTTTGTGTTTTCTTGTTCATAATATGCTTCTTGTTATATATTATTGTTTTAGATTCATTTAGAAGACCCTTGATGGTTTATTGACACAAGGTGACAAAGGGATCAAACCTATCATGAAAGTCTTCTATTTGTATCTTAATTCTTCTATATATTGTACATATATGTTATGTTTTTGTATGTGCTATTGTTTTAAACGTGCCTTGTTATGTCTATTTGGGGATGATCCAAAGAAAATTGAGAACCATCTCTCTTTTTGGTCTCCATAATGTTGACCTAAAAATATTTTTTGTTTGCTTACCTTATGTGCTCTTTTTCTATTTTTCTCATAGTTCTACTAGCTTTGGGGGACAAGGTCAATTTATTGCAATTAATTTTGATATACATGAGTTATCACATATTAATATTGACCCCAAATTTAGTAGATCCATTTGTGCTCTTTTTTTCATGTGCTTTATTTCATTTGATTTGTCCTTGTTTGGGGCATATCATAATGAAAATGTGCTTATTTTTTAGATGTATGTATGCTACAATAAAGCCATTTATCCTAGTTGTTCAGAAATTAGAAGACAAAAATATAATAATTACATGAAAATATAACCAATAATGCAAAGGAATAAAGCACACCAAAGTAGAACAAGAAGACACAGATTTAATGTGGTTCACCCAATCTTGGGCTACGTCCACAAAATAGAGAGTTCACTTATTTTATTATCCAATGAAGATAAAATTATATTATGATTCTTTCACATTATACCATCGCTTATATATAGGCCATTTAGGTAGTTTCAATGTTGGTTAACAAGTTAACCCTAAAAAATACTTGACGAGTCAACCTAGGGAAATGTTTGACGAGTCAACCATAATTTTTTTTTTTTTGGGGGGGGGGGGGGGGCATTGCCCCAAACCCCATGATAAATGATGAGTGTACAATACTTGATAAGTCACCACAAATAGAAAATCTCCAACTTGGGGAATGATTAGGCTCCCCACTAAAAACCTCCCACATGGAGACTAATCCTATAGAAACAATGCTACCCTTAAAGATCCCACTAAATTGACACACCCTAGACTCTACTGCTCCTTTTATTGCTTTTATTCATGAAGACCAAATGAATTTGAAGAGGAGTTTAGCTTCTCCCTTTTCATTTCCTTTGTAAACATATCCTCTGAATTTTTATATATATGTATCTTTGCCAACTTTAACTGTCTATTATCCAATACCAATCGAATAAAGTGATTCCTCAATTGTATGTGTTTGGTCTTTGAATGCAAGGCATAATTCTTCACAAGATGGATGACACTCTAGCTAGATGTAAATAGATAATTTAAAGTCTATGATTTTAGCAACTCTTTCATGAAAAATTGTAACCATATTATCTCCTTATCTACCTCTGTAGAAACAACATACTCTGGCTCTACAATGGATCAAGAAACCACCTTTTGCAATCGAGAAATCCAAATCATTGTTATCCCACCAACAATAAATACATAACCTATGGTACTCCACTTGGTATCTAAATGCCATGTTAAATCTAAATCAATATAACCTTTTAAATTAGTATTAGTGCCTCCAAAACATAAACATTTATTGGATGTACCTCTCAAGTATCTGAGAATCCATTTTAGTGCATTCCAAATCTCAACTCCTACAACATGTATGATATTTGGTCTAGTGCATACCATGACATACATAAAACTACCTACAACTGAAACATATGGTACATTGGACATTTTTTCTTCCTCTTGTGTCTTTGAACACATTTCCTTAGTCAATTTTAAATGACTAGGAAAAGGTGTGCTAAAAACTTTTGTATTCTCCATATGGAATCTTTGCAACACCTTTTCAACATAATTAGTGTGAGATAGAGTCAATTTTTTTTGTTCTTCCTATCTCTACAAATTTCCATACCAAGAATTTGTTTTTCTACCCCCAAATCCTTCATAAAAAAAGAATGTGCTAACTATTGTTTCAACCCCTTCATGTGATCCATGTTAGACCTTGCTACAAGCATATCATGAACATATAAACATAAAATAATATATTTTTCATCATCCAACATCTTAAAATAAACACAATGGTTAGAATTACACCAATTGTAGCCATGCTTAGTCATAAAGCTATCAAATTTAATATACCATTGTCGAGGTGCTTGATTCAAGCCATATAAAATTTTCTTCAATTTGTACACTAAGTTCTCCTTACCTTTGACCTAAAATCCTTGTGGTTGTTTCATATATATTTATTCTTCCAAATCAACATGGAGAAAGGCTATTTTAACATCAAGTTATTCCAAATGCAAATCTACAGTAGCCATAATACTTAAAACAATGTGTATAGAAGTTAATTTTGCAACTGGAGAAAAGATATCATAAAAAACAATGCCCTTTTTCTATGTGAATCCCTTTACAACTAACTTGGCTTTAAATCTTTTCTTACCTTCATCCTCCTCTTTCAACCTATAAACCCATTTATTTGGTAAGGCCTTTTTACGTGCAGACAACTTACATAATTCCCAAGTCTGATTTTTTAGCAAGGAGTCCATTTCTTCTTCCATTGCAAGCTCCCACTAAACCTTTTTATCCACCTAAAAAACTTCACCATATCCTTCTAGTTCACCAACATCTATTAATAAAATAGAATACAAAGAGGGAGATAACTTTTCAGGAGATCTACTTAGCCTTGTTGACCGTCTAACATTCACTAGAGTTTATGGTATTTGTTGTTGTTGTTGTTGTTGTTGTTGTTGTTGTTGTTATTGTGGAGCACGAGGGACCTCTCAAACATCATCTTTTGGAGTATCATCCAACACTACATAATAATTTTGTTTCTTCTCATGTTGCTGCAACTGATTTTTGTACAATACTTTCTCATTGACTATGACATCTTTGCTTCTTACAATTTTATGAGTTTCAACATCCCAAAGTCTATATTTCCAATCGATTAGTCAAGCTGATTTTCCTTGTTGTATTGCACTAGAAGTTTATATTGGTCAAGCATTGTGCAATTTTGATACAAATAATCAGAGGTTTAATGGTAGTGTATTTGAAGGAATACTTCTTGTGTGTGTGAATTTTGTACCTGATCTGTAGACACAACACTTCAGTAAAACATTAGAGGTTAGCTATAATCAAAATCGTGCAAAATTGAAATCTAATCTAACCAAGTGATTTACTGCCTTCTAATAGGTGCGAGATTAATGTTCTCAGATTGTAATCGAGATCAGTGACCTAGACGACACCTAAATGAAGGATTTGAATGCAATTGATCTATTTTTTTGATATTTTCTATGCAATAAAGAATGAAAACTGATATGCTATAAATGCTATTGAAAACTGATATGAAATGAATGCTAAATGATCTAACAATGAAGATTCTAACAATGATATGAAAACTATGAAATTCTATGCTAAGATATAAAAACTATACAATTGAAATTGATCTCACAAAGCTTTGAATTCGCAAGTTGATTCCTCAGCCTCCAATTCTCCAGCATGATTGTGCAAAAATATGAGATGAATTATGAAGAGCTGAGCCTTATTTTTATAGAAATCCAAGGCTTTGGAAGTGCATGAGAAAAAGCCATAAATCACTCAAATAACTCAACTTGATTTTTGAGTTATTTTTAAATAAAGATAATTAAGTCACAAAAATCATGCAAAAGCACAGTTCAACTTGAATTAGAAGTTTAGATCAACTTTAAAACTCGAAAAGATGTTGAGTTTCAAAAAGCTAACAACTTGCATTGATTTTCCAATTTTGAGTTTAACTGGTCCTTGAATGTGCACATGGATAATTATGATTTAATAAATAAATAAAGTGATTTATTCTCAACTTAACTACTTTTTGAAATAAAATAATTAATTTATGGGTTAATTAACTATTTTACCAAACTTTTATTAAAAATTATATTATTAAATAATGACAACATGCTTTAATTAATTAAATAAGAATTTAATCAATTAAAGATAGGAATTTTGATCTATTGTCAAAATTAAATAATACAATTAATAATAGATAGAATTAAATTTAATTAAACAATTAAGTGGCAAGATATTAAATCTAATTAATTAAATATGAAAATATTCAATTAATCAAACTTAGGATAAATGTGATTTATTGCCAAATAATCATTAAATTAAAGATAATTAAGATAATTAGGAATATTGCTAGGAATGTTCCCCGATGCTAAATTTAAGATAATCAATTATGATTCGATGATGTTTAGATGTGCCTTAGATTAAGACTTTGATGTCGATTTCATTCGATTTGTCGATGTAGGAGGTTAATGAACTTATAGCCCATTTTTGGGGTATTACATTTTTCCCCTCTTTGAATTACTGTGCGAAGCGCAGTGGTTCAAAGATAGTCTATGTTTGATAAAGATATGAAACTGATTCAAAAGATAAACTGATCTCAAGATAGAAACCGATTGAAAGATATTGAGATAGGAGGTCCTGAATGACCAAAGATAATGTTTACTATAGCAGCAATGAACCGATGATTGCGAAAAAGTGTCAAAATACCTGATTCTGAACCTTAGGATTGATAAGAAGTGAGTGACCCATTCTAGACTCAATTGTCTTAGCAGAACTAGCAGGTATCACATCCGAATCCTTTAGTTACCGAAGAACCAAGGAAAGAACACTATGATCCGATGGTTGCAAAAACTGATACAGTTTACAAGATTAGGAGAATACTAGATTGATATGGATCTTGATGAATCTGATATGCCCCAAGTGATGATAGATTTGCCCCAAGCGATGAGGACTTTTGATGAATCAGTAACTAGACGTGATTATTTTTCTTGATCACTAATGAAAGATATTGATAGATTTGATCAATAGAATTTGATTTACAGACTTTGAATGATGTGCAATACCATGCCCCCTTCGGGATTAAAATTGAAATCTGACAAGAAAAGTCAGCATTATAGTTTAGAAGCATGTTAATTGATTGAGAAGTAGTTAAACACATGCGGGAACGCATTCTACATCATTGGAAGGTCCCAAAAGACCAAGTTTGACTAGGTTTGACCATGAGTTGACCATGGTTGACCAAGTTGAAATTTTGATAGTTTGATGTTAGATAATCAGTTAAGTTGAAAAATGGATTTCTGTGATGATTGAAGGTCGAATATGCAAGCAATTAATAATATGAATGATCTCAGATTTGAATTTTGATCCCGAAAAAGGATTCTACTTGCTGCTTCGTTGGAGGAACCTTCGTGTGAGATTTAGCTCTTGTTAGATTTGAAGAATTGATATGAAGAATTGTTTAAGCTTTGAAGTTCATTTAGCCATTGTGAGATCATGCAACATGCAAAATGTAAAGAGACATGCAAAATGAAATGCAACCTAAGACCTAGGACCTAGTCACTGATCATATGTCGATTTGTTATCATCATTGAACTTTTAGGTAACCAGATAAATCAATACAATGCCCACTAGCCATGAAACCATAGACATATGAATATCAATTTGTATGTGCAAGAATCAATACAACACCCACTGGTCAAACAACCATGGACATATGAATATTGATTTTATTTGGAATGTTGGATTAGATATAAGCACCAAGGCACAAACACCAGGATGACCTAAATATCATGTCCATTTTGATATAGCAATTTGTACAAGCATCAAAACATAAACATCGTGATGACCTTAGTACACCTTGCGTTGCAAACACATCAAACAATCAAGAGATCATTCTAAATCCAATGTGAATTACCCGTAGTGACCCTTTATCGTTCACATCCTTAGGCAAGATCGTGTTTCAAAGTAGGAGAAAGAATTCATTTCAAAAAAACAATAGTTAGATCAAAATTCCTTGAATTTTCTGGGTATCAATGGTCGAGGTACGCATGGCCATCCAATTCGAGATAGAGGCTCTTACAGTCGGACACCATTTCAATCTAGAATTTCCAAAGATGTTAGATTTTCACATACAAGCAGAAGACAAAGAAAAGATTATGCCCCCAGTCATCACTCTCTAAATCCTATAAAGGACATCATCAAAGAGCTCGAAGGGACACAATATGCAAAAATCTCAATGCGGATCAGCAAGCATACAAGGAGATAAAAGCATGAAAAGCACAAATTGTTTTCAGTTGAGTTTTGATGTTTGATTATTGTAGATGCAAAATCCTTTCTGGAGACGAGACAGACAGACAGACTCAACTGGAAGCTTCAAAGGACTCTGACTGGATAGGAAATGTCTAAGATACATTGGAGGCCATAGGATATGACATTGATTGCCCCCAAGTTTGAACATTGATAGGATACAGATGCTCAAGCTGATTGGTGTACAAATTGACTTATTGAAAACTAGAAATGCAAAAACAAACCGAGAGATATACACAAACTAAAGCAAGACTGAAAGCTGGGAAAGACCAAGATCGTGCCGATAGATGGAGCATTTGGAACAAGTGGCACCCGTTTGCCGGGTTTTCACCATCTTGGTAGAGATTCTATTTTTGCTACCGAGGTGCCTGTTTCCAGGTTTTCACCAAGGCACTTTTTTTTTTCCCTCATTTTTTTTTGTATTATTCATTTTTTCAATTTTTTTGTACTTTTGATATTTTTTTTATTTTTTTGCGAATCATCAAGGCGCCTATTGCTAGGTTTTCACCAAGATGTTCATTTTTTCAGGACTTTTTTTTATTTTTAAGATTTTTTCAGGACATTTACCAAGCACTGAATGCCTTAGGCGTAGAATTTCTTCAGATGGAGAACGTTGATTGGTTCTCGGAGCTGTTCTCCTTCAGTCATTGAGAGTTGATAAGCACCCGAGCCAAAAGTAGCAGTGATTACAAAGGGACCCAGCCAATTGGGTTCGAACTTCCCCTTGCGTTCTCGATGTGATTGATTTTTAGGATTTTCTCTCAAGACTAGATCACCAACCTAAAATTCTCTGTGTCTGACTTTCTTGTTGTAGCCTCTAGACATTCTTTTCTGATATACTCTGAGATGATCATATGCTACTTGTCTGCGCTCATCTAGTAATTCAAGTTCTTGTAACGTAGACACTCTGTAGTCTTCATTAGTGACAAGTCCATGCATTCTGATTCTGAGTGATGGGATTTCAACCTCAATAGGCAGTACTGCTTCAAACCCATACACTAAAGTGAAAGGTGTAGCCCTTGTAGGTGTTCTGATACTAGTTCTGATACTTTTTTTGATACTTGTTCTGATACTAGTTCTAATACTGATTCTGATACTGATTCTAATAATTGTTCTGATACTTGTTCTGATACTTATTCTGATACTTGGTATACTTGATAGCATCTTTTTCCATTGCAAACTCCCAAGTAAGATCATATCATGTAGTCTCAATGTCTAGCAAGGTGGAGAACAAGAGGGATTGGCAAGCTGGTGGAAGAGATGGAAGACAAGAGAATGAAAGAGAATGAAGGGAAGAAATCCTCAAGGGAAAACTCCTCAAGAATACTCAAGTTAGGGAGTAATTATCATGTAAAGTGCATTTGGACAAGCAATGAAAGGCTAGCATAAGATAAGTCACAAAATCGTAATGCCAAAGAAGGAAAGGATGTAGTCCAAAAGAGTAGACATGTCAAGAGGCTTCATAGCATCGTGTTTTACTCTTTCTCTTTTCTTTTTTTTTCTTTTTTTTAGATCAAGACCAAAGGGGAAAAGGATAGTGATAGGTGAAAATGAATGGAGGAAGATGGACATGAAGTCTAAGTAGGAAGGGAATGAAAGCGAGATCACCGTAAGATAGCTCACAAAATAGCCAAATGTTCGTGTATAGATCAACATTGTCAAGATCAAAGAGAGAAGATGGAATGGATGAAATATGTAGAAGAACTACGCATGATGCCTGATTGCTAGGTTTTCATCATGGTACTTATCCAAGGTGCCACAAGGGAGTGGTTTTCACCATAGGATGAATTTATTTCTCTTTACTTTTGCTACCAAGGTGCCTGTTTCCAGATTTTCACCATGGCACATTTTCATTTTTTTATTTTTTTATTTTTTATTTTTTGGAAGAAGGCAAGCTTTTTAGATAATGCTCCTTGAAAGGATAAACCATGATATGCCAAGGATTCAAACTGACATGCTCAAAGATGCTAATAGGGAAAGGAACATGGAAGAGAAAAATGGAGGATAGGGTTTTATGTAAAGCGAGTGAGGTTGGAAGATAGGAGGAATAGGCAAATGAGGAAAAAGGATAGAAGGTAGAAGGTTAATGAATGGAAGGATTGTGAAAGGGTAGATGGAAAGGAAGGCAAGATCAATGTAAACACACACCTTGAAGGGTGGTGAGAGGGTGGAGGAAACGTGAATGAAGGAATACGTGAAGGAATATGGCGAATGGATAGTAGAGGTTGAGGTTTGGGCACATGAAATGGAAGAATATTTTTGGAAGGAGATGTAGTGGAAGCCTTTGGAAGCTTGAATGTCAATTTCACTTTTTGTTCAACACCAGACTCTTTCAAGAGAGACTTTGGAATCCATATAGTTGTAGGATTTTTATTTCCTTTTGATGATTTAGAGATAATATCTTCAATGATGGATTTTGGAACCCATACTTGTCTTGTAGTTTTTTTTTTAGATATCTCTTTTGACTTTATGCCTCCATGTCGTTTAGAGGAGACATGGTGATCTTCTCTTTTTGATGGATTCTTGTATTGCTTCTTTTTCTTGTATTGAACATTCAAGTTACTTCCAAAAGACTTGGGATTTGTGGAAGAGGGAGGATATGACTGGTTTAGTTGGGTGGGTGGATGAAAAGGATTCAAGGGTATGCATCTATGTTGATCTTGAGGAAAGATGGGAGATGGAGGTATGTAAGGACCCAAGATGGATGGCGAATTAGGAGAGTTAGGAGGGGAAAGTGAAGGGACATAAGGACCCAAGATGGAAGGAAGGCATGAAGCCCTTAGTAGTGGTGGAAGAGGTCCAAGGATGGAAGTGGAAGATGCAAAAGGATAATTAATAAGTCCATCAGCATCTATATGACAACCAAGGATATCAGCATCTTCAGAGTGAGCATTAGAATTTTCAATAGAATCATGGATATCTTGAATAAGAACATTTTCTTTGATAGGATCATTCAAAGCTTGCGAAGACTTAGGAAGAGTAGAAAGCGGAAGTGAACATGGAATGGTAGAATAAGAAGATGGAAGACTTTGATCTTGACAATGATCTTTGGATAACATAAGCACATAATTTGTCTCTTGATTTTCAATAGGCTTAACATTGGAAGTAACAACACTATTTTTACCAACCTTAATGGAAGTATCATCTTTGGAAAGCGCAAGTGTAGTAAGGTCATTTTGATTGTCAATAAGCTCAACAGTGTAAGTAGTAGCTTGATCTTGCTTAGGAGAAGACTTAAGACATGGTGGAATGCATGAAAAAGGGGGTATAGGATCAAAAGAACCATGAAGTGGATAAGAGACATTGTGAAAAGGAGTGGATGACATGGAGGGTTCTTGATCTTGATCTTTCTTTATGTTCTTTTCTTCATCATTTTTGGAATCCTCTTGACATGGAGCCACTTCTAAGGACAAGGAAGCATGTTGGAATTGTATGGAAGACTTTGGAAGAGATGGTGGAGGACTAGCTGAAGTAGGGATTATAGCATATGAAGGCTTAGGATCTTTAGGTTTATCATTATTGAAAGTATTTTCAGCTAGGTGAAGGTTAGCTTGAGTTTCTTTAAGGGGTAGCCCTGGAGGATAACTATAGGGAACTGCATGAAAAATATCAGGGCTTGTGTCAGATGAAGGTTCTGTGAAAGATTTGAAAGACTCAGAAGCTTTAGGAAATGTATGGGTATTGGAGGAAGTAGGGGATGGAAAGGAACCATCACTAGACAAAGGTTCAACATTAACATGACCTTGCTTGAGAAGATAGTCTTTATTTTCAGCAGGAGAGTCTTTAGGAGAAGGATTCTTATAATATTGACGTTTCAAGCTAGCACGATGTATTTTATAGTCCTTAGCAGTAGTAGATGGATCATCATCAAGGTATTGTCCACAAAAGCCATCAAAGTCTCTTTCAAAATCAGAATCATATGGATCACCATCATGATCTATCCAATGTGATGGCCCATTTGTAGTAAGCAGGAATGAATGATGAGGAGGACTCTTAGGAACAGAGGTGTCATAGGTATCATTACATTGTCTGTCGTCATAGTCATCATAGTCTTCAAAGCTAGATGTGTCACTCTCCGTGGAAGAGGTATCATATTGCTCAAATTTTTTTCGGGGGCATGGTGACATGTACAAGTCTTTATCAAATGGAAAAGGGTGAAGGGATGATTTGGTCGTGGAGATAGGAGAATAGATTTTTGTAGCGAGATGAGTCATAACCTACAACAGTGCAGATCATGCGAGTTTCAGGGGAGTCATATGCAGGATAGGATAGGGCTTCCACCAGGAACTCATAGTGTAGTTCATGTTCAGGGTGCTGTAAAAGAGTAGATAATGTCACCATTGCATCGGCAGCCTTATTCTCCGTTCTGGGTATTTGCTCAAATGTAATAGAGATGAAGTATTTCTTTAAATCATCTACCATTCTCTTGTAAGGAATGAGCTTTTCATCTTTGGTTTGGTACACATCATTGACTTGGTGGATAATCAGTTGTGAGTCTCCATGGATGTGCATCTCTGTAACTCTCCACTGTATTGCCATTTTCATACCATTGAGAAGTGCCTCATATTCAGCAATATTGTTTGTGCAAGGAAACTTTAATCTGAATGCTTTGGGTATCGAGTATCCTTGAGGAGTGATGAACAATATGCCCACTCCAGATCCATTCTAATAGGTGCGAGATTGATGTTCTCAGATTGTAATCGAGATCAGTGACCTAGACAACACCTAAATGAAGGATTTGAATGCAATTGATCTATTTTTTTGATATTTTCTATGCAATAAAGAATGAAAACTGATATGCTATTAATGCTATTGAAAACTGATATGAAATGAATGCTAAATGATCTAACAATGAAGATTCTAACAATGATATGAAAACTATGAAATTCTATGCTAAGATATAAAAACTATGCAATTGAAATTGATCTCACAAAGCTTTGAATTCGCAAGTTGATTCCTCAGCCTCCAATTCTCCAGCGTGATTGTGCAAAAATATGAGATGAATTATGAAGAGCTGAGCCTTGTTTTTATAGAAATCCAAGGCTTTGGAAGTGCATGAGAAAAAGCCATAAATCACTCAAATAACTCAACTTGATTTTTGAGTTATTTTTAAATAAAGATAATTAAGTCACAAAAATCATGCAAAAGCACAGTTCAACTTGAATTAGAAGTTTAGATCAACTTTAAAACTCGAAAAGATGTTGAGTTTCAAAAAGCTAACAACTTGCATTGATTTTCCAATTTTGAGTTTAACTGGTCCTTGAATGTGCACATGGATAATTATGATTTAATAAATAAATAAAGTGATTTATTCTCAACTTAACTGCTTTTTGAAATAAAATAATTAATTTATGGGTTAATTAACTATTTTACCAAACTTTTATTAAAAATCATATTATTAAATAATGACAACATGCTTTAATTAATTAAATAAGAATTTAATCAATTAAAGATAGGAATTTTGATCTATTGTCAAAATTAAATAATACAATTAATAATAGATAGAATTAAATTTAATTAAACAATTAAGTGGCAAGATATTAAATCTAATTAATTAAATATGAAAATATTCAATTAATCAAACTTAGGATAAATGTGATTTATTGCCAAATAATCATTAAATTAAAGATAATTAAGATAATTAGGAATATTGCTAGGAATATTCCCCGATGCTAAATTTAAGATAATCAATTATGATTCGATGATGTTTAGATGTGCCTTAGATTAGGACTTTGATGTCGATTTCGTTCAATTTGTCGATGTAGGAGGTTAATGAACTTATAGCCCATTTTTGGGGTATTACACTTCCAATTACAAACCATTTTATTATAGGTCAAAATGAAAAAAATGATTAAAATTGTATTCCTGTGCAATAGTTGTGTCAAGAATATGAGGTCTGTTGGAAATATTCAAGAATTAACTGAGTTACTGAGAGGGGAGGGGTGAATCAGTAACTTCAAAATTTTCTTTCAATATCAGATGTATTAACATATAGTTCACTTTATCCTTTTGCATATAGAAAGCATGAAACTTAAAAGCATTCACAACAATGACACATAGATTTGGTTACTCAGAAACCTTCCAAAAGAAAGTAAAACTGGGGTGGGGATGAAACCCACAAAACTTTAATACTGTAGTATAAAGTTGGCCGGTTAAGGCTTACATTAATCACTTCTGATGATCTGCCCTGCTAGGAGCAATAAGGATTGCTAAATCCACCCTGTTAAAGGATTTTTAAAAACTTACAAAAGAAGTATGTACTCGGTAAAGAGATTTTACAAAAGACTGTTAAGTCTACCTGGTTAGAAGATTTTAGTACTAATTCACTGGTTAAAATGAAACAGTATATCTCTTACTTTGCAACTGGATTGCTGAATGAGATTCACTGATGTACTGATCACCTTCTGTGATGAATTTGTCTTTGCTACTCCTTATGTATAGTAGCCCTTTGTAATTCACTAGTTTCTGCCTTTTTATCTCTTCCCTTTTTTTTCACATTCATACTACTTGGTATTTGTACAACATTGTTTATATACAAGTCTAAACAATTAATTACAATTACAAAGTTGGCTTGACAAATAAACATAAGTGCTACTAAGTCGGCCCAAGTATGGTTACACGGTTCCAGCAAACTAACTCGGTGACTTTCTGATACTCGGCGTCCACTGCATTACTCGGCATCGTCATGCACTCGGTAGAAGTGAAGGCACAGTTCATACTAACCACTCGGTAAGTTTCGAACTCGGTAAATACTTGTGACTCGGTAGACATAATGTCACTCGATTTACACTGTCCTGCTCGGTTTGCACTGTTCTACTCGGTTTGCACTGTTCTGCTCGGTTTGCACTGTTATGCTCGGTTTGCACTGTTCTGCTCAGTTTGCACTGTGGATGCAAATAAGTGTTGTCACTAGTGGCAATCCTGCTTACTGCCAACAAGGTCTTCCTTATTTCTATGGTTGTATTTCTTTGACTTATCTTCAAGCTTGGTTCTATTTTCAGAATCTATATGTGCAAATGCTTCACAATCGAAGGTTTTGAGAAAAGAATAACTCACCTTCTTACTTGTCCACGCTTCCTCTAGAATACCACAACCCAAAGGAGTAGAGGGACCTCTATTGATTAAATAAACATTAGTGTTTACAACCTTTTCCCACATGTAGAAGGGCATCCTAACATGCAACATCATATTCCTTTCACACTCCATTATTGTCCCATTCACACGTTCAACCACTATATTTTCTTGTGGAGTCCTTGGAACCATTTTATGCCTACAAATACCATTAGAGGAACAATAATATTCAAAATATTTGCTGCAATACTCACCACTATTATCATATCTGAGATATTTTAGTCTTTTACTAGTCTCATTCTCAACCAAGCTTTTTCATTTTTTAAAGTTTCAAATATATCATATTTTTCCTTGAGGAAATAAATCCATACTTTCCTAGTTGCATCATCAATGAATTTAACATAATACAAAGATCCACCAAGGGAAGATACATGAGCTGGTCCCCATACATATGTATGCACAATCTCTAATTTTTCATCTTTCTTTTCCACCCCACTCTTCATAAAACTAACTCTCATTTATTTTCCACATACACAACTTCCTTAGAAATCCATATTGACACATTTTAGACCTAGTAAGACTTTCTTTGAATGAATTAATTTCATACATTTTTCACTCATGTGCCCAATTTTGTTGTTTCATAGTGTTGTTTCAGAATCCACACTGACAGTTTCATGTTCTACCTACTCAATTGCAACAACTGTTCCTAAACATTGACTTTTCTCTATAACAATTAAAGAAAAAGGAACAATATAACCTGTACAACAATATAAGGTGCATACTTTCACACCTTTTTCTACTACTAAGGAACCTTTTGAAACCTTCCATTTTTTGTCATTAAAAGTAAATGTGCAACCTTCGTCACCTAGATGTCCTGTTGAAATTAAATTCCTACTTAGTATTGGAACGTGCCTTACTTGTTCTAATAGACAATGATTTCCATTCTGTAACTTAATCCTAATTCTTCCCTTTCCAACAATCTACAAAGATTCATTATCTCCCAAATAGACTAGCCCAAAATTCCCTTGGACATAATCATGAAAATAACTTCTATGGGGTGTAGCATGAAATAAGGCCCCTAAATCTAGAACCCATGAATCATCAACATTTTATAGGGAAAGAAAAAAAATATCCTCTTCATATTTATTACTTACTGCATTTGACTCCTTATTGCCTTCATGTTTGTCTCCTTCTTTATTCTTTCGAGACCAACAATATTTCTTCCTATGACATGGTTTCACACAATACTAGCAATCTTCTGGTCCTTTAGATTGAGACCTCTTGCCCTTTGATTTTCCTCATGATTTCCCATGATCCATAGTAAGTCTAACTTTACTAGGCTAGTATGGTAATGTATTTTCTTCTCTCTTTCTTCATGTAATGTTTCTTTTTTCTTGGTTTTAGATTGATAAGGACCTAAGTGTAATACCCTAAAATTGGCACCTAATAAATTCAATCAATTTTGGTGCATTTTTGTCAATTTTACATCTCCAAAGTCCTAGTTTCTTAGGCAATTTTTCTCTCTCCTACTTGACTTAATTTGACTTGATGTCAATTGCAAAGACCATAAATTGCATTAATTAAATATCAAAATTAATTCCTAAAGTCCTTGACTTTAATTAGCTAAATTACCCCTATGATAATTTAATTTAATCCTAAAGTCTTAAGTGCTTAGAATTAAATTAAATCCACCCCATTTGGCTAATTACCCATAAAAAGGAATTAATAATTGCTTGATATTCAAATGGACGCACCTTTTTGAACTAATAATTCAAGATATTCAAAAGGCCACCTGTGTGGCATTTTCCATTCTTTTTATTAAGTAATTCTTGCATTTTTGTCTCAAATGGAAATGAAGGGTCAGGAGTTTCAAATCAAGAACCCCATCATTCCCTCCTCGGGCTTGCTTATTTAATAGACCTCATTTCTTCATTTGAAGAAGGAATTTTTGAGAGCATCTCTACTATAGTCAATTTTAGTCTCCATTATTACATTGTTTTCAAAGCTTTATTACATTAATTAGCTTAATATCTCATTTTAGTTTAATATTGCATCTCATATTAGATTAGAATTTTCTTAATTGTTCTTAGATTAATATCATATTTATTTCAATGTCCTTAGATTAAAATTGCACTTCATCTTTATTTCAAGCTTTTAGTATAATTGCATTTCTACATTTCTAGATTAATTGCACTCATTTCTAGGTTAATTTCATTGATTTTTCATCTTAGCATTTGAAAATCCTCCATTGTAGAACTGGTCTTATGGTTGTTGGCTCTCCAATCTGAGATTAATTAAACACTCCATCTACATAGGAGGCAACAAGTCGCTTCACCATGAATTTTAGATTGAGTAATTCATACTCTCTCTTGTAATTTGATCATGTGAGTAATGACTATGTTGTGTTTGTGCCTGATTTAGAGGTCCACATTCAGACACACCCATTTTGGCGCCCACCATGGGGCAGAAAATCTAATTTCTGGCCTCATTTTTATCTTTTCTGACAAGTAATTCAAACTCTGTCGTGCATCTGTACTGTCTGTGTATAGATCTTCACGCGAGAATCCAAAGAATCCCGCATGAGATTCTGCTCCCAGTAGCACTTCCTCACGCAAGCTTTTACATTTCCACATGGCATCCTGTACTTTCTCGCGTGCCATGAGGTACTTCCTTGTGTGAGACTGTAGGACGGTGTTTTAATTTTTCAATTTCTGTCTTTCCAGTTTCGGATTTCTAACAATTTTATGTTTGTTGTTATTCATTTATTTCTCTGTTATTTTACATAGTGTAACAGTGTTCTACAAGACATTTGACCAAGAAATTGAAAACATACTAATGGTTTGATTGCAGGATGATAGTCGAAGACTTGCTAAAATGTTGTGTTTGTTTCTTGCTTTCATTCACATAGTCTAAATAGGGCTCTGTTAAAATTTCTTGAGGATTTTGATAGTGAGTAGGGACTTTGGCTCTTCATTACATGGAGGTGATGACCATGAATGAACCCAAAATCCTAATGATCTTACTAATATGACAAATTCTTGGGGAAGCGGAGAAAGGTAGTGAATCTTTACGCTTCTATTAGCCAGGGGATTATGCTCTTCTCTCTTTGAGAGAAACAGAAACCCAAAAGCTTGTAGTTGTGGTGGAGTGAAGCTAACTCGGTGATGAATCTTCTTGATGTGTTTGGATGAGGAAATGGGATAGAGAAGTATGCTCTTCTCCCTTTGGGAGAACCAGAAAATCTGACCCCCGAATTTGAACCAAGTCCAGTGTCACCTTTAGAGGGTCTGTCAGTATTGAACCTTCAGGAACGACCCAAGTGAGTACACACCTATCACCGGTGATTCCAACTCACTCTAATAAAGAATTTTTTGTTGAGTCTAAAGACTCCAAAACCATGTTGGCTTCCTTCTCAAGACTTTGACTATCATCTTGAGAAGGCTTTGTCTGTTGTACTGAGCGGCACCTCTCCTAGCCCTGCTTGCGAGGGTGTATGACTTTTGGGTGTTGGTGTGGCTACGAGGCCTCAACCTTATATCGGGGGCACCAAAGTTTAGCATGAATGAAAGCCTATTAAAAACTTTCCTTAGCTAGTGGCCTACCTGGTTCACCTCCGAAAGGAGTCATAATCTTTGCACAGGGAGGGGGAAGAATCTCTCCCATAGATTCCCATCATAGGCATACACCTGGATGTTTGGAGGTGGTTGCGACACTGGCCCCTACTAAAAGGGTAACCTTTGAACATACACTGTTTAGTCCTAGGAAACACTAAAAACACAGGCACCCTCTAGGGGGTGACACAGCTGTGTGAGGTGCACGTATGCGCATAAGCAATGGGGCAAAGGTTTTGGCTTCTCACCATTTTTTTGTAGGACTAAGCTATGTGTTTGTTATCGAGTCTTAAACATTGTCCAATCATTATCAAACAAAGACTCCCCTAATGCTATCAAGTTGCTTTGTCCTTGATAGGTCTGTTAACAACTGCTTCTTGTATCACAACTGCTTGATTCAAACCTTTGTGTCTTTAAACGAATGCTTGAAATCCTAAAATGAGATTGTTGATTAAACTGTTCTTCAAACCTATCAGGAAACTGGATTTTGTGTCAAACATCAATTCAGGCTGTACCTCAAAATTCAACTTTAACCTCGAAAACTATGTCAGATTATCAGATTTTGCACTTTTCCTACGTGAGATTTCACACTTCAGAGCACTTTCTCGCGCAAGGCTTTGTTTTCTCGCATGAAGTTTAGTGTTCTCTCGTGCGGCCTGGTACTATCTCACGTGAGACTATAGCCCAGTTTGCAAAAATAGAGACTTGTCTTCCACTGACTATTTGACTTTTTATCTGGTCTACTTTTTGTCTGAGGTCTATTTTTCTGCTTTCCTATCGTTCACTATCAGAAACTAGTTGTTTTGAGTTAGGAATCAATCAATCTTTGCTTTGACTCATGTCATCTCTCGTTGGTTTATATTATCTCTTTATGCCTTTTATACCTCATGTTGTGATAGTCTTATCTCAGCTATTCTAGCCATACTCCTGACGATTCGTACTAGGTCCATCTCACATCTTGGTTGTTCTAGCCTTTATCTCCTTTGCATTGTTCTTAGAGACCGAGTCTAGCATTATCTTGAGTCCTCTCTCATTTCATCTTCGTCTATGACTGTCACGACTAGAAGTGGAAAAACTTACCCCATTCAGAATACTGGTCGAGATAGAAGTGAATCTCCTAATCAAGAAATAGGTCATCCCGAATCTGTTATGAAATCTAAACTTTGTGAGAGATCCTCACATTCCTCCTTGTTCCAAGAGTATTACAATCCATTGTTTCAAATATAGTCTGACTTATTATTTCAAGAATATTATAACCCATTGTTTCAACACCAGCAAGGCTCTGAAGGGTCACTTTCTAGAATCAAACCTATCGACTCTTTCAATCTTACTTTCATGATCTCTTAGAATACTACCAACAAGATGGGAGATCCATTCCACTTCCCAAGGGGAGCTAAATTCAGTGATAGTCATGAGCAATCTCTAAATGACCAAGGTCATGGTCAGTCTCGAAATGACAAGAGTTATGATCAATCCCATAATATTCAATATCTGGTCAATGTCCGGGACCTTTGCAATTTGAAACAGTGACAAGGGGAGCCTCTTCTAACATTTCTCCAGAGATGGAGACAATTATGCACGAATTATCCACATCAATTACCCGAGTCTGAAAAGCTCGATATCTTCTTGGACAATCTTGCCCAAATTTTGGATACCAAGTACGATTACAAGGTCCCCTCACTTTTGGCAATATGATTAGGCGAGCTATGAGGATAGAAGCGTTTATGGTCAAGAAGGGAGAATTGACTTTGAACAAAGACAATAAGCAATGACCTCCCTCGAATAGGGATAAGGATAAGATTGTCAATAGAAACATAGATGTTATGAATGATAGGGTTGTTGACAATGTGACTCCAAAACCCTCAAAGTATGTCTTTAATCTCAGCTCTAGAATACGAGTGGTCAAGACCACTAAGAAGGCTGCGATGAAAACTCAACCGCCTTCCAGGTTTGCTAGAAATAAACCTTGGATCCCTCAACCCAAGCGTGACTCCATTTCCTTGGGAGAACTGCTTGATGTGGCTTATAGGACTTTGGTGCAGAACCATAACAGGAATTCAGATCATCAGGAATTTAAAGACTCCTTTCCTCCTCATGGGAAAAGTGAATTATCCAAGTCTAAAGGTACCAACGATGTGGTCAACTATACATATGATACTAGCGACATTGTCATCAATATGATTAAACCTATTGATTTTGGATACTGTGACATGATCATTGCTCCAGGGCGTGAGGATGCTCCTAAACCCAAAACTCCATTTATCTTGTGAGGCCCTATGCCTCCCTCTTGTAACCCCACACCATCTCCAGCTTGTGCGAATGCTATCACTCGATCCTGTGCGAAGATTGTTCTCAAAGGTCCTGAGCCTTCGACATCCGGACCAAAACTATCTATGGATAAAGCCCTCATTGAGGCAAATGTCCCCAAAGATCTCAATCTCGATCAGTTCCAATCTATGGTGGGTCATTCAACCTCACCTCATCACTTGCCCTTCTCTGAAGAAGATGATCATTCCTTGAGCCATAATGCTCCCCTGCTCACTTGCAATATGCTCCTAGAATCTGGTGATAGCCTTGCTCCAACCAACGAGGAATTTACAGAATTTTATAATGCTAAACTCAAAGAGATAGAAAAGACCCTAAAGATCAAAGATATTGGCATGGGGGAATATCAGATGGAGTCCATCTTGTCACTAACAACTCTTCCTCCATCTCTGCACTCCTATGAGAGGCCCTCTGAAGATAGATTTGGTATTGGCTATCAGAGCCATGAGCTTGACCAACCTCACTGTAACTTTCACTCATACAAGGATTCAAATAATGAAGATACAAAGATCCAGCCTATGACACATGAAAGGCTCTTGAATATTCAAAATCCTGATTCAAACTACCAGAGAGAGTCCTATCTACCTTCTCAAGTGCCTCAAGAACATGATCTTGGTCCTCACCAAGAGGATTTTATCCACTTTACTGAATAGAATTCTACTACTACTAACTCTAATGGCACACATACTGAATGGGGGAAACTAGATGATGTCTCCCTTATCTTGGGTATGCCTTGAGGCATGCCTATTCTAGATTACTCCACTTCTACTACTGAGCAAGATCCTTCTATTGAAGAAACACTTCCTATGACAAATCAGAGCAATAAAGATCTACCGCCTACTATATCTCCAGTTGATTACATCAAACAATGTCACCACAATGGAATGAACTCAAAAGAATATGAATGGGACTCCATATCAGATGCTACTACAAAAATACTAGTTGATGTTGTACACAAAGATGCTGCTCCTACCAACTCTGAAAGAGGAGGAAGTTCTAATCCTCTAGATCAAGAAATTGATGATGATCCTTTTCACCCTTATGTGGAGATTGTTCCTATGACTTCTAGGCCATCTACTCCAAGTTATACTTCTACTACTCCAGCAAATCATGGATATGTCAGACCCCATCCTATTACAGCTTCGTGGAAACTTGGTAGATCCAGAATTGAAATGGTTCCTATTCACATATTATTTCCACTTGAAAGGGGACCTAACTCTCGAAATAGGTTATCTTGGTTAGGCTCACGTGATATTCCTCCAAGCTTATCTGACTCTTCTAGGACAACTCACAATCGACAATGTTCCATGGAAGATTATTTTCTTAATCTATCTGATTCATTCATGGACAATGAGGATGATGCTGATATCTTTGCACATGAGCCTGTCCCATTGACTACTCATCCTCCCCCTCCTCCCTAAGATAAGTGGCTCATCCACTTTCCATTTCCACCTCTCCACCTAAACTAGTCATATAAGCCTCTTTCATCCATCGTTCCTGAGTCTTTTGGAAGTAACTTGGATGTGCAACATAAAAACAAAAATAATGAGAATCCACTTATATCTCAAGGTCACCATGTCCCATCTAATCGACATGTGACTACAAAGAATAAAAAAGAAATAGAGGTGTTCAAAAGACCACAAAGGTCCTAAAAAAGAAGAAGACAATCAAAAGCTAGAAAATAAAATTAAAAAATGGATCTCGAAATCCATCTTACAGGCATTGTCATCAAAAGCACCTCAACATAAAGAAGAAAAGAGAAAAAAATCAAAAGCTATGTGGATTCCAAAAGGAAAATCAAAGTTTCCATTCAAGCTTCCAAGATTCTCATACTTCCCTCCATTCCATCACCCTTGCCTCTCATACTTTACCCTCTTCACTCCATCTTGCCTTGTCCCAAAGTGCATATCAACATCTCCTCATTTCTAATGACGTAATTAAGAGAAATCTAGAATGTACTCTCCCTAAGTGTTTAGAGCATGGGAAGTCCGACAAAGAGTTAAGATGTGTCCATGAGGATATTTGTGGGTCTCACTTAAGTGATCTTTCCTTGACTATGGATCTCTCGACAATTGGGTACCACTGGTTCTGATTCTACAACTTCACAACTGACTACTACTACAAGATACTGTGTTCTCAGAGATCCACCATTGAAGGAGAGCAACTCAAAGAGCCAATCAACGCTCTTCACTTGAAGAAATTCTATAGCTGAGGCATTCTTTGTGTGCTCATGTACATACTTATTGGTCCTGAAAAAAATCCCAAAAAAATGGTATATTGCAAAAATCTTAAAAAATTGTAAAATGTCCTGAAAAAAATGATCATCTTAGTGAAAACCTGATAAACAGGCGCTTTGATGTATCTATTATCTTGGTGAAAACTTGGTAAACAGGCGCCTTGGTAATAATAAAAAAAATACAAAATTGAAAAAATACAAAAAAAATGAAAAGATCAAAAATACAAAAAAATGAAATATTCAAAAATACAAAAAAAAAGAAGAAGAGAAAAGTACAAAAAATTGAAAAAGAAGAAAATGTGCCATTGATGAAAACCTGGTAAATAGGCGTCATGGTAGCAAAAATAGAACCTCTGCCAAGATGGTGAAAACTTGGTAAACAAGCACCTCTTGTTTCCTAAAGCTACATCTCATCTCAGTATCGCTTGGCTTTTAGTTGCTTGCTTTAGTTTGCTTTCTCATTTTCCTGCTTTAGTCTGTTTCCTGCCTTGAGTTCATTTCCTGCTTTAGTTTGCCAGCTCATGCACTTGCTTTCAGTTGTCTTCAAGATTTTCCTTGACTCTTCATGGATAGGAACTGGTTCACACTTGGGGGCATTTTCCTAGTCTAGGGGGCATTTTCCTAGTCTAGGGGGCATTTTCCTATCGCTTTTGGGAGTTTTGTTCATGCATCGGTCACCAGTGGTTCTCACTGTGTCTACCTGCTGATGCCTAGCTACTTGTGAGATTTTCTCTCCTTGAGGATCTCTTGTGTATCGATCGCCAGTGGTTCTCACTATGCCTACCTACTGATACTTAGCTTTTGTTCGACTCCTCTCTTTCGGTATCTCTTCCTTACATCAGTCACTAGTGGTTCTCACTGTGTTTGTCGGGCTGATGTTTCATTCGTGCTTTATTCTCTCTTTTGAGAATCTTCCTTGTATCGGTCACCAGTGGTTCTCACTATGTCCACCTGTTGTCGATATCCCATCGAGACTTGGAATGTTGTTTGCTTCTGGTTTGATTTCAATCCGCTCGAACACAAACGTAAACCAAAACTGAAAATTGATTTTGTGTTCCTTTGAAGCATGCTAAGCTTTTCCTTTGCTTGTTTGATTGTTTGCTTTTTTTTCTTCGCTTTCTGCTTGTTGGTTTAGTTCCAATGATCCAAAGAATCTATCTAAGAGGGGTGCCCATCTGTAAGAGCCTTCATCTCATATTGGATGGCCATGCATACCTTGACTCCTTTTATATGGAGGCTTTGGTGAGGTTGGTTCTTCTCCTTGTTTGTTTTGAGTGACTTCTTTCTGCTACAAGTATAATTGCTAGTGCTCATCTTGCTAAGTGAACATAAGGGTCACTGCGAGCACTCTTTGGCAAAAGAAGGAACTCTCACATGTCTGGTGTGTTTGTTCACAAGCGACATTCGAGTCATTCTAGCAATTGTGCTTTGATGCTTATGTTAACTTGCTAAATCAAAAGGAATAGGTGTTCAGGTCATTCTGGCTTCTTGTGCCTTAATTCTTACACCTCATTCTGACAAATCTAAGACTTATGTCATATTCATATTCTCATGATTGCGATGTTAGTGAGGATTGTATGGCATTTTGCGATCATCTCGTGCCTAAATGAACTCGATGATGATAAATATAGTGAGCCCAACATCCAAGTCCTAGGGCTTGCATTTTCATTCTAGGCTTGCATTTGCATGTTAAGCTTGGATTTGAGACGATATCTTGTTACTCTCTTGATTGCTTTCTGTTCATCAAAGGTTCTCATCTTTTGTCTCAGTTTCATCATGATTGCACAAGTTTTCAGGATCGAAATCGAAATCTGACATCTTTAGATAGCTCGAAATCACGTTTTAAAATTCTAAGACTCTTTGGGATCCGACGCTTGTGTAGTCAACCCTATGGCATCATCTTCCTGCCAGACCTTCATGTTTGCATCATGTTCTCAAGATCTTTACTCTTTTCATCAAAGTCAACTCTAGTCAACTCTAGTCAACCATGGTCAAACTTGGTCAACAGGACCTCTGCTTTGCTCCGATTTACTTCTGTAGCTTCTCAAATCTAGTCTAATTGCTTTTGCTCTGCAACCTCTTGTTGTTAATCATCCCTCTTATGTCATCTTTTGATTTTGCTCCCAAGGGGGCGGGATGATTGCATCATTTGAATCTCATCGAATCAATTCTTGAATTAGTTTGATCTGAATCATCAGTTCTCATTGCTTGGGGCATCTCGGTGCCTCACATCTTGCTATCTAGTCATCTATCTTTTTTAGGTATTTGAGCAATCTAACTCGGATCCTCGGGAATCAAGCTTCATTCTGGAGATGGTTCTTGAAATCTTTTAGGTATTGGGGCAATCTAACCCTAATTCCTGGGAGTCAAGCTTCGTTCTAGAGATGGCTCTCGAAATCTCTCTTAGACCGTTATCTGGGCAATCTAACCCAGGTCTTGGAGGGCTAAGCTTCATATTGGGGCAATCTAACCCTGATTCTGGAGACAGTCCTAAGTTTGCATCTAACTCTCATTCTAGGCATTAGGGAAACCTAACCCCAATTCTCGTCATCTCTCAAGACCATTGTCTTCATAATCTAACTTAGACTTCAAAAAATATGCTTTGATTTGTTCGGTGTCTTGGCAACCTAACCTAGACTTTCAAATTTCTTGTCATCTATCACTTCAGACTATTCTTTGAATCAACGCGTTGTTCACACATCAATTCAAAGAGGGGCAAATGTAATACCCTAAAATTGGCACCTAATAAATTCAATCAATTTTGGTGCATTTTTGTCAATTTTACATCTCCAAAGTCCTAGTTTCTTAGGCAATTTTTCTCTCTCCTACTTGACTTAATTTGACTTGATGTCAATTGTAAAGACCATAAATTGCATTAATTAAATATCAAAATTAATTCCTAAAGTCCTTGACTTTAATTAGCTAAATTACCCCTATGATAATTTAATTTAATCCTAAAGTCTTAAGTGCTTAGAATTAAAGTAAATCCACTCCATTTGGCTAATTACCCATAAAAAGGAATTAATAATTGCTTGATATTCGAATGGACACACCTTTTTGAACTAATAATTCAAGATATTCGAAAGGCCACCTATTTGGCATTTTCCATTCTTTTTATTAAGTAATTCTTGCATTTTTGTCTCAAACGGAAATAAAGGGTCAGGAGTTTCAAATCAAGAACCCCTTCATTCCCTCCTCAGGCTTGCTTATTTAATGGACCTTATTTCTTCATTTGAAGAAGGAATTTTTGAGAGCATCTCTACTATAGTCAATTTTAGTCTCCATTATTACATTGTTTTCAAAGCTTTATTGCATTAATTAGCTTAATATCTCATTTTAGTTTAATATTGCATCTCATATTAGATTAGAATTTTCTTAATTATTCTTACATTAATATCATATTTATTTCAATGTCCTTAGATTAAAATTGCACTTCATCTTTATTTCAAGCTTTTAGTATAATTGCATTTCTACATTTCTAGATTAATTGCACTCATTTCTAGGTTAATTTCATTGATTTTTCATCTTAGCACTTGAAAATCCTCCATTGTAGAACCGGTCTTATGGTTGTTGGCTCTCCAATCTGAGAGTAATTAAACACCCCGTCTACATAGGAGGCAACAAGTCACTTCACCATGAATTTCAGATTGAGTAATTCATACTCTCTCTTGTAATTCGATCATGTGAGTAATGACTATGTTGTGTTTGTGCCTGATTTAGAGGTCCACATTTAGACACACACACTAAGGCACTTGGAGGCTTGGTGTTTTCCTTATCTCTTTTACCTTGATAAAAGTTATTTACTATACTTGGATCTACTTTACCATGAGTATGAAGAAATTTCACACACTTTCTAAAGTGGGGAATAAATGTAGTGTACTAAATTGTATCCCTATACAATTTTGGTTCTTAGTTAGGCCCCATTTTAGTGTGCAAGGCTTCCATGCCTATTATGCTTGATCCAACCTTGATGCCACACACATTTTCAAAATTTCTATATCAAAATTGACCCCCAACCTGAATATGAGTCAAAATTGGCTAGTATAGGGTGTCTGGATGGGTATGGGGAGAGTCTACTTGCTCCAAACCTAGCAGTCACCCCATACCCCAAAATATGGGCCTAGATTTGAATTAAAGAGTGGCATTTTGATTTTAACAAGATCCCCAAATCCACATTGGACTCTTTTGAGTTTTGAGCCCCAAAATGTCTAGATGAGGTACATAAGAAATGCTACCTCCCTCATTTTGGTAAGCATTCAAAAGCTAATATATCCATTCATAAGCAATTAATTAATTCAAGGAGCAATCAAGGAAATTCAAACAATCAAGAAATCATCAAGTTCATTCAATCAGACATCAAGCATGGAAGAAAACAAGTAATGTTTAGATTCAGGCATGTGTAAAGGCATTCATGTTATTCTTATCCTGGATCTAAGGTCAAGACAACATCAATGACAATTTCAAGAATCTTCATGAATAAATCAACACCATGAAGGTTTGTGAAGGTATAAGCATCTTATCAAGCCTCTACTACACATTAATACACTTCCTTTTTAAGCATTTCAATTTCAATTTTATGGTTAATTCCTTAGTAGGTGTTTTAATTAGGAAAAATATTTTCCATAAAAAGTTACTCATTTTTCTATGGGCAAGTGATAGGTGTTGCAAGTGTGAAAGAGGTTGTAGTAAGATCTAAAAAAAGGATACAAATTGATAATATTTTCATTAGAAGTTACAGGGTCAAAGGTGGCTAGACTCACCCCTGATCTACCTTTTTGGACTGAAAATCAGATCACAAGTTAGTTTTTGTTTTGGCTTCCTAGATCTAGTCTCAGAATTAGATTCTCTATCTATTGTCTACTTGCATACGTATAAAATCATCTCTCTTTTGATGCTTTCCCTATATCTTGCATTTTCATTCTTATTTGCATAGTCGTCTTCCATTTATAGTGGAAGATTACTACATTCGCCAAGTGCTTGAGCCTCCTTGAGCCTAGTGGATCATCTTCCTTCCAATGTATGAGAGAACATAGGAGTGAGCTTCCTAGTTTGTCCATTCATCATAGTGAATCCCCTCATCACCCTATTTTCTTTCATTAAATGACCATAAGCTTTTCCCCAAGTAATACATGTGTAATGTATTCGTCATTGTGTATTCTATTATTTATGTTTTAATAATTTATATTTAGTAAATTGTTCTCTTTCATATTTAATAATTAGTCACCTCTAGATCCCAATACCTAATAAAAATAATGCAAATCAAGCACATTTAATTACTAGTGATAATTCAACTTAAAGCTCTCTATTTTAAGTGAAATAAAAGTGAAAAATAAAATTTCTAAGCCTTCATATAAACACATCAATGAAATTAGGATTTTACATCATTCATAAAATAACTAGTAACAACCTAAAATTCAATAGATATAGCTTTAAAACCCCTAAATTTAATACCATCTTGGATTTTGTAGAAAAAATAATAACCAATAACTATTGTATTGGGGATATCAACATTACTGCTTTCCACTAATGACCCAAAAAACAAAATAGGAGATTAGAACATTTCACTAATTAAGAGATAGAATGCAAAAATGGAGCGAAGCTAGATGCATGTCTATTGTAATTTGTTCACACCATGCAAATAATGCATATTAGTGAGTACATTTATAGGATGTGTAAGAGGGAGGAGTTGGAAGTGTAACTCCTATATATCCAAAATAGGAAAGAGTAACTCCTATATATCCAAACTAGGACAAGTCCTATAAAAGATGGTGACAATCTCCATGTCTCACCCCAAAACAAGCCTAATCAAGCTAGAATTTGGTGTAGGAAAACAAAGTATAACCTAAAGAAATAAAATAAAATTCTACTCCGATAATAGGTTGTTATTATTTTACTTTATTTTGACATTTGTGGTCAATCTTTCTTGCTTATTGTAAATTTCCTCCTGATGCACTCTAACGTCACTAAGAAACACTTTAGTAATCAATATGAACATAAATAATTGAGAAAAGACAAGAAGGAATGGTCAAGAAGCTTAATGAGATCGTTATTGGTGTGGTTAATCTTTCATAGGATCCATGGTGCACAACAAAGGTAGGGCTCGACCAATTTAACTATTAACATTTCTATGACATAAACAAACTATAAATCAAATGGCTTACAAGATGAACACCAATACAAGTACACCCATTATAGAGCATTTGAACGATAACATTTAAAAGTATGTTTTTATTTTTGTTTAAGTTTTAATCACTTATTATGACCATATGCTATCTTAGGCGCAATCTACTTTATTATCTATTTTACTATTTCTTTAAAGATAACATTTTCAATATTTTCTTTTACAATTTTTAATATATTTTAAAATAATAATTTTATCTAAAATTAATATTTTAATTTCTCAAAATCTTTTCAATCACTTAACTTTGTTATAATTTCAATATTATTTAATTAAATAAACATTCTTTAATGATAATTATATTCAATAAAAAATAAATAAATTAACCTTATATAAAATCAATACCTTCATCACAATATGAAAAATCTAATTCCTCCATTTTGTAACATAAATCATTAAGAATTTCCAAACAAAACCTTCTAAAATATCAATGGCCAAATCACCCTAAATTTGTTTATATTAATAAAATTATATTTCTATTAAAAAAATTCAACTTATTATAAAGTCAAATTCTACACCTAAATTGAGTAAAAGCTCTTTAATTCTTCCAATATTTTGAAGACCAACTATAACTTTGAACCTTTTTGTCACATCAACAACCAAATCACACACTCTTTCCAATTTGATCACCATGCCAAACAACTTTGAAAGCTCTCTCACATCTTAAAGTTGATCCAAAAGTATAAAAAAAACCCACATTACCCCAACTTTCATGTGCTCCCCCACCCCACAAAATGAGCAAGCCAAGGAAAGTAATACTTCCGGACGGGTCAAACAAGCCTAAGGTCTTCTTGGAACATTTCCTAGTCTACACCATGGAATAAACATGAGACTTTACTTTTCCAAGCATTCAACAAATTTAAAAAATCAAACATAAATATCCTCTCCAAAATTTTAAAATGAGACCTTTAGAATTTTTATTTTTTAATTGAATCAATGGATAGACAAAGATACAAATTTAGCATTATAGATATTAATGTTATGATTTAGCATTAAAGATTGAGAAGTGTTTATTTTTCTGAATTTGTTTAAATGCATATATAACTTATTTAAGTATTAAGGATTAAGATTATCTATTTTATCAAATTTATCTAATGTACAATTTCAATCTTATTTTATATATTATAAGATTTATATACTTAATAAAACTCAATCAATGATAAATTCTATATATAAAGATCTATTTTTAAAAACTCTCACATTATAAACAATGTATTAACTATCTATAATAAGAATCATCTCAATATATAGAATCAACACATATCTAAGAGATAAACTCCTTCAATTCATAAAATTTGCACAGTCTATAATGATTTCAATATCTTTCTTCTTAATTTGATCATATAGATTTATTGTTGCCAATGTTTTGGATCAAACTCTATGATACATCATCAAGGCGAATAACAAGAAAAGATAATTCAAATGGAGAAGAAAAATATTGAAAATATAAACTCATTTTTGTTTATAAACCATTCAATTTCACTAACTCTTACAAATTTAAAATTTAGAACTAGATTCATGAAAACTATTGAAAACATAAACTCCTTTTTATTTATAAACCATTCAATTTTACTAATTCTTACAAATTTAAATTTAAACTTTTAGAACTAGGTTCACAAAAAGTTATTGCAAACATAAACTCATTTCATTTATCAATCATACATTTTTTTAAGAATGTAGGAATAAGGTATAACATCCTCTATAAACTCGAGTGCACTTGGTAAACTTTTTAACATGATTGATGACACTAATGCGACACATCCTTGAATAGCATATGGACACCTCGTATTTTACCATCAACCATTCAATTTCACTCACTTTTATAACTTCGAATTTAAATATGAAATCATAACTCCTTTTAATATTTAAAATCATAACTCCTTTTTATTTATAAACCATTCAATTTCACCAACTCTTATAAATTTTGAATTTAAATTTTTAAAAGTAGATTCATTTTTGTCTAGGTAGGTGTATTATGATAGCCATGATTTGGTCTTTGGTCTAGTGAGATGCCCCACCATGTCCAAGGGCAACACTACACCAACATATTCCAACTAGAAGCAAATAATGTCATCAATCTCTATGCACAAATTACTCATTTTTATTATTATCATTATTTTCCTTTGGTCTCGTCACCAAGGCCTCCTCAAATACTTTACTCTTCCCGAGAAAACTAAAAACATAAACCAAATCACAAGGCGCTTTCACGTCCGTCAACAAAATTTTATTCCAACTTGAGGTCCGCCGGAGCAGAAGACAACAAGAACACATCAACAATAATCAGCTGCAGAGACCCTTTGTTTTCTGCCACTAGTTATAAGATTGCGCCCACGCTGATCGATATTTGTAGGCGAGGATGTCGCAGTGAAATAAGCTTGAAAGGATCTTCAAATTGAGCCATTCATGGCTTATTTTGGCTTTGTATGGACCGATCTGTGGCGCTGAAAGCCAAATCTTTTTATCTTTTTTGGTTCTCTGGGTATTGAATTGCGATGGGGCAGGGGACTTCGTCTGTGAATCCCCTTTACGAGAAAACTGAGGAAATCGATGAGATTGATGGTAAAGACTACACCTTGAGCCTTCCCGATGAATGTCTTGCTTGCATTTTCCACAGTCTGGGCTCAGGCGATCGAAAGAAATGTTCTTTGGTCTGCAAAAGATGGTTCTACGTCGAGGGTTCAACTCGCCAGCGCCTGTCTTTGGATGCGAGGTCAGATATATCCACGGCGATCCCTGGGCTGTTCAGCCGATTTGACCATGTGACCAAGCTGGCCCTCAGGTGCGACCGTAAAATGGTTAGTATAAATGATGATGCCCTCATTCAGATAGGAATTTATTGCAGAAATATCCAGAAATTAAAATTGAAGGCATGTAGAGAATTGTCTGATGGTGGGATTGAGGAATTTGCAAAGCGCTGCAGTAATTTAACGAAACTGTCTTGTGGGTCTTGTACCTTTGGGGCTAAAGGCATGAATGCAATCTTGAAATACTGTGTGGGTCTAGAAGAGCTTTCTGTGAAGAGATTGAGGGGTTTGGCTGAGGGAAATGTGGAGGCTATTGGACCTGGGTGTGCCAAATTAAAGAGGATTTGTTTGAAGGAGCTTTATAATGGGAAGTATTTTGGACCCTTGATTGCTGGTTCCAAGAATCTGACTACCTTGAAGCTGTTTAGATGTTCAGGAGATTGGGATAAGTTGCTTGAAGTTATTACCGATCACGTCAATGGGCTCGTGGAGGTGCATCTGGAGAGGTTGCAGGTGAGTGATAGGGGGCTGATGGCCATTTCTAAGTGTTTGGATTTGGAGGTCTTGCATTTGGTTAAGACTCCAGAGTGTACCGATATTGGGCTCACTAGTATTGCTAATGCTTGTAAGAGTTTGAGAAAGTTGCATATTGATGGATGGAAGACAAATAGGATTGGGGATGAGGGGCTCAGCGCGGTGGCAAGGCGGTGTTTGAATTTGCAGGAGTTGGTTTTGATTGGATTGAATCCGTCTGCGACGAGTTTGGGGCTTCTGGCTTCCAACTGCCTGTATTTGGAGAGGTTGGCTCTTTGTGGTAGTGATACAATTGGTGATACAGAGATCATTTGCATTGCTGCTAAGTGTGCTGCTTTGAAGAAGCTCTGTATTAAGGGATGCCCTGTGTCGGATAAGGGGATCGAGTCTTTGATTGGTGGTTGCCCTAAGCTTGTTAAGATCAAGGTGAAGAAATGTAGGGGAGTGACTTGTGAGGGTGCAGATAAGCTGAAGGCCAACAGAGGGTCTCTGGCTGTTAACCTCGATTGCATGCCGTTGGCGAGTCCAAATCTGATTGCAGAGGAATCGTTGTCGGAGATGGCCGGAACAAGCGTACAGGGGGGCAGCACACTGAATGCATCTTCATCTAGCAGAGTTTCATCTTCCATATCCAAGGCCAAGTTTTCATTCTTTGCAGGGAGGAACTTTGTGGCCTGTGCTTTTCTAAAATTGTCCAATGGATCTAGTGGATCCAATGGATCTTAAGTAAATATCTGTAGGGGCTTCAATTGTATGCATTGTTGGATGCAGAAGGCTGGTCCGTTTGTTACTTCTATTTTTCTTGAATTGCCAAATTGGGGGCAAGCACGATGAAGCTAGTAATCTGGCTTTAAAAGGGGTGATTATACATCACAATAGCATGGCATTTTCAGTGGATATTTCATATTTGGCATGATGTTCCTTGATGCAGGGTGTAGATATTTGCCCTGCCTCTGGAACATTTATCCTGAAGAACTGAAAATATTTGTTTACAATTACACCAAATATGCAATCTTTTGGGTTAACATTGATGAATTATGCACTTTGTCTGGTTGTAGAGAACATATATGTTCACAGCGTTCATTTGCACAGCCAGGCTTTCAGATAAAAACCTTTTGGATTGATTAAGCAGCAGGTAGGTAGTCTTCTGAAAAAAGAATCTCTGCTTACGAGCGCTGGATTTCATAAAAGGCTTGATTGAGTCCTGCAATTTGAGTAGATGCAATATAATCATTGCAGAGAAGGAATTGCATTGTGGTATGCTTGCAGAATAATGGAAATGCTTTTTCATCATATACAATGTTTGAAAGACCTGTGGTTACAAATTGATTTCTTATGCAAGATTTCTAGGTACATATTCCACGTTTTTTCTACAATTTTTATCCATTTTCATTGTGTTTTACAGTTTAAATGTTACTTGCTTCTTGATTGTGGAAGGGTATGCTTTAGCAAATATGGCCATGCTAGATTTATGGAATTTTCAACCAGTAATAATTGAGTTTTTCGTATGTGAACTGAACCTCTAACTAAGATATTCCTTATATCATTCTGCTGAAAATGAATTGTTGAATTTGTTCTGTGTTGCAAATAGAAGGCACAACTATCGGTGCTTCATTTTTTTATCAATCATTTGCTTATATTAGCCATGATTTTTCCGCAGTCGAAAGACAAGTCAGAGTGCTTTTGGATCCAGCTGTGAAATATTTTTGCATCTATGTTTCAGATCACTCTGTGATCCTGTGACCCATTATCATGATGATACATTTTTTTGAGTTGGATTGCAGAATTAGGTTCTTAAGAAAGAAATAGATGAAGTGTGCTCTTGTTTTCCTTACCCATTTCTCTCTCCTTATCTTTCTCTTTCTACTTACATGATAGACTTCTGCAATTCAACCAAATTTTATTTGGTTTCATCTTGATGATGGATAATGGAGTGTGTTCTGATATAATGACGTAAAATAAATTATATAATTGATTTTGAAAAGCACCCATATCCTTTGCTTAGTTAATTGATACGCTGAAGAAATACCTTTGTCTTAAGCAAAAGATAGTTTCACCAAGTGTGGCAAGTGAAGTACATGAAGAAAGTGGAAAACAATATAAATTTAATTTTAGGCCACAAGATAAATTTTGAGACACGAGCAAGGCCTGAGTTCTGGGACATTGTTGACTGTGATACGATATAATATTAGATAGAGGCTAAAATGATTAATCCATGAAAACCAAAAGAATAACCCATTTTTAAGCTACATGAGAAAATTTTCTTTGAGGAATGCAATTGTTGTGGGCTTGTCTTGGCTCCGATTTCTGTGCGGGGCAAGACACTTGACATTTATCTCATGTAAGTAAAAATGATATCACTAAACTTAAAGGTCAAATAATTGGCAAATATTCTATTCTTTGTACATCTTGTATTATTGAGCTAGTGCACTAAAAGTCATTGCTAAACGCTATTATAATCTTTGTCTTAGACTCTGAACTATATTACAATCATGTATATTGTCAATTGGCAGCATGGATTTTTTTTTCCCAATTCGTTCCTGTGTCTAAACCGATCTTATATGATCTGAAGAACATGATCTGAATGCTCTTCAGAAAGTACTACATTATCCTGTTTGGTGGTGCAGGCCTCGTTATTTTGTTAGTCTCCGATTATTTATGCATTTCAGAAAACAATATATTATCCTTATAGTGACGCTCTCCCCCTTATTTAGGCTGGGACAGTTTGAATATTATATGTTATAATCATATCGTGTACCCCACTTGGTGTGGAATCGTAACATTTTCATGAATTCTTTCTAATTTCTTAGTGTTTTTTTCTTTCGGGTATAGGTGTTCGATAGTTTTTGTCCTATTTATGTAAACATCTGATGCTTATTCTATACAATAGAATGCCCTCAGAGATAAATTGAATGCTTCATTTTTTCTTTTAATCTATGTAAAGTCTATTCTTATTCTTACGAGGAAATGGAACTATTTCTATTGAGAATTTTAGTCTATCTATGGATATGACCTTAACAGCTTTTTTGTGTGGTTTTCTTATAATATTAAGGTAAGAAAGGCAGAACTTTTTTCTTTCCCTATTCTCATATTGTAATATGATGAGTTTGCTTGTGTTACGTTGCACTTTTACTCCTTGTTTGTTATGCATTAAACGACTATGTGGAACATGCTTATCATTCCTGCAACGTTGTGTGTGTAAAGCTGAATTCCGTGACTGAGACTGGAGCTCACTTCATAATATGCTGGTTTACACTGAAACTTTTGTTCTAGTTAATCTTTTAGAAGTGTGCATTGGAACGATTTTTTGTCATCTTTTGCATTCTTGTACTCTCTCATTCTGATGATGGATCATGGAGTATGATCTAAAACGTTGATGGTAAAAATTGACACAATTTTATCCAGAAACATTTCAGCGACATTCATGGATTGTGGAAATCTGTTATCTCTAATTGTAAAAAGTATCCAATACATGTTGAATGTAGAAGAGCCAAGCGCTTCAGATGCTGAAAAATAAGAAGCGATCAATCGAATCACCTAACATGGTTTCAAACAATTGTATATTGTACTCTCCTAGAGTGCTTCCTTTCAAAACAGATTGTATAAAGGAGCTTCTTCCTGAGCCTGTATCCATTGAAATTTTCTAACTCTTCTCTTGAAATGTGCATTGAAACAATTCTTGTTATGCATATGTTTAAAGAAGCATCTACCATCCAGCATGATTGCAACAATTTTATATAACATTGAACAGTGATTTAGTTTTTTTAAAAACTGAAGTATAAACTGCAACAGATAAGTTTGTCACATCATTTAACCACTAAAGGAAGTTGAAAGTTTGGCTTATTTCCAGAAACATGTCTAATGCGAAAAAAGGCTTCTCTTGAGCGCTTCATATGGTCACAAATAGGGGTGCATCACATTCTGAGGTGAATGTTCTTCAAAAGTAGGCTGTATGCTGGAGCTTACCCTTTCTTTTGTCTGGTTTTCTTTGAAGTTCTGTAGCTATTCTTTTAGGCGTGTCTTTTGGAATGGTTGTTGTGATTATTGGTCAAAAACACCATCGGGCACAATGTCAAAAAGACCTTGATAATAACAAAGAACAACAATGACCTAGAAGTCAGGTCTTCCATTCCACATTATTCTTCACACAAAAAATCAAAGTTCGCTTTTTCCTAGAGACTTGTCGGATGATAAATAGACTTTCTATAAACACTATTGCCAATGAAAATGGATATTTATGTAGAAGCACTGCGTATTCTTCCTCCTTTTCTTGTCTATGTACTACCGTGTACGTACTGCTGTGTGTTTCTTGTCCTTGTGCAATAGTGTTCTTTGTTGAATAGGATGAAGTGTTAGTCTTTGGTTCCCTCCTCGTTCATTTCTCTTGTGTTTGCTTCTTTTTGTGGTTTGCTTTCAGAAATGGTTGGATTTTTGTTGTATTTGTAAGAGACCTGCGTACCCAATTGGCCCAATTGAACCAATGCTGGATTTAAATGGCAAAATGTGAAAAGTTGCTCGAGTTCCTAACCATTTTAGACATTAGGATTTAGTTTTCCCATAAATTGTAATTGATGTGATAAGTTTTCAAATAGGTTTTCTTTGATCCAATTACTTAAATATTTTTTTGATAGGACAATGTAGCACTAAGGGGACCACCACTGAAAAAGCACGGGAATTTAACTTGGCCCACACAAAGGGAGGCCACGAATGGGGGACTTCCTCGCAAGAGGAGCCCTTTGCTGCCAAAACATGATAACCCACGAACAAGAAATAAACAGTAATTGTAGTATTAAAACTTTGCTCTGCCTTTGGAATGGGAGTGAAGGTACATGTTGAACGGTAGGTACTGTTGGAGCTCAAAACTGCAGGTTTTTTGGGCTCTAAGAATTGGCCAAGTTCTATGTTCAAGCCTAACAACTAGTTTTCGTCAACGAACTGAATGAGCTTAACTTTGGCTGCTTTTCCCTACCCTTTAGACTTTGCTAATATGTAGGCGGATTTACCTTTTATTAAATGAGAGCATATTAATGAAACTCAACAATTTGGATGCTTATATATACATATATACAGTTATGACCTAATTGATCTACCAATCTCTAATCTTACAATGAAATTCTAAAGTGAAATGTATGGTAACTATATGGGATTGATGCCTTATTGCTTTAAAAAAATTTAAATCTCAAAGTCACAATTACTAGACATAATTATGTAAGCAACCTCAATAATAAAATTAAGTCTAAATCATTTTCTAAACTTAAAAAAATTATTTAATTGTCAAAATCTCACTTTTAATATAAAGTCTTAGCACTTTTATTAAAAAGAAAAAATGCCTTGTGCAAACCTAATCTTGATTATTGACAATTAAAAGGGGATTTTCTATTTTGTTTTATTCTCCCATCAAAATTGGCCAATCAAAATTCTTGAATCATCTCACATAGATTGATCTTTCTCACCACTCATCTTTACTTAACATCTTTTGTCTCTTAATCTCCACCCTCCATTCTTGAGGCAATTCCTTTAAAATGAAGCTCTTCCTTGGTTCAAGGGTTCCATCTTGACAATCATGCATCTAGATCATTTTTAGTTAGTAGCACATTTGTTTTCTTTCATTCTAGAGTAATGCTATTTTGAATTCCTAGCTCTTAGTTGCTTTCATTATATGCTCATAGCTCTCTTGCATTGTTAATCTAGTTTACTTTCTTGCATTGTTTGTCATAGCACATTTTTTTGCATTCTCATCCTAGAATATTAGTTGTTTTTCATCCATTCTAGCTTAGTTCTCTCATTCTAGCATTGTTTTTGCATTCTAGCTTCATTTCTAGATTTGCATTGCATTTGAATCTTACATTTTGGAGTAGTCAAGTCACTAATCTTTCATGCCAATCTGATGAGCATTATAAGAAGGATTAAACTCGCTTCAACTAGGAAGCAATAAGTCGCTTTTGAGGGTTTAGTTGGTTCATTTGATATGGGCTCATATAGCTAAATTCTTGAGTTAATGGTTTATTGAGTGTTGGTGCATTCCAATTGAATACCAATATTTAACCACACATTTTTGGTGCCCATCGTGAGTTTGGGTCTGACGCCAGTTTGGGCAACATCAAGACACACTTACCGAGTTTTTCGCATATGCTCGGTATACAGACAAGGAGACTTATTGGGGGCCACGACTAGTGTATGTTGTCGTGGTACAAGAATTTTGAGATCTAGTAAGGGTAGGCCTGTGGGGGATGATTCTAGGGCCCGGGATGAGGATACAACAACTCAGGCTCCACCTGCTGAGGCACCTAGGTCCTAGGGCCGAGGGAGTACATGGAGGGGATGCTCAGCTTAGGGCAGAGGCCAAGACACAACAGGCAGTAGCTGAGGCACATTTGTAGTTGGTAGAGCGGGATAGGGATCGCCTGCCCCGGGAGCTTCAAATTTCACAATAGAGAACCACCTACCAAGCCTCGCGGGCTGCTAATTACTATGAATTGTACATTGGGGCAGTTCCAACAACAACCAAATCACCACCATATTCCTAGTTTGTTGCTTAGTTCGAGGGAGCTGTGCCTATACCCACGAGAGCAGATGCCCCTCCTCATCTACCTCAAGATCAGGCAGAGGGAGGGAGTCAGTCCTGATTCCCCTTCTCTTGTTGTATCCCCTTCTTATACATTTTTGATGTACTCCATTTGGTATATCTACACCGAGGATGCACCATTTTTGTATTCGAGACATATATATATATATATATATATATATATATATATATATATATATATATATATATATATATATATATATATATATATATTGTGCAGGACATTCTGATTCACAATAGTTATCTCTTGATGTTTATGTGTTTATTTCTTTTATGCTCATGTATGCTTTAATTGCTCCTTCCTTTTATGTCCTTGAGGTATATATCTCATGATGTTGATCTGCATATCTTTATTTTATGTTTGATCACTAATACTGCATAGTGTAGATGCAAATAGTAATGTTGCTTCCACTTCGATATTATGTGCATTATGATGTATCGCTTTTTGTTCTTCTCCTACTTAGTCATAGATGTGATGATGAAAACTTAGCACTCTAGGCCCCTTTTATGATGATACTGACCTTAGTTTGCATAGATACTAGTAAAATTAAATGGGAAAGGTTGTTGATCACATCGATAGAGAGAAAGGAAAAATGACTCAAGGGAACTAGGCAAGCACAACTAAAATGCAGCCTAAGACACGAATCAAGTTACTGATCATGTAGCCGTTCATTTATCACCATTTGAGCCTTTGGGACATCGGAGGTCAGTACAACCTTCACTAGTGCAAGAGCGACCATGAAGATATGAATACAAACATATCGTATAAGATGTGGGAAACACGTGTAAGTAGCGAGACATAAGTGCCAAGATGACCTAAACATAGTTTCTAGTTTGATGTTGTAGGATAACACCTGTATCTAGACACAAGCTGCCAAGATAACCAAGAGTGTCATCGTACGTGCCATACACAAGCAACAAACAAGGAGGTAATTCCAACTTCACGTAAGTGTCCAAATAAAGAGGGTTGAGGTATGTGCGGTGTTCCAATCGTGATGGAGGCTCTTACCTCTGTCATTAAATAGATTAGGATCATTGAAATCACACCACAAACATAAATCAAAGAAAACATTTTTATGCCCCCAATCATGAATCTCTAGTCAAGTAGACATCGTCGAGTGACCTTAGAAGACATACTAAGCGAAAATCAATGATAACAAACAACACACAAGAAAATAGTTCAACATATCTCAATCATTTTCAGTTTTCTAGGGTGTAGTTTGTGCTGAGTGTTAAGGAACACCTTTGTGCTTGTGTCAAAGTGCATGTGTGTAGTAGATAGTGTAAGATCCAATATGTGTTGAGAAACAAAGTGATGTCCAGATTGGTAGTGTTAAGAAACACTATAGGATTAGGGTGTTGAAAAACACCAAGTAGTGTTAGTGGTAAATTGTCCATCAGGAAGGACTCAGGTTAAGCTCAAGAGATCGACCAAGTGGTAAAGCGTTGACAACTTAGATAGATAGCTCAAGATTTCCCCCATGCGACAAATGGGAACCGAGGACACGACTAAGACCAATTCTAGCCCATGACGACACAAGGGAGATAGAAAGAGGAAATGAGATGAGAGCATGAGAGCTTTGTCATGCGTTGATAGATGAAGTGCTAATTATAAGTGATGCTTGTTTGTCAGATTTTCACCAGTTGGGATTATTTTATTTTTGCTACCAAGGCGCCTGTTTCCAAGTTTTCACCAAGGCACATTTTTTTTTCTAATTTTTTTATTCTTTTTCATTTTTTTGTATTTTTTTAAATATTTTTTTCGGGTGGATACATCAAGGCATCTATTTCTAGGTTTTCACTAGGATGATCATTTTTTAAGGACTTTTATGCTATTTAGACTTTTTTCAAGACTTTATACGCTTTTTTAGGATTTTTTTTAGGACTTTATAAGATTTTTAAATTTTTTCAAGATCATAAGTTACTGTACAGGATGCATAATGTCTAGCTATAGAATCATTTCAGGCAACGAGCGTTGAGAGGCTCTTTGAGAACATCACCTTAAGAACTAAGATAATTTTATGCAAACTGACTATCTTATGAGAAAGCTAAACAAAAAAATATTGACATTTGACTTGTGTGCACTATTCACCAAGACAAGTACCAAAGTTCAAAGTGGATTCACCGTGCTTCTCTAAAAGATCTGAGAGAGATTATAATTGAAGAGAAACATACTACTTGAATAGTGCTTAAACTCCTAGATTCTCTCTCTCTATCTCCCACTTTCTTCATTTCCACCTCTCTCTCCCTCTCCCCCTCTCTCTTTCTCTTAGATGTATTAATGGAAAATCCTACACTTATCATGTTGGTATTTCTCAATGACATTAGATTTTCACAATCCATTATGATGATTTTCTTTTGGATGTGATTGTGTTAGAGTTTTTTCATCATTTCAAATCACACTTCGTGATCCATCATTAGGATGGAAGAGTTATTTGTTTCATTTCCTTACACACTCTTTCATCTTGATGACAGATCACATAGTGTTATATGAAACATAGATGAAGAAGATCTCACACAATCAAATCTAGAAGCAGAAAAAAGATCAAGTTGGTATTACATCTGCAGTAGGGAATTCAAATAGTTCCAATTTTTTTTGGTATTGTATCTTCAAAGAAAGGAAAACTCACATCATGGATTATTAGTCTTCTTCCATGCTCTCTCTCTCTCTCTCTCTCTCTCTCTCTCTCTCTCTCCAACACAATTAAAGTTAAGTATTTCTAACTAAAAATTAATTTTGGTCAAACATATGGTCTAACTAGATTCATTCTAGCTAAGTTAGATATGTGTCTCAACTTTTCTATTTGCAAGTGTCTATTGAATGCATATTTTAGACAACCTTGGGTGCAATTACTAAAAAAATAAAATTATTTAAGAAAAGTGATATTTCAACAACTCCTACTCCTTTATTGATATTTTTTTGAAAATATAAAAATACTCTTTTGTAGATCTGTAAGTGATTTTTTTTAAAAATATATCTTTTTAATATTTTAATTACTTTTTATATTTTATATTTAATTTTTATTGAAAGTTCATCAACACAAAAATACACATTTGATTATCTTGTCATGAAAGATTAATGAAATTTATTTAATTTTTTTTGGAAAAATATGATATAGTAGAGGAAAGAATATATATCAAGAGGATATAATTTATTTCTATTTTGGATGAATAGTTTTAAGACAAAAAATGACGTCGAATGGGAAGAGATATATTTCACTACACACAAATTTTTAATTTTATATTTAAATATACATTTATAGAAATAGTGAGGAGATGTATCCATGCACTAAAGTTTCAAGTTATCTATAGACACAATAAAAAATGAATAAAAAAAAGAAAAAATACTATATAAAGATTGAGGGACAATGTAACTCCAATTTCAACATTATATCAACCAAATTTTAGTTTTTATTTTATTGAAAACTATATCTCTATAATTTTATATCTTTTTACAAAAATTACAAACATAAAATACATAAAAAATTAAACATTTTGTTAGTTCTATATCGTCTTAAAATGGAAGCACTTTCATGTTAAGAACATTTAGCCCTCCGAGTAAGTGGTTTGGGATCATTTTGAATGCCTCGAATGGTTATTTGACTTGGATCTGACTTTTTCCCCTGTTCTGCCCTATTTTCCACTTCTTCCTGACATTTTCCTGCCATTCTGGATTGAGAACCTGGGATTCTTGACCTCAAGGTCAAGGTCGACCTCGACCTTGACCTAGGTCAGGGATGACCTTGACCATGACCTAGGTCAAGGTCGACCTCGTCCTTGACCCTAGGGTCTGGGATCCTCGGGGTTAGCTTCCGATTTCAGGATTTCATCAAAATCTTGTCTTTTCCCTCTTCGGGGCCACTATTTCTCGAATTAAGTGTTGAATTCTCAAATTAATATTTGAGGTGGACCTTTCTCCATATTTGTATAAGAATCCTAATTTATTATTGGAGATTAGTCTTTCTCGAGTTTTGTGCCTAATGCTCAAATTAACTTTGGGGTTAGCCTTACCTCGAATTTTGTGACAAGACTCTTAAATAATTATTTTATTTCTATATTAAGGGTGGTCCCCTTCTAGAGTTTTGTGTCAAGACTTTAATTTAATTTCCTCTCCATGTGCACCTCTCTAGAGTTTTGTGCTATGGGCCCTTAATTATTGTTTTCTATGAGGCCCCTTTTGTGCCCTAGATCACTATAAAAGGGAGCCTTCCCGTCTCATTTTCTCCATCTCATCTCGCAATCTCTCAAGTGCAAGCAAGCAATAAGATCAAGCATTCAAGCATTCAATTCATCAAGGAGATCCATTAGAAGCCATTGAAGGATTGAAGCTCTATGGAGCTCTTTTGTTGAAGATCCACCCATTCAAGCCTCTTCCTAATTCAAGATCCATTCAAGATTGGTGTTGAAGATCTAAAGACAATTAATTGGAGACATCCTACATTTGATTCTACATTCATCCATTCTTGTGGATTCAAGGATTTGAATCCTCCACAAGGGTTTCAACATAAGCAAGGTGAATTGTTCTATTTACTTTGTTTACTATTGCAATTTCAATTCAATTTCAAGGTTAATTCCTAAATTGGGGTTTGACTAAGGCAAACCCCTCCCCCCCAACAAACAAAACTATTTTTCTTGTAGGTACAGGTGCCGAATTTCAGATCTGAGATCAGATTTGGATACCCTTTTCGGCGAACTTTCGAGATCTGCGAACAAAGTCAGAATCGACCTTCAGAATAAAAATGTAGCCTTTGACCTTTTATGAGGGTCAAAGTCAACCTGATCTCATCTCAGAAAAAGATTTCTGATTTTTGTAGATCTCATAGTTTCAATTTAATGTTGTAAAAATAAATAGTTTTTGAGATTGTTTGACAGGGTTTTCAGCCGATTCTTTTTTGGAGGTAAGTACCTTTATTTCCTAATTTCAATATTAATCATCTACATTTACTTTTCATATCAATACAATTCAAATGTATGTTTAAAATATTAGTTTTTGGATCTCTTTTATGTGCAAACCATTGTTCTAGGACCTCATCCATATTTTATATTTTACATTTTGGTGAACTTGACATACTTACCCCTTTTCTTTTGTGGATTTAGATGCCCTATTGTGTTAGATCTCCCTTTCTATTATCTTGTGTGTTCACCTCCACTTTACATTTTGGTGAACCTGTGATAGACAACTCTTTCTTTTATGGTGTTAGATTTACATTTTATGTTAGATCTTACATGCATATAAATCTCTTATCTTTGGTGGAATTAGAGGCCCTATTGTGTTTGATTTTCATTTGAATGCATTGGATATAACTAGATCTATTTTCTATTCATTTATTTATTTTTTATCATGTTGTGTAAGTTGTTTAAAACGTTGCATGGCATTACACCTAGAAAGAGTTCATTTATTACATGTGATCTCCGTCATATTTCTCTTTATGGAGAGGAGTTGAGGATTGATGTTAATTCTTCTCCTACTACATGTCCTTCTTCCCCCTCTAGGGATCAAGCTTTAGTGAATTATGGCGACCCTACAAAGTGCTTTATTGGTAGGGATGATAATCCTCCTATTTGGGATGAACCTTTGGATTTGGATGTTGATTACTCTCTTCCTCATGACACCATTGTAGATAATCCCTTGGATAATGACATTGATTTATCTCCTCCTCGCAAAGAAGCTTTGATACAAGAGGGTGATTTATTAATAGATGACATATTGATACACAATGATAACTCTTTTTCTAAAACACATGTAGACATTTTAGTGAAAGAAGATGATAGTATAGATCCTTTACCTCCATTTGAGATTCCTTCTAGTGATGAGGCATTAGTGGAGAATGATATGAATTACCTTAATGCTCTCCCTTTTAGTGATGATCCTATGGAGAATCAAGATCTTACCTCATCTCCTCCTAGGATGTCCTCTTTTCTTCCTTCTTGTGAATCTATTTGTAGTGTTGAGACAACTAAAATGGTTTATCCTAAACCCTTGTTAACTGTCAAAGGTTGTCCTCGCATTATTGTCGAAGGTAAACCTATGGCGTCTTTCAATGATCAAGATTCTATATCTCACATTTATCGTAAAAGGAATAACCTTCACCCTAATCCGGTGGTTTCTACTTCTTTGTCACCTTCTCAACCTATTCTTCCTCCTCCACCCTGTCTTCCTAGCAAGGAGTATGATTTGATAACCCAATTGCAAAATATTACTGCCAAGATTTCTTTGTGGCAGCTTCTTCAAACTTCACCTACCTACTATGAAGCCTTGCAAAAAGCTCTAGCAACTCTTCCTACTCCACCTTCTAATCAAGAGAATATCAATAACTTCTTACAATGCATGCATGCTACCCCGGGTCCTCCTGACATTGTATTTACTTAAAAGGATTTACCTTCTAAAGAAGTTCAGAATCAATATAATGTTCTTATGGTTGTTGATTCTATCAATAAAAGTATCATTCGTAGGACCTTGATTGATAATGGATTTGGGCTTAATATTTGTAGCATGGACGTGCTCAAAGCAATTAACGTCGATCTTTCAACTATTCAACCTGACAATGTTCCTATACATGGATTTGATAACATTGCTAAGAACACTTTAGGAATCATTACCTTACCTATCAAAGTAGGACCGGTCATCCTGAATACACCTATTCATGTTATGCCTAGACCTCTCAATTATAACCTTCTTTTGGGTAGACCTTGGTTGCATGAGATGCATGACATTCCTTCCACCCTTCATTGTAAAGTCAAGTTTATATATAACAACAGGATGTATACACTTTATGCAGATGATGCGCCTAATCCTTGTCTAAATATTCAAACTTACACTACTCCTATTTCTAATAGTAATCCTCCTTCCTCTAATGCTCTCCTTGACGATGATTGGGGAACCTTGGATTTTACTCCTACCTTTATTGGAGAGTATAAGGTTAATGATCTTAATTTTATGAAGCAACAAAGAGAATTTGAACAACGAGTTTTTACTTCTACTTCTAACACTCTTCATAATAACTTTGTTGCTGCTTCTACCCACAATAAATCTGTCAAGCCTACTAATGATGACATAGTGACTACTGAAGTTCCGTTGACTCCTTCTGATATGGCTTCTTGTTATAGTCCTGGTTATCATTTCCTTGTTAAACAAGGATTTAATGCTCAATGATGTGGTAAACATAAATAGGGAATTCAAATGCCCTTACACACTGGGGGGCATGAACATTCTTATGGATTAGGATTTAATCCTCGACAACAAATCAATGTTAACGACATCTCCAATAACACTTCAAAACATGATGAACCTATGAAGGAATTTGACCAAGAAGTTCTTTTACCTAAACTCCTTCGTGCTAAGATGATTACTAGACCTAAATGCAAAAAGAAACGTAGTCCACACTTGAAGACTCTTCCTTTTTGTTTATATCATAGATTACATGATCACTCTACTAATGAATGTCAAGCTTTACATTATAAGATTAGGAAGCTCATTGATAGTAAGGTTATATTTATATCATGTGACAATGAGTTGTATTTCAATTCTATTTTCTCTAAATAACATTTATGTTCCTATTATGGAGCTCCACATTATGTAAACAATGTTAGCCTAATCCTTGGGGGCTCGTTGTCTTGTATAGTGTTGTGAGTGATATAATAGGTCCCCTTCCATCTTTGTTCCTACACTTGGGGGGCAAGGATGTCATCTCCTTTTCTGTCTTTCCAAGATTCACCTCTTTCCTTGGTTAAGCAGTATTTGTCTATTATGTGATATCCAATCATATATGAAATTTTTGGTTTGCATTGAGGATCTTTGTCCTTGATCACAACCTCTTTTGTTGTTTGACATTGGGTTTCCATGGTGGATAAATCTCTCACCTTGGAAACTAAAGAGTGTGCTATCCCTCACAAGGGTTACTTTTTCACTTCTTGCATGATATCTCTTTGCATTCGTCCCTTCCATGGCATCATAGGAGCTATGACCTTCTTGGCTTGGACTGGGTGTTGTCTATGGATATTGTCTTGATCTTGAAGAAGGATTTATCCTTGTTCTTTTCTTTCCTTAACATGTCAAAATAGTATGTTTTTGCTATCTTAAGGAGGGGGGCATATATACGGCCTCCCTCGATCTATATTATGTATTTTTGTTCTAACCTTTTATTTTGCAGCATGTTAAATCTTGGAAAATAACGCACATAAGTTGCTAAATCCTAAAGAGACACACATTTTTCAATTTTCAATATGCTAAATCCTCTAAAGGTAATGCACATAAGTTGCTAAATCCTAAAGGGACATGCATTTCTAGTTTCAAATATGCTAAATCTTGGAAGTTAACACATATAAGTTGTTAAATCCTGAAGAGACACACATTTTTCAATTTTCAATATGCTAAATCCTCTAAAGGTAATGCACATAAGTTGCTAAATCCTAAAGGGACATGCATTTCTAGTTTCAAATATGCTAAATCTTGGAAGTTAACACACATAAGTTGTTAAATCCTGAAAAGACACATCTATATGCTAAATCTTTCGAAGGTAACACACATAAGTTTCTAAATCCTAAGGAGACACGCATTTCATATTCATGGTGATACAAGAAGGTGGATCCATGAGTACTTTATAAAAGCCATCAGAAGACGCACTACATACATGCACAAAGCCGCCAAAAGGCACACAACATTATGGGGTGACTATCAAGTGTTTTTTCTTGGAGGGCCATCTTATCCTTTTGTGGTTCACAATGAGATACAGACATCTTACTGGGTGAGCTAACCACTCCTCTCTCTCCTTTTCTCTCTTTTCTCTAGTGATGTCTCTCTTATTGCAATCTTGGAGTTGATGAAGACTCGAGTCCCTAGGGGTTTAAGGATTCCTTTGTCCCTTTGATTTCAATAAGATTATCTTTTTCTTTGTGATCTCCTTTACTAAGAGTTTGCATCGAGTCCAAATTCTTGCTAAAGTGGGAGCTTAATGTATCATCCTAAAATGGAAGCACTTTCATGTTAAGAATGTTTAGCCCTCTAAGTAAGTGGTTTGGGGTCATTTTGAACACTTTGAATGGTTATTCAACTTGGATCTGGCTTTTTCCCTTGTTCTGCCCCATTTTCCACTTCTTCCTAGCATTTTCTTGGCATTCTGGATTGAGAACCTGGGATTCTTGACCTCAGGGTCAAGGTCGACCTTGACCCTGACCTAGGTCAGGGACAACCTCAACCCTGACCTAGGTCAACGTCGACCTCATCCTTGACCCTAGGGTCCGGGATCCTCGGGGTTAGCTTCCGATTTCAAGATTTCATCAAAATCTTATCTTTTCCCTCTTCGGGGCCACTATTTCTCAGATTAAGTGTCAAATTCTCAAATTAATATTTGAGGTGGACCTTTCTCGATATTTGTATAGGAATCTTAATTTATTATCAGAGATTATCCTTTCTCGAGTTTTGTGCCTAATGCTCAAATTAACTTTGGGATTAACCTTACCTCGAATTTTGTGACAAGGCTCTTAAATAATTATTTTATTTCTATATTAAGGGTGGTCCCCTTCTAGAGTTTTGTGTCAAGACTTTAATTTAATTTCCTCTCCATGTGCACCTCTCTAGAGTTTTGTGCCATGGGCCCTTAATTATTATTTTCTACAAGGCCCCTCTTGTGCCCTAGATCACTATAAAAGAGAGCCTTCCTCTCTCATCTCACAATCTCTCAAGTGAAAGCAAGCAAGAAGATCAAGCATTCAAGCATTCAAGCCTTCAAGCATTCAATTCATCAAGGAGATCCATTAGAAGCCATTGAAAGATTCAAGCTCTATGGAGCTCTCTTGTTGAAGATCCATCCATTCAAGCCTCTTCCTAATTCAAGATCCATTCAAGATTGGTGTTGAAGATCTAAAGACAATTGATTGGAGACATCCTACATTTGATTCTACAATCATCCATTCTTGTGGATTCAAGGATTTGAATCCTCCACAAGGGTTTCAACATAAGCAAGGTGAATTGTTCCATTTACTTTGTTTACTATTGCAATTTCAATTCAATTTCAAGGTTAGTTCTTAAATTAGGGTTTGACTAAGGCAAAACCCTCCCCCCAACAAAAAAAATTATTTTTCTTGTAGGTACAAGTGCAAAATTTTAGATCTGAGATCGGATTTGGATACCCTTTTTGGCGAACTTCCGAGATCTATGAACAAAGTCAAAATCGACCTTTAGAATAAAAATGTAGCCTTTGACCTTTTATGAGGGTCAAAGTCGACCTGATCTCATCTTAGAAAAATATTTCTGGGTTTTGTAGATCTCGTAGTTTCAGTTTAAGATTTTGAAAATCAACAGTTTTTGAGATCGTTTGACAGGGTTTTCAGCTGATTCTTTTTCGAAGGTAAGTACCTTTATTTCTTAATTTCAATATGAATCATCTACATTTACTTTTCATATCAATACAATTCAACTGTATGTTTAAAATATTAGTTTTGGGGTCTCTTTTATGTGCAAACCATTGTTCTAGGACCTCATCCATATTTTATATTTTACAAGTTTACATAATTTAACATTTCTCAACATAAATCTCACTTTTTAGTGATTCAATTTAAAAACTTGAATTAGTGTTGGTCATTTCCTTTATAAAAGTGTGACACAACTTTTTACTTTTGTCCTAAGTTATTCCTTCCCCTCTATGTCTCCTTCATCCCCCCCCTCTCTCTCCATCATCTCTATTTCTTCCTTCTCTCTTCTCTCTTCTCTCTCTCTCCCTCCCTTTCACTTTCCCCATCTCTACTTTAACTCTAGGTAATATAAACGTGTTACTTTCCCTAAACTTTTTCACTTTTTTGCCCCTAAATATCCGTGGGGCTCATCTTTAGGGGAAATGATGCAAACTAGTTAAGTTTACTTAATCCATTTTTATTTTTGGTCCCTGAAGATGAGCTCTCAGCTTCATTTCCTGCAAGCAATGGCTATAATTTCAAAATTGCATACATCATTTCTCGCAGACAATGAAGCTATGGGATCATCTTTAGGGACCAAAAATGAAAATAGGTTAAGGAAACTTAACCTGCTTGTATTTTTGGTCCATAAAATTTACTGTTATAACTTTAGAGAGAGAGAGAGAGAGAGCGCACAATCAGAACATATATTTACTATTTCAAGTCTTATCATTAAGGTGCATGCGTGAATAAAAATGAGGGGTATAAGTGGCCACTTTTTTTCTTTCTAAAATCAACTAAACATAAGCTTGAAGGAGCAATTTGAGACTCGTGTACTCAAACTTTGAATATACCAAAAGAACATGAATTGTAGTACTCTAAATCTAGCTTCTAAACTACAAAAGGTTTTCAAAGATGTATAATATTGAAGGGGTCAAATTCTTCACACACCAAAAATTGTTGCTATCTTTTAGTAAAACATAACATAATGTTTGACATGCACTTCAAAAAATATATAGTTTCATTTATCATTTTGAAAACCCTTTGGTAGAAAGATAGTTAAGAGTGAGTATTAAAAGTTATGTATTATTTTGTAACCTTTTTTTTAGCACATTTTTCAATGAATTTCCAAAGTGGATGCATCTTGAAAATCAAGTACATGTTTGTGTGATTTAAAAAAATCACACCAAACTAATCAAAATTTGATTTTTAAAAACAATTTGTAAAGAATGAGGTGTAGGAAAATAATATATAATTTATTTTAAATTTGGACAAGTAGATAAAAAGCAATTGAAAAAATGGTACATTTATGTCTCTAAGAAGTCTAGAGACTCTGTTAAAAGAAATTAAAGATTAATATGTTAATTTTGTTTAAATATTTAAAAAATCATATGGCTAGAAAGCTCAAGATATGTGTGAAAATATTTTTTTAAACACCCACTTGATAATGTGTAAACTTAATGATGATGAAGTTAAGAAACTACATTGGAAGAACAAAACACACCAAAAGGAGGGAAATGAAGCTCCCAAGCCAAATTCTTGTTATCCAAGCCTAAATACGTACATGGTTTTAACTCAAACAATGTGATCAAGTTTTTATATGTAAAAAATGTGTTAGGGTTTGAACTCATACCCTTTTATTTGACATAAATTCATATAAATATAACAAGGCTTTAAAAATATCTTCACCATTACTATTAGTGATCTACTTCTTGGAACTCTCTCAAAATCCTCCCACTCCTGTCTCTCCTCATATATCTTTCTCTTTCTCTACTCCTTTAGGTCTCTCTTTCTCTCTATATTTATCTATGTAGCTTCCCAATATTATTATAATTCTCCCTAATTCTCCCTTTATAACTTCATAAGGTGGAAGGGGTGAAGGACCAACTTGTTCACATTCATCTAGAGGAGATTTTATTCTAAAACTATTATAAGAAGTAAATAAAAAAGAGGTGTCTATTTCAACTGACAACTATTTGCACAAGCATTAAACATGAGAGGGTCCATTCATAAAAGGTCATATTTTGACTATTTGATTGAAAGATTTATTTAGAAAATATTACACAAAGGTCAAATTCAATTGACATCCTAACCCTTTTAATCCAAGTCATAGACGTCTCCAATTATGTGTGCTTCTCACTTTCCTTCTCCCCCCCTCTCTCTCTCCCATCTCTCCAACTCTCCCCCCTCTCAAAATTTTCATTCTATGAGTTCCCTTGTGCAAACATATGGAAAACTATAATTTTATGGTGGATTTCCATCTGAATTCTACATATGAATCACTAACCAATGAAATTAACCTTCTACACCTGAAATAAACTCATTAGAATTTGTTAAAGTTGGATTCAAGGGAAATACATACGAGATTTGAGGAAGTATGTGGGTGTGAAATTTTGCAAGGCTTCAAATCAACCTTCCTGCGGTTGAAAAGAAACACATTTGTTTTAGAATTTTTTAACACTAGATTAAAACGTTCCTCACAATGTCATAGAAACACAATTAAGGTGACAAGTCATTCCACATAATGTCATGGTATTCCACTGGTCTCTCTCTCTCAGATTGAAAATCTTACCAAATTTATCTACAATGCTTAATAAGGATGATGACAAGAATATATTTTTTCTATAAAATATAATCAAGAAAATGATTTCTGTTATTGTAGGTCATCGACCCCCAAGAAACTTGGAATCCATGGATAAATGTATACAAGGAATATTTGAGGGAAATACATCTTAAGATGTTGTATAAGTATGTGGGCATGATCTTTTGCATGACTTCTAATCATACTTCCTCTAGTGGACAAGAAATATATTTTCATTATATATGGTTAATGCTAGATTTGAAAATTCTTCATAATTTCATGGTGGCGCCATTGAAGCAACAAGGCATTCCTACTTTCCAGCATGTTTTTGTCTCCCTCCCTCTCTCCCTCTCCATTTCTAAATAACAAGTTTGTCTCCCTCTCTCCACCCCTTCTCGCCCCCTCTACCCCTCTACCCCTCTTTCTCTCTTTCCATATCATTTAAATATGTTCAAAAAGGAAAAATCCTCCTATGTCATCTAAAATTGTGTAATGATGAAGATAACAATGATAAATTTGAAACAACAATGGTAAATTTTTTAAGAAGTTAAATTTGTACTCGATTAAGTAAATTTTATAGTAAATTTTTGCAACCAAGGCTAATGGTAAATATATCTTCTCAATATCTCTCTCATTGGTCATTAAAGAAACCATAGGAGTAGTTATGTAACTTGAGTGATAAGACTTGAAAGATTAAATATATATTTAGATGATCTTATTTCTCTCCCCCTCTCTCTCTCTACTATCCACGAGTGTATTAATGTAACTTGGGTTGTCAAGGAACAAGTGTATTATGAATACTCCAATGGACCACCAAAAAAATGTATTTTCCATGCTTTATTTTAGGTTAAATGACTTTTTAGTTATTTCCATCTTTAATGGGAAATGCAATAGGCATTTTCAGGCTCACCTAAGATGACTTATTCTATCCTAATATTTTCTAGGAAATATTCACAACATGCTAAAGAAATGTATTCAAGTATCCCTTGATTCTTGTTTAGAAGAATACTTTCCCTCAAGGATGACAACAAAAAATATACTTGAATTATGAAGGGAAATCTAGTGACTATTTATGTAGAAAGAAATGCATAAATACTCTCTCTCTCTCTCTCTCTAGAGTGCTAACACTAAAGTTTAGGTACCAAAAATATAAACATGTTAAGTTTCCTTAACGAGTTTGTGTTTTTGGTCCCTAAAGATGAACCTACAACTTGATTTCCCATAAGCAATGGCTATAGCGTTAAAACATTGTATGCATTTATAAAACTAATAATGTGTATTTATTTTTGATATTACAAAAAATTCTTGTGGGAAGTGAAGTTGTGGGATCATCTTTGTGGACCAAAAATACAAGAAGGTTAAGGAAATTTAACTTGTTCATGTTTTTGTCCCTAAAGATGAGTCCCAAAGGCATTTTAGGGGAAAAAATGTGAATAAGTTTAGGGAAAGTAAAGCATAAATATTACTTAGATTTAAAGTAGAGAGAGAGAGAGAGAGAGAGAGAGAGAGAGAGAGAGGGGGGGGGAATTAATAAAGGGAGAGAAAGGGAGGGAGGAAAGGAAAGAGGGGGGAAGGAAGAGAGGGAGAGAGATGGGGGAAGGGAGAGTGGGTAAAGGGAGAGAGAGAGTGGGGAAGGGAGAAGGGGGAGAGAGAGATAAGTGAGATGAAATTCCATCTTGATTAATGTAGATGCAATGCCAACTTGATAAGTGTGGGCTTTCTCAACATTAATCCATTTGAGATAAAAGGGGGGATAGAGGGAGAGAGGAGGGGAAATGGATAAAGGTAGAGGGGGGAAAGTGAGAGATAGAGGGAGATAATTTTGAAGGAAATTAAGCCCTTTAAAAGTATCACATTTATCTTCAATTCTAATCTCCCTCTCACATCTTTTAGAGAAACATGGTGAATCTACTCTAAAATTTGGTTCTTGGGTCAGTGAATAGTGCACATAAGTCATATTTCAATATTGTTTTACTTAACTTTCTCATGTAATGGTAGGAATAAGGTTCACTAGGATGCATAAAAAAACTAGGAATGTTGGGCCTATATTTCACTTACATTGGGAGGAAGATGATCCACTATGTCTCAAGTGGGATGAAGCACTAGGAAGATGCAATGATCCTTTACTATAAATGAAAGATGCAATGCAATTATAGATGGAAGAATACAATATTGGAAGTAAAATGGAGTAAAGTGATGGTTTTCTGTGTACAAGGGGCTTGAGAATAGACAAACATATTTTGGAAAGGATTTGGAACTAGCAAACTATAACTGACCTATGATTTAAATATGAATCCAAAATGATAGGAACAAGACACTTGGACAAACTAGGTCCTATAAGTTTTTAATGGAATGAATTGTAGACTCTATCTCTTTACTTGATCTTTTTATATCTCTTCCCACACATCTATCACTTGTACTTTCACACAAAAGAGAGGAAATTTTGTGTATAAAGGGGTTTTCCTAAGTCAAACTTGAGTTTAGGAGTTAACCTTGAATTGGAAATAACTTTTATTGTAATTAAAAGTGTGCTAAAGTATAGTAGATGATAGATATAAAAAAAAAAGTGTTTATGCATCCATAAACCTTGTTGAACTCATGAAGATGCTTGTAGTTGACTTTATAACAAGAAGATAATGGATTCCTTCACAAGATACTTATATCTACAAATACTCTTAGTCTTCAATGCTTTGCTTCTTGATCTCTTTCCTTAGAACTTGAACACAAAAAATTGTAGTTGAGGGCTTTAATTGCAATTGAATGGATGTCAAAATGAGGGAGAGAATCTTGATTTTATACCTCTCTAATAATTATGAGGTGTAAAACTCAATAAAAGTCAATGTAGGTTTTAAAACCCTACTAAACCAATGTAACCTTTACATGTTTACAATTTGGGCCCAATCATTTGGGAATGAGGTGCCCTGATTGGCCCAAACTTGAGCACATGGTACTTGAGGCACCTTGTTCCACTCAACACAACTTGAAATATAAACATGAGGTCCCATTTAGAAAAAGGAAGCCAAAATTATATGCAGAATTGGGTTGGATCAAGTATATTGGGAATGGAAGGCCACAAATAGTAAAATAGGTCCTAGCTAAACAATAAATTGCATAGGGATGTAATTTATGATGCTACATTTAGCCCCCACTTTATCAAGAGTATGAACCTATTTTATACTCTTGGTAAATTAGATCAAAGCATAGGAAATAACTTTTTTTGAGGTATAAGAGACAAGGAAACATCAAGCCCCCGAGTGATTTAGGACCTCATCAATCTAAAACCAAGATAAAAGAAAAAATCACATGAAAATAAAGATAAAGGCATGACCACACATGCCAAATAAGGTTAAAATTACCGAGTCATGTTGAGAGAGATAGAGATATATCAGTGCAAAGGAGAATTGAACAATCTAGAAATTTTTATTATGTTATTAAACTAACCTCAAAGAATAATATAAGGAAAGAATTGTCTTTGTGGAAATCCACTAAAACATACTTTGCAAAGAATAACCAAGGAAATAATTGTATCTAAGGAAATTTTTCAATAAGAGATTACAAAGAAAAAGGTGCAATTTTCTAAGTAACATGAAAACATTGACTAGAAAATTTAATTTTTGATGTGTACATAATATATAAAAAATAGAAAGGTGTATGCCCCCACGTTAAAGTGATTGTGTACACCTTACTAAGAGAAATAGATTTAAGTTAGCATAAATTCATCCAAAAGAAAAATATGTTTCCACTACGATAAACCCCTAAGAAAGGACAAATCAAGGGAAATGAAGAAAATGCCAAAAAGAACACAAATGGATCTACTAACTCTAGGGTTAGTATGCATAATTGATAACTCATGTATATCAAGAATAATTGTAATGAATTGACTTTATCCCCCAAAGGTACTATAACTAATAGAACAATAGAAGAAAAACACATAATATGAATGAAAAAAAGTCTTTTTGGGTTGAAATCACATAGACCAAAAAAGAGAGATGGTTCTCATTGCTTTCCATTGTCCCCAAGTAGACAACACAAGGAAAATTTACAAAAATAACACATGTAAGACATAACATATATACAACATATAGCAAAGGAATGTAATGACATGTTTGATCCCTTTATCACCTTGTTGTAATGGAGCAACACAGATCATCTAAAGAAATATAAAAAGCAATAAAAAATAACAAGAAATACATAATAGGGGAAGTACATTACAAATAATCAAACACAAAATAATTCATTACACAAGATGAGCTATTCAAGCATATTATATACCAACCCATCTTGCTATATGTTATTTAGGGAAGAGGGAGAGCATGTGAGAGGATTCAAGAATGACAAATGGAGCTATTGCAAGTTCTGAACAAGGACTATGCTCTAATAACAAGTCACTTTTCTTATCACAAGGAAAAATAGTTAATTATTAGGAAAATATTGAAGAAATCCCATGATTGATTTCAATAACGTCATACATATCATCAAAATCATCAAGAAAAATATCAACATTTGCATAATTAACATTTTAAACATTATCAATAGCATCTTCATCATCTAAATTAATCACAATACAACACTTAATATGAAAAGAACAATTATCATGCTTAGACAATTTAATTTTGTTAAGATTTTCTTCCTCCATTGGGTTGGTCATAGTTTGGTAAAATAAGATCGAAGCATTAGAATGTGTCTTAGGGGATAAAATGGTTTAGCAAGTGAGCTTATGGGACTTAGCATGACTTCTTTGGTTGCAGTCATGAGCATTGTGATTTCCTTTGGTCTTGTTTGAGATTTGGGGTGACTTAGGATCAACCAACATGGGATCCTTTTCTTTATTAGTATAATGAATGGAAGAAACCTTACTATGTTGAGAGATTGAGGATGTAAAAAAATTGTAGGATATACGAGGTGGAACTAAAGAATATATATGAGAAATAGAAGGTGTGGGAAGGAGTCCAAGTCTAGGACAAGGAGACAAGACATCCTTAGGGGTTCTCACTTGGGAAATCATTTTATGTTTGGAATTTTGGTAAGATAGGAATAAATTTTTTTGAAAGGTTGCAATAATTGAGGCATGTGAGACCAAAAGAATTCAAGGTCAAAGTTTCCACAAATCAGTAAAGGCGAATAAAGACTATGATTGATCATGATTATTTCTCCATTATGGGTAAACTTCCAACACTTATAGATAGGAGAAGAAATAATTTTCATGGAAGTAAGCAAATGAAGTCTTAGTCTCCCTTGGAATTGATCAAAAGTTGAGATGATGGAAAAGGTGAAATCCAAGAACTTCTAATCAAATTGAAAAGGAAATGTGATAGAATCATAGGTAGGACAAGTAGAACCATCGAGAGTATTAATCACCACATCAAATTTATCATAGGATTATTGATGGAATTTTCTAGTGTGTTGGTTCCTCCAATTGTATATTTATATTATCCTAATAATGAGCTTAATTCTATCAATAGAAATATGAAGCCATTGGCCAATTGACAAGACTCAATAACAAGACTGAATATCCTATATTTTAGGCTTTGCAAGACCTAGGGAGGTGACCCTTTGTAACATTTATAAATATATAAAAATATTTTTAAAAATGTTAAAATTTAACAAATAACTCTTAGACAAATGGACATGAATGCACATAGATTTCTTAAGAAGTGGATCTATTCCGATTTAATACATGTAGATACAGTTGAGAGTAAAAATGACTTATAACTACACCTAATAACACAAAATAAAAGGTGAATTGATAAAAGGATTTTTATGAAACAAGACTTGGACAAAATCAATAGACCAATGTTTATCCAAGGGCATGGAGTCAAATCCTAAGTAATGAATGTAAACCCAAACAACATATAACTTCAAGCTAGTGAGCCCTTTGGGCATTAATGCCTAAAAATAATGCAACTCCTTATTTTATTACATTAACCATTATTATACACCCAAAATTATACATTGCAAGAAGACTTTAGTTCATTCCTTGAATGAAACCCACAAACACAATTACACATTGACAAGGAAATTGGAAAGAGAAATCAACATGTTCTCAATACTTTGATTCATATGAAATCTGGAAAAACATATGGATACAATCTCTACAATAATTTAGTAGTCTGATCATTAACTAATTTAAAATGTTGAAAGGAAACTATACATTCAACTACCTAGAAAAATATCCTAACACAAAGATATTTACAGTTCTATTCAACCTACCAAAAAAAATGAATTACCTTTGAAACCCTTGAGAAAGAGGAGAAATAATAAATATAAAGAAGGCAATTTTCAGATTTGGTCTACTACTGACATGTGTCCCTTCACTTTTGGCTTGGCATGCAAGAATAACATTCTCATTATCTTTCATTCTATTAAAAAATATCTACTCCACTAGCTCTGATCACACTCTTTGTCTCTCTTTCAGTTCCACTATTCACACATGTGGGGTGTAACTGAAAATGACACCTCCCCTCTTTGTCTAATCTACTGTTTGTTTCTTTTCCAGATGCTTTATCTTTCACCAAAATATTTTCATCCCTCCTTTTTCTCATGCAAAAATAACTCATCTTTAAGCAAAACAAATTATTGTTAATGTTGGCATAGTGATAGAATTTGGTGAGAGGTCACAGGTAGTTGTGATTTTGGTTGTCATTGATGCAAACATAGTCATATAGATGATTGGGAAAATCATTAAGGCCATTGTTCAACCAATAAGAAGGAATTAGCTAAGTATAGTGAGCGGTGCACATGAAGAACAACTACTGATGGAGATTTTGGTATCAGTAATGTTTAAGAAGGAATTAAGTGGAGAGGTCTTAGACATATTTTGTATATACTCATGTAACACTTTATGGTTGTGACCAAAACTCATTTGGATAATCAACGTGCAAGCATTTCAGTGACATAAGAGGTTACATGTTAAAGAGATTAAGTTTTTGAGCTACTGGTGGTAGATCTTAGATCAGTGGCCGATATGGTTATTGTGGTGTGTATAGTTGTTATAGTGATGTATCTTAGATGATAAGGATATGATGAGATGTCATTTATATGTCGAGGAAAGCAAGAAGGGGATGTTCCAGAAGATATTTGGGATAGTCAAAAGGTTTTGACTGTTCTTGGAAATATCACATGTAAATCTTATGATGGATCAAGGCGGTGCTAGAAAAAAATTTAGAACATCGAGATATGTGTTTAGGCAAGATGTATTTGAGCAGGAAGATTGCAAGTTGAATTTTGGTGAAGGTTAAGGCGGTGCTAGTTAAGTATTTATTGGGTACTTCTCTTATTGAAAAGGACAATGAAGTAAGTTGTTGATGGTTGATTGTATGAAGTGAAATTCATGATTGCTAGGGTTGCAATCAGGGTTTTGAGCAGAGGTAGATCAAAGAGTAGAGAACAGATTGGATATGACTACATCCATATCGTTACTTGTTGTTCTCTAATAGTTGCAACAAACAAAATCCCTTAACCGAGTGAACTTTAACAAGTCTTCTATTGTAAATCCCTTAACCGAGTGGACTCACAAAAAGAGTTTTAAATCTTATAGCATGGTAGATTTTAACAGATTCCATTGTACTCCTAATAGTGTATTAGTCACTCCTAATAGGGTGAACCCTCAGAAAGGGTATTTGTAGTTGCTAACAGGGAAAACCTTTTTATTGTAGTGAAGGGCTTGTGAGTGTCATCCCCACCATGGTTTTCTCCCACTAGATGAGGGTTTCCATGTGAAAAATCAGTGTGTTATGTGTGATGCATGTGTGGATGTTTAATGTTATTTACTTCTATTTCATTGCACCAGTTATATGTTTTGTTATTTGGAAGTTGCTGCTAAAGTTAATCGGACTTGTGGTTGAATTAGTAGGTTACCAATTTGTACTGATTCATCCCCCCTCTCAGTAACATCAAAGACTAACAATTAATGCATCACAACATCCCTTATTTCTACCAAATTTTATCATTTAGGTGAAATCCAATCTGTCTTGTACCTTATGCCTTTCTATTTTTAACATGCCCTATAAACATTTTCACCTTCCAGTGAAAATTTTGAATCCGTTGTTGGCTATTACAAACTTGTTCAAATATATTTACCCCTTGCAGTTACACAACAACTTTGTGCAAAATTGTTACCCCTCTGTGAAAGATATTCACTATTGAGCACAAAAAACCAATTTCCTTTCTGGTAGAAAATATTGACCATATCATAATTTCACCCTGATGCAATTTTTAAGTGAACTTGATATTTCACTTTCAAATGAAAGTGTAACTTTGCAACCACATTATTTTCCTTCAAAATACATAGTATTTATTTTCAAATCATATTTCATATGCATTTAAGCAAACCAATGAGTTTAAATAAACCTTGTATCTCTTATACTAGACCATAAAACAACGATCTCTACCATTATCTAAAGTGTCACCTTTGTTTTCACATTTTCCATACATCACTGTATTTCACAATTATTTGACCATTTCTAATATTTTAATAAACTTTCAATGTAGATATGGTATCACTATATGTTGTAAGAGAACATTTGGTAATATTTTAATAAACTTACAATGTAGATATGGTATCACTATATGTTGTGAGAGAACATTTGTTTTAAGGATTGAGGCATTTTCAGCAATTTATGTTCTTGTTTAAGGCCTCCACATTTGAAAACATATCTACTAGAGAATTTCTATTTATAATATCTGACAAAATAAAAAACCTTTCAAAATAAGCTCCCTACATATTATATCTGCTTTGATATGCATCTGTACCATGTCTTAAAGAGGCTCAAAGAGTCTCCCTACGTTATGCACTTTCATGCATGTCTAGACCCTTCATTCAAAGCTTCCAATTCCCGTAGGCCAAAAAGATGAGGCAAGGACTATAGAAAATCACTCATATCTGGTGGTTACATTCCTTGAAACTTTTGAAGTCTTCAAAACAAGTGAGTGCCATGGATATACTTTGATCTTTTGCATTGATGGAGTTACATATTTGTTACCCTCTTCTCACATTCTATCACTTCTTCAGCGGAAACACGGGGAAAACAATTCCTTTACCTTCCCTGTGACATTCTACACTACACCATGAATCCACTTGAAATTTTCATCCTTGCCTCTTTCCCCAACATAAATGCGGGGTACTAAGATTCTTGTTTGATTTAATTTTTGAAACATAGCCCCTATATTTCTGCTCGCATCTTACCCTTTTGGCCTAATTCATTGCGGGAATGCGTGGCTCTAAATAAAAACCTTTCGCTTTTCATATGCAAGATGAAATCATGGGGCCTACGATTTTTCACCTTCCTCTTACACTTATCTTGATAAATAATTCATGCCTAGGTCTCAATGTATTAATAATATATCAAAACATTATTAAAAAATGATTTAAATAAAAAACCATTTAAAATATTTATGTGCTCATAAAATATGGAGGAGGTCTTGCCATTTTGCACTCACCACTTCTCTAACCAAATTGGATCTTGGACATAACACCTTTGGTTTGAAGATATTTTATGTCTTGAATACGTATTTTTATTATTTAAATCAAAAGGATTTGAATAATAACATATCATTCACCTTAATCCTTGAGCCACAACCTATGAAGCAAACTGAGCCCCCATGTGGGTCCCGCTAAAACAAAATTCATTCTGATGCCAACTCAAATATGGAATTTATCAGAGACCCTCTTTATATGCATCTAGATCAAAAACATCAAGCAATTAATCACAAAACTTTGAATTTTGATCATTCTTTAATGTGTCCAAATTAAATATTGATCATCTTTAATGTGTCCGAATTGAGCAAGCGGCCTCCAGAACTACCCTTAAAAACTAATCAAACACTATCATAGGACAACAACACTTGGCAGGTGTGATGGCTGATATATCTACAATCACCTTGTAAAACAACTTTGCATGATGATTCTTGAAGTGAGAGATTTTAATCTCCAAAGTTACTCATTTCATTTTCTCTGCAACTGAGAACACCATAATTAACCCGAAACCCTATCAAAACACCTCTTGTAAAAGTATCAAATCACTCCCTGAGAACCCACCACTAAAAGGACTTGTTCACTGAGATACAAAGAACATATGTGCCAAATGTATTTGCCCTGGTCCTTTAGGTTTGCTAAATATTAATGATCAAATGTAACTATTTTCAAACTTCTCTGATTATGCACATGCAAAGAACTGGGAACTGCATTTCATATGGGGTTAGTAAAAATATCAGATGATGACCTAGGTTCCTAAAACCTTGCACATGAGTACATTAAGATACAAAGAGTATAGGGGAGTAGTTTTATTTTCTTGATAATTAACAGATTATCAAAAATAGCTTTATGAAAAAGGTTATCTGGCAGATATGGACTGGATATGAAAAAAAAAAACTCTGAATAAGTTGAGTATGGATTTGACTTGGGAATCTCAATAGATGAACTCTTAAGGATCTAAAAATATACATACAAGTTCATTTACATTGATGCAATACAAGGTAACAACTGAATTCTTCTGATAATTAACTGATTGATTATTAGGAACCCTCAAAGAAGGCCATCTAATAACTATGACAAAACACACTCAGTGAACCTAAATAAACTAAGTTTGGTTTTGACTTGGCATATAGGTCAAATGAACTCAATGGGGCCTTAAATTGGATATGTTAGCTCATTTTCATGTTTGCAATATAGGGAAATTATCTTTATATCACAATGACAAACTAGGCATAAGATATAGGTTTCCAAAGTGGGCTACTTGGATTTTCCTGAACATATGCACACTGTCAACCGTTGCAGACCTCTCAAAATAAGTGCTTCAAAAATATGTTAAAACAGATTGTGGGAAGCTGCAAATTGAAACTAATATTGTCTGATAAGAGTTAAACATATCCCCAAGCGACTTCTCATGAGACTAACCAGGTTTCAACTCATACACTTTCAAAGTGGGCTTCTCCAAACAGTTTTTTTGGGGTGCTCTTCTTTCAATATTTTTTCCAAAATTTGAGAGTACCAACATAGTGAAAATATATTCCTTAGTTATAACATTCACTGTGCAAGTATGATCAATAAGCACTCCTTGGGAGAACTTACCATTAATCTAAGAGGAAATGAAAGAGGACTACCGGGTGTTTTAATAGTATCCTTAGGATTGAAGGTAATATGAGGTTCATGCTTAGGTTTGGGTTCGGGTTTAGGTTATTTGATGAGTTTAAATTTTTTGGCCATGGTAGACATATTATCAATTTTATTTCCACCTCATCATATGACAACCCATCAGAATAAAATGCACAACATCTATCCCTATATGTGCCACATTTTGTAACTTGTCTAGATACCTCTTTGGTACTATTAGTCATTGATTCTAGGGCTATGACAATGGATGAATAATTCTCATGCTCATAGGAACTCAACCTATTCACTATTTGATCAATTTGGGTTGTATTCTGTGATAGGTGATTTAAGAGATCCTCCCGTGTGGTTTGTACAAGGTCTACTTGAGGAGGTGAAGCGTTTTGAGGCTCTTGTAGTTGTTGAGGGGCAACATTTTGGGGTTCTTTTTTTGTTAATGGGAAGCATTTTGGGGTTCTTGATTTTGTTGAGGGGCAACATTTTCAAGGCCTTGTTGTTGTCATTGTTGTTTTTATTCAGGGACTTGTTGATGTTGTGTGTTTTGTTGGAGGAATTGTTTTGAGACCTTGCTATGAATTTAATTAAAAAATACAAAAACCATACAGAAACTTGAAATTAAATTCAATGTCAAACAAAAAAAAACAAAAAAACAAATACTTACATTTAGAATGACATGACATGATGAAGTTTGTTGAAAACATTGAAAAAAATCAATGTTCAATGAAAATTGATCAGGTTCTACTCTTTTTGACCTCCTGTCATTGTTCTTTGTCTACAAATGTCATCTTAAAATTCCCTTTTTCCAGTAGAAGTAAAATATTTAATTTTGATAGATCCACATCAAGTTCTATAAAACTTAGGCTCAGTATTTACCAAGCCATAACCCAATTGAGTTATTTCAAATTTTAAAAAACCCGATCGGGTTATTGATTTTTTCAAAAAAAATTCATATGGGGGCCACTTTTTCGCACACCATCTTTGTGCATACACCCTCAAAATTGTCAATTACAGTGCCAAATCATGAGCGAAACCTATTATATAATCTATAATGTTATGGTTGTCATAACCATCAACTAGTCTTTTTAGTCTTTCTTCGAGTCCATGGTATTTTTTCTTGCTTGGTTGCCCAATGTATCCAAACATATACTTCTCTATTTTATTCTCTTGGAGACCCTATTATTTTTTCACTTCTTTGATAAATTTCTAGATCGAGTTGTGCGATGCTTGAAGAAATTCATAAAATCCTCCATGCCATCCCTCAATAGTATTATTGGTTTTGGGAAGCTCATCTTGAATAGTTGAGTAGAAATTACACATTGCGATTGGAAACTTGGGTGATCATTCATTGCCTCTTCTGATTAGTATTACAATCCACGTGTCTTCAAAATAATCAATTATATCTTGCAAATTTTTCTAAATGTTTTATATAATAAGGAGATTATAGAAGTGTTTCAAATGCATCAATTACATCTATTAGGGGTACAAAAGCTAATGCAATAAGTTTTTTTGATCTCAAATGCAAAGAATTCATTGACGTGCTATAATGTGTTTTTAGACCTTCTTCTTTAAATTTCCTCCACAAGCATTGAGAGAAATGAAGAAAACATCCACGAATATTGACTTTCAGAAAAGTTTCAGACATAGCTCCTATGAAACCTAATTCAAAATCAATAAGTCTATTTTTGGGGTTTAGATTAGGTTGAAGCTATTTTAATTTGACAAGTACTTATGTGTAAGTGGTTCTTGTTTTGTTAGTCATAAGAATATAAATGAGTATAAATATTCCATCATTTTTCAAGACATGGATCATGTACCTATTGAAAAATACTTGGCATTGTTTTGAATGTATCATCATTGAACCAATTTTCAGATTCTTTTAGTAATTGAAAATTGTATGTGGTAGTGAATATTAAAATATGATTCTCATCATTAATGTCATGAAAAAGAAACTTTCCCCCTCTATTGAGAAATGTATATTCAACTGGTAAGATAAGATTTGTTAAAATTTGAGGACTTGGTGGTGGTGCTTCAAGTCTTAATCTTTTTCTTTGAGTTGTTTTGGATAATGCACTGGTTGATGGTATTTCTCCTACTATGGGTAATGAAATATCAAAACATGAAGTAGCAATGATATTTCTTGTATAAGCTTGAGTCTAAAACTCCATGTCTTTCATTTTATTCAATTTGTGTTAGAAAATGATCATCTCAGGTTTTAGAGCATGATTAAGTTTTGTATTGCATCAACTTCTTCTGTCTCTTTCTTTGGTGATTTATGTATCCATTTTTGTTCCATTTGCAAATCTAAAAATATATTTTCCTTTCCAATTATTTTCCCTTGATTAATGTATATTAACTACCCTTGCGACCAACATATTAATTATTGCATGGATATTTTGTCCATGGGTTATTTTGACCACGAGTTATTTTGGCTTGGGTTATTATGACCCTGGAATATTTTGTCTTTGGGTTAATGTGACTAGGTTTTTGTGTCTAGGGTTATTTTGGCCTGGTTATTATGTCCAAATACTCATTATTTATAATTTAAACAATACATATTTTTTTATTAGTTTGGTGCAATTTATTTGAAGCACACAAACATGTATCTAATTTTTAGGATGGGTATCTAATTTATTTGCCACTATTTATGTTTTACTAAAAAATCATGAACAATTTTTGGTGAGAGAAGGTTTTGAACCCCTTAATATTATCCATTTAAAAAAAACTTTATTAGTATAGAAACTAGATTTTGAGTACTATAATTCATGTTCTTTTAATATCAAATTACTCCTCTGAAATAGGTTTGCGCGATTTTAGAGAAAAAGTGATCACTTATATCCCCATTTTTGTTCACCATCTTGGTGCACATTCCATTTAGGCACATCATCATTTTTTAAATCTAAGTTTTCTTCTCTTTTCCAAGAATTCTACACAACTTCCAACCTTCTTTAAAGATATTGCATAAAGTCCACCAAAACTACCACTCCTAGTGACCTAATTTGTTTCCTCTTCCTCACCAACCAACTATTCATTTGTGACTATTTCTCTTCCTTATGTCATTGAATCAACATGTGAAGGATAATTCATCCTCCCCTTTTAAAGGTGTGTTATAAATGTTAATGATTTCTCTATACTTTACCAACTACAAGTGTGCCATCTCACATGTTACTCTATTATGCAAATTTGCACAAGGTTTTCTTATGTGGAAGGATTTCATCTATGCATGAATTTCATTCTATTCATTTGCATGTAGTTAAAAAACTCCAAATTTTGTGCAATACTTCAAACCTTTATTGCAACTACACTACACTATTATTTGCATTCAAGGTTACTATTATTTAGATTCAAGGTTTGCACATGCCACTTATTCTGGTTAATTTATTTTTGAGCGGTGTGAATTTATCATGCACTTAGATAATCACCCATCAAGACATTCCTCAAGGGAGAATCAATCCTTCAAGATGCATGGAATTGAGACTTAAAATAATTCATACCGCCTACCAAATTTTACATATAAACACATTGTCTTTTATCACAACAAATGACTCAAAAAAATCTAAAACAAAAACGTTTTACCAAAATTAACATATAGATGTGTAATGTTATTTATTTATAATTTAATCAACAATAGATTTTAGAGCATTTGCATTGAGCAATTGCATATCTTTTAAACAATTTATATTAGTTTTACCAATGATTCAAAAACTTCCTACTTATCGATGTTTGGTTCAGGCAACCCCTATATATTTTCTCAAGGAATTTGATCCCCTCTTGTGCTAGTTTCTTTGGAGTGGTAACTTGCAGAATTCTAAGTGGAGCCTAATTAAATGGGATTTGGCGTGTCAGTCGAAGGTTGAAGGGAGGCTTGGTCTTAATTCTTCTATCCTAAGTGGACAAACTCTTTCTTCCAAATTATATTATCATTGGTATACCACTCAACATCAGCTTTGGGCTCACATTCTCTCACAAAAGTATTTATAAGGAGTTGATAATTTGGATATTTCTCATTATCCTTTAGAGGGAAGGGGCTCTATGGTTTGGCTTACCTTGAAAAGAGGAGTTGAGTTGATGAATAGGGCCCTCTTTTGGATCTTTAATAGAGAATCCTCTGCTCTCTTCTGGATGGATTCTTGGGATGTTCATCTATTATTGTTTGATCAGATTTGAGTCTGTAATTCTTTTAAAGATTTGATGTATGTGATAGATAATTTCTCACTAGAATATTATCTAATCAATTTTGATCTCCAATAGGTATATAAAATTTATAGATAATTTCTCACTACAATATTATCTAATCTATATTGATCTCCAATTGATGTATATTATTAAATCTCACCATTTAATAGATATATCAATATCAATATAATTATATATGTATAATTCTCAATAATATATAAATAAGACTTTGAATATGTATTTCACCGATATCCAAATAAGACTGAATTTGTATTGCTACAATAATCAAAATGAAGTGGATTTGATAATACTTATATAATTTATGTCTCATGAAGATGCATACCTCTTTGTGAGACTAGAGTTATGTCTCTTCATGATACATCCCATTGATGTTAATCATAACACAAGTCGATGTTTATTGAATTAACCATTGTTAATAATCATCATTATCTTATGAAAGCCAATATCAATATCCAACCACAACAATGTGAATATTAAAAAAAATGAAGTTTGGAGATTAGTTGATATCAGTCGATGATGTCATTATCAATAATGATAATCATAGTTGATATCAATCAATATTATCATTATTGATAATGATCTCAGTTACGGTTGTTAATAATCGACAATATCATTTGATAATGATCTCAACCATAGATGATAGATCATTATCAATAATGATAATCACAGACAATAGTTGATATCATTATGGATAATGATAATTATAGTCAATGCCATAAATCAGATTCATTTTCAATCAACACCATAATCAAATATATTATTAACTTAGTAATATTAAGTTGATATCAACTTTGTCAACAATTTATAGTTGATAATAATATCAACTATGATATCGATAACTATGATAACTATGATAGTTATCAAGGATAACTATCATAGTTACCAATAATGATAACTATTATTAGTATACTAATGAATCTTGATGAATTCTAAAAATGGTAAGATAATCATATTCTGAAATATATATTCACATTATATGCAAAAAATGAGAGATATCAAATGCTTAAGGCCAATAGGCCAATTAAACATTTGATTTCACCGGTTAGAATAAACTGACCGAAGCTACAAATATTAACACTCCCTCTTAGCTAGGGAAGATTAATTCTATCCTTCAATAGATCTATTAAAATATAATATTACCTCATTGAGATATTAGAAGAGAGGGCATAGCCAAAAATATCAGATCATGTGATATTCACCAGTGCTCTCAAATATGTATCTCTATGATGCGTGCACTGCCACCATGTCACATGATTCCTATCACAGAGATATCAAATCATGGCATATCTATGGATATTAAATGACATAATATCCATCATGATAGTCCCAAAATTATGGCTTATCCATAGATATCAATTCTCATGATATCTAGCATAATGTCTATAAGTCATCATGAAATGTCCATGGATATCAAGTCACATGATATCCATCATGAAACTAGGGTTACATAAGAATTCATCTTTGAAAATGTCACCTTTCAAAAGATGTTCACAAGGCCCACAAAATCATGAGGTCACACACATGATTTCTACCATGGCTACTTCTAGAGGGTGGATTCACCATGGCTCATCCCAGAGAGAGAGAGAGAGAGGGAGATGATACCTCTGTTGGAATACAAACACCACTGAGAGGGGGGCGGTGAATTAGTGGTTACTTTAAAAACTTGTCCTTTTCAATTTTTACAATTATAACATGAAATATGAACAAGACATGTAAAAAGAACAAAGTACAAAATATTTATAGTGGAAAAAACCTTAGGGTAAAAACCACTTTGAATTTGAAACTTTATTAGCCTCTTGGGAAAATCTTTTAGAGCTACAACTTTGGGAAGTGTACACACTAAAATGGTGCACTTATATGAACCATTACATGCAAGGTTGCTCAAGAATGAGGCCTCACAAAGAGGCTCATAGCTCTCTATGCATGGAGTTGCAAGGGACTATGATAAATTTGCTCTCAGCTAGAGCTACAAACTTGTGACCTTGCTAGTCAACCATACAATGAGAGATTCACAATGAAGACAAGGGCAACAATGCCAATATCTCCAAGAATCAAATATGCAATGCAATGCAAATCTAAATGAGAATGCAATCTAAGCTATGAAAGGAAAGTACAATGCAACTAATCTATGAAAGGAAATAACAAGTGTTACAATGCCTCCTATTTAACTATGTGAGCTTATTCTATTGCATAAAAGGAAATCTATACTAAGAATGCCATTATCATGCAACTAAGAAAGCAAATATGCAACTAAATGATGAAAACAACAAGTCTTCAATGTCTTCAAAAAATCCAAATGCACCTAAAACCTGCAGCATAACATTAACATAAAAACATGGTATGCAAATGGAGGAGAGAGCTCTCCTTTTATAAGAAATGCAAAGAAATGGACCATTGAGATTAAGAGGCAAAAACTCTTAATCGGCGGTGGAGCTTGAAAGAGGAGCAATCCATGTGCACAAGTATCCTCCAATGAGAGTGAAGTGTTGACTTTTGAGCCTCATGTGAGACAAAAAGTGCTTTTTTCCTTTTTGTAAAATAGGAATAATGCTTTATTTGTGCAACTTAGGCTAAGAGGGAAAGGTGGGCTTTTTATTTAATCAAAAGGGGAGGAAATATTCCTTTTAATCAAATAGAGACTTAGGATAAATGGTTAGCCCAAGGATAAAAATCCAATATATGATCGAATTTAAGACTTGATCAAGAGATTGATATTGTTGAAAATATTGATTATTGATAAAATTGATTCAGGATTGATAAATTGAATAAATGGGGCCCAAAGTCTAGGCGACCATTTTTGGGTGCATACAGGAAGCACCAACACCCTATTTTTGAAACACCGATTTCAAGGAACACCAATCCCTTACACCTGAAGCACCGACTTCAATAATAAAAGAAGCACCAACCTCCAAAATGGATAAATGAGATACAAAATCAGATAATCAACTCTGTTACAATACAAATCATAAGTCACCGATTTCAACTTCTTGTTGAAAACATAATGCAGGATATATTTCTCTTCTTCTCTCTTACTAATTCTTTTACGTCAATAAATTTCACCAAAGAATACAAACCTTCTTACAATGAATATATCAGATTATAAAAATTATTTAGACTTAAAACAACATATTTGAATGCAAGAACATGACTTGAGTTAATGTCTTTCAAACTATTAACTTTCTTGAAATGATAAATCCTTGTTTCTCTTCAAAACATCAAGTACCCAAATATGTTTTCTTTTTCCATTAAAAGATCTGATCAAATACTGATGTGAATAAATCAAAAAGAAATATATATCCCTTCTTATATCTCTGATAAACTTCTGAAATAAAAATTAATTCACAAATGACAAAATAGAAGCATAAAGCATTACCCTCTTCTTTGTTGTTTTAAAATCTGCCTACAAGTTGTTCGATCTACAAAGAATTCCACACAAATCCTGCAACTTCTCTTCAAACCCCTGGACCATATTTTAGAGGAATGTATCCCCTACTTATAAACCAAAAAAGTTGACATTTGAGAGGAAATTAAATACCCCAAACTTCAATTAGACCAAAACTGCTCAAAACTGCTAAAACTGTCATAGAATTTTGTAACTTATTTTGATAAATAGATGTTTCCTCTTTCCATACATGTGATATACACAATCTAACAACAAATGAGTTTAGATAATTTGCTTCCCATTCCAGAAAGGTATTATGGTTAGGGTCTATCGGATGACTAAGTCTATCTACTTTCACATAGACCAAAACTATTTTTTCATAACCGTTTTCTTAACCAATGTGAACATTAAGTGTTAATTGTATAACACTTAATTGTATGTCTTGAATATATTTTGAGCAATATTAAAGGAAATAAAATAAGATAATTTCATGATTTTCACCATACCATATTCTTGTTATAATTTCATGGATGTATTATTGATGTCAATGACAACATTCAAAGACCACATACCAAAGGTTCAACAACCTCAAGTATCTCTTAAAGAGAAATGTATCAAAAAAATTTTTCACTTTAATCATCTTAGAAAGGGATAATACATTAGTGTATATATAAACAAATATAAGAAAATCAATGATGCTAAAACTCAATCTAAGCTAGGGTTTCATTCTCCACCATACCAAGCTTACCTCAAAAGTATACAAAATTTTATTCTGGAGAGAGGCTTGGTGAGAATGTGATGCAAAGCTTAGTGGATTCCTTGGGAAAAATCATGAGGAATTCATCTTTTGTGCATTTGTTTTGTAACAACACCATACAAGCTTCTCCAATAGGATCATCCTTCTTGATCCAACAAACACTTTATAACAATCAAAGGTCAAAACACTTCCTTTCACAACCACTAGGTTCCGCATCTTTAATCTAATCCACTTAACTTCAAACACCTTCTAGTGGTTTTAACTAGGCCTTGCCCTGGTTTCTTACTAGGCCTAGATCCTAATAGCTCACCCTGTTCAAAGGGTAATCCTAGGATTTCTCCAAAATTATCCAAAGGACTAAAAAAAATAACATTTTCAAATACCCGTTTCCTTGCTACACAACATGTGTCAAACTCCTCTATTAATCCTTTGGACCAGTTGTACACACCAGTACCCTACAACCTCATAATTAGGCCTATTAGCCCTTCATTTACAAAGAAACTCTATCATGGGTAACTTCACAGTCCTTTCAATCTTCAAAAGTCTTCATACATTATCTAAATCAACAAATTTTAACATTTGTTTGAGGTGCCACATAGTTTTAACCCTCCAAGTACCAAATCCTCACTTCTAGGAACACCAACCTAGGCTTTGTTGGTTTCACCCTTCCAAACACTTCTAGATTCGACCAATGGATCTAATAACTTCCAATGGCCTATTATGAACATAAAAAAACATTAAATGTGGCCCTCCTTCACATGGATCTCTCAGACCATGACTGTTGCTATCCACCCAAACCCTCAATCAACAATTTTCCTTCAACTTGTGGTCACTCCTTCAACAACCTTGAACATTCTTGTATTCAAACCTACACCAGAACATATAATACAATGCTAGACTCATCCTACGAGAGACATTGATCACAAAAAGTGGGAGAAGCCTACTTGCTCATGAGGACTTCAAAATAATCAAAGACTAATTAAATGCACTGTTCAGAAATAGTCAGGAATAAATTAGATTATTGGTCTTAGAAGTTGATGAAACAATACACCATTGGCATGGAAATGAAAATAACTCAAATAACAACCATCCTACTTCATATTCCTATCACCATTGCACTGTGACAAGAATTTAAAGTTAAAGGAGCCGTGACAGTACCCACAACCAGAACAATGACTATTGCAAGAATTTACTTGTTTATTGATTAATAACTTATTACATTTGTTTTCTATGACTCTCTCTCTCTCTCTCTCTCTCTCTCACACACACACACACACACACACACACTCATGGATCCCCAATAAAATAGATCCTCATACCCTCTAATACCCGACACAACCAAAAACTACCCTTAAAATTGAAAGGGAACAATTAAAACTGACCGCATAACTATTTGATAGAACATTTTCTAGACATGTTATGTTGTCAAGTTGACAACCAAGTTTTCAACTCAACAACTATAATACTTTTCCCCTTATTATAAATTCTAAACAAATCTTGATAATGGTTTTATGAATAACCTTATATCCATGACTCCTACTTACCCTCACAAAAGTCCTATTATGCCTTATAGGCCTTTTTGGCATCTTGACACAACAACAAGCCTCTTATATCATGATGGCTCTTATTGCATCATTGCATGACTAGATTGTATAATTTTTACTCCCTTCAAACCCCCTAAAGACTACAAACCCTCAATCCATTACATAATGACCCTTCTAGGCCTCTTACCTCACATTGGCAAGTTTGCACACATTGACTCACCTTGTTATTCATTTACAACTTTTTGGCACTAATGGCCATGATTACAATGGTTCAAGACCTTATAGGTCCTTTTAGCCTTCATAGGTCTTCAATTATTTTTAGATCTCCACTAGGATCATGTAGTAATCCATGTAGTCATGGTGCCCCCACACCATACTCCCCAAGTTCAAATATTTCTAAGTCCTCTTGGAAACAACCTTGCACAACAAATGATTAGAGAAAAAAATTCAGGCCTTCATCTTGACCTCAGGCAAATATAGGTCCTCCTTAAACCATTTTGTCCTTCCATCTTGCACCTTCATCTTGAACTTAGGCTTGGCATCTCTTGTCAAAATGAACACTGCTTGCTGTTGTTGTTGTTGCTTCTTGATCACTATCATGTCAACTTGTACCTCTAATTCAACTTGCCCTATATCCATGCTTGGAGAAAATTTCATCACTTTTTGAGCCTCCTCTTGGCCCACCTTTGCAATCTCAGTTTCTTCCTTAAAGGCTATTGCACCTTGAGCCCCCATACTACCACCATGCCTTTTCCATTCTTCAACTATAGCAGAAAATGTTTCCCATAAGTCTACCTATTCCTCAAGCCCTTCTAGGCCTTCCTCTATGTTGTCTTCTTTAGCATCAACCAAGACTCCATCATGAGTCCTTACACCCTTTATCATAGGTGCAACTTCCTCTCCAAGAGTACTCTTCCTAGTACCCTCTTTTTCAAATTTTGCCTTCTCACTTGCTGCTGCTCTTAGCCTTTGATTAGGCCACTTCACCTTCTTCTTTACCCTTAAGTGAAAACTTGTAGCATCCGTAAGAATCTCCTCAAGTTTATTCAATCTTTCTTCAACTTTTTCTAAGGATCTTTCTAAGCTTCTTATCTTTTCTTCTCTCTCTTTCTTCTCTTTCTCTTTGCTTCTTTTTATCATCAAAGTATTCCTTCAATTCCTTGACCAATTATCTTTCACTCCTTGTCATGGCCATCTCTTCTCACAAATCCAAGATTCTTCAGATGTAGGGTCACCACTTTGGAACACTCTTAGAGGATGACTCAACTCCAAGCATCAACAAAGGACTCCAAATATTCCAAACCCCAGACCTTTTGTTCACTCTCATACCACTTGATGCAGATATTAGTGGATTCCTTGGGCAAAATCATGCATAATTCATCTTTTGTGCATTTGTTTTGTAACAACACCATACAAGCTTCTCCAATAGGATCATGCTTCTTGATCCAACCAACACTTTATACCAATCAAAGGTCAAAACATTTCCTTTCACAACCACTAGGCTCCACACCTTTAATCTAATCCACTAACCTTCAAACACCTTCCACTGGTTTCAACTAATCCACTTAGTTCATCATCAAACCATTACCCCAGTTACTAACTAGGCCTAGATCCTAGTAGCCTTGTTCAGTGGGTAATACTAGGATTTATCCAAACTTCTCCAAAGGACTAAAACAAAAACATTTTCAAATACCCTTTTCCATGCTACACAAAATGTGTCAAACTCCCCTACTAACCCTTTGGACTAGTTGTACATGCCAATACCCTACAACCTCATAATTATGCCTATTAACCCTTCATTTACAAAGAAAATATATCATGGGTAACCTCCCAGACCTTGCACTCTTCAACAGTCTTCATACATGATCTAAATCAACAAGTTTCAAGGTTTTTTTGAGGTGCCACATAGTTTTACCCGTCCAAGTACCAAACCCTCCCTTCTAGGAACACCAACCTAGGCTTTGTTGGTTTGACCCTTCCAAACACTTCTAGATCCCACCAATGGATCTAATACCTTTCAATGGACTAGTATGAACATAAAAAATCATTAAATGTGGCCCTCCTTCATGTGGATCTCTAAGACCATGATTGGTGCTATCCACCCGAACCCTCAATCAACAATTTTCCTTCAACTTGTGGTCAATCCTTCAGCAGCCTTGACTATTCTTGTATTAAAGACCACACAAGAACATATAATATAGTTATATAATCCTCCCACAAGTCACAATGATCACAGAAAGTGGGAGAATCCTAGTTGCTCATGAGGACTTCAAAATAATCAAAGACTGGTTAAATGCATTGTTCAGGAACGATCAAGAATAAATTAGATTCTTGGTCTTAGAAGTTGATGAAACAATACACCATTGGAATATAAATGAAAATAACTCAAAGAAAAACCATCCTAATTCATCTTCCTATCACCATTGCATTTCAGAAAGCATTTAAAGTCACAGTTTGAGTAGTGGTTGTACCCACAGCTAGAATAATGACTATTGCAAGAATTTACTTGTTTATTGATCAAGAACTTGTTACATTTATTTTCTCTGAATCTCACACACATACACACACACATGGATCCCAAATTAAATAGATCCTCATGCCCTCTAATACCCAACAAAACCAAAAATACCCTTAAAACTGCAAGGGAATAGTTAAAACTAACTACATAACTGTTTGACAGAACATTTTCTAGACATGTTATGTTGTCAAGTTGACAACCAAATTGTCAAATCGACAACTATAATATTTTTACCCTTATTATACCTTCTAAAAATATATTGATATTTGTTTTATTAATGACCTTATATCCATGACTCTTACTTACCCTCACAAAAGTCCTATTATGCCTTATAGGCCTTTTTGGCATCTTGACACAACAATGAGCCTCTTATATCATGATGGCTCTTATTACATCATTGCATGACTAGATTGTATAATGTTCACTTCCTTCAAACCACCTAAATACTACAACCCCTCAATCCATTACGTAATGACCCTTCTAGGCCTCTTGCCTCACATTGGCAAGTTTGCATACATTGACTCATCTTGTTATTCATTTATAACTTTTTAACACTAATGGACATGATTACAATGGTTCAAGACCTTTTAGGTACTTGTAGCCTTCATAGGTCTTAACTTATTCTTAGATCTCCATCAGGATCATGTAGTGATCCCTGTAGTCATGGTGCCCCTGCACCAGAATGTCTATTATTTTCTCACCAGTACTAATATATCTCATTTGAAATCATTTTCACCATGTCTCTAACATAGTGGTACTTTATCTCCATATGTTTTGATCTATTATGAAATAATAGGTTGGAGTCTACATCACTTTTGGTGAATCCCAATTTCACCAAGTATCCATCTATCCAGTAATAGCATGACCTAGGTGTTAGCAAGGAGGCATTTTAGCCTACACACATGAGGCTCCATCTCATGAAACCAGGGTCTACTTCCTGTGAACAAGTATGATCAAAATTCTTGGCGATCAAATGAGTCAGATTCTTTAGCTATCCCTTCTATCATGGAAGTATGTCCCAATCATGGAAGATATCTTGTTTCATGAGACTCTCAACATTTGGTATATATCCACAAATTCTCACAACATTTTTCACAAGAGCAATTTCTTGTATATAGATTTATTAGCTGATTTCATAGTAACATGAGTAAATGTAATAGACTATGGATTTATGTCCAGGTTTGAAAACATTTAACATCCATGATAATGTGGCTTCCATCTGAAGCTTCAAGTACATGCATTAAACCCTTGAACTTATCATTATAGGTTGCCTTAGATGAAATGTTAGACTTCTTTTGAATGTGATATCATCCTTCTAACCTCCTCATCCAAGGTTGCCTATGATAGATTGTCACACTCCCTCTAAATTGATGTCCATTTTTAATTCAGCCTAATAATTGTAAGTATCAAGTTGTCTTTCCCTTGAATTCAATTTCTTATTATTCTTGATCCATCCTCAATACATTTCAAGTAGAGATTACAAGTAGTTGATTAGACTAAACTATCTTGAAGTGAAATACCAATCATAGAAGCATACAAGATATGTTATCCAATGTTAGAGGATGAAGAGTATGAAATAATTATCTTTTATGTTGGAACATTATAGAGCTAGTCCTGTAGTTGGGACTCATCTTTGTCACAAGAATGTGGTATGACTCTTTCTTTTTTATCTTGCTGACACCAAGAATGTCACAACCATGCATTGCATATCCACTATCTGCTCCTTCTTGATTTTTATAGTTTCCTAGTCACTAGAGAAGTTATCTCAAGTACATGATCTTCTCCCTATCATCTAGAATGATCCATACATGAAATGATAGTAATAGATCTGAGACCATTTTGGAGCTACTTTCATAAGATTGAGTCATGTATAATGCCTTGGTAGTACACCTAATGCACCATACTTCTTTTCCTGTTGGATCATCCTGAAGACAAAATAAAAATTCAAGGAAAATAGCTCTTATAGTACATGCATGAATATATAAGAGAGTGACTACAATAAGCACATAATACTCAAGGGATAATAATAAAAGTACATATCTCATTATTCATGAGAAAGTGCAAGTCACCATCAAGAATGTAAGTCTTTTTCTTTCTTCTTTCTGAGTATTATTCTTCAAGTTCTAGTTTCGTCCACCCCCCACCCCCCCACTTTTTTTCTAAATTTATGAATTTATTCTTAGTATTTATACAAATTTTGGAAGAGTATTCCCATTATATTAGTACTAAGAATCTTTATAGCTTTTCCTAGATATATTTTATTAGAGCCTTAAATTCCTTAAGCCTCATAGGGAATTCTTCTAACTCTTTACACCAAAATATATCAAAGACTCCCTAGAGAAATTATTTAAAAAGATAACATAAACATCCTCGTATAAAGGCTACAGTTAGAATTTAATTTTAGATATTGTTTATTCCTTAAGGCACATCTTATGTAAATTCCTTCAGGTTTTGGTTTGCAAGACTTGTCATCTTTTCTATGAAGGAGACAAATTTGAGATTTGCTATACTTTTATGTTAAGTATTAGAATAAAATTTTCTCGGTATCACTTTCTAGTTTTACCTTACCAACTTCAGCTATAGAGGCTTGATGTCTTGGTCTATCTAGGAAATTCAATGCATAGTGTCCGAACTGGTCACATCTGAAGCATTGTACTTTGGATATGTCTTTTCTTCTCTTCAATGATCTTTTGTCTTTGGCTTCTTTGTCTTTCTTCCTCTTGAAGTTTCCTTTCTTCCATTTCTTGTGAGAATTTACATTTAGTACACGAATGTCTTCATTTGTAGAGTTTTGACCAATACCCTTGGTGATCATTAGCCTGGATTCCTCTTGAAGGTAGTCTATCTTCAATCGGTCAAATTTAGGGAGTTTTGGGTGAGCACTGATTCCTTGAATAAACACTTCCCATGAAGCTGGTAGTCCATTCAAGGCCAACATAGAACTAACTCTTTGCTATCAATAAGATTTCCAATGGTGGAAAGTTGGTCCCTTAATTCCGTAATCCTCATAAAATATGATGAAATAGATTCTCCTTTATTCATCCTTATATGATGAAGATTTTGCTTAAGCGATAATGCCTTTCTAGTGTTATTTATTTCATACATATTTTCTAATGTTGAGAACATTTTGAATGCAGTGTCTAATTTGGAGATGATGGGTACTATACGATCTTCTAACTACATCTAGTAACAATTTCATAGCTTTATTATTTTTCTTTATCCATTGGCACTTATCTCCTTCATCTTTAGACATTTATATCTCATTATCTACAAATGCTTCCAATTCGTGTTCTCTTAGAGTGAGCATAATTCTAAACTTCCATGAGACAAAATTTGAGGCTCCTTCAAGATGATCTTCAAATCTAACTCCATTTTCCATTTTAACTTAGTATGAAAAGTAATACAAATTAGAGCTAGGTTGTATTTTGATTTGAAATCTAATCAGATCTTCCTTAACTTGGCTATGATACCATGTTATTGTTTGATCAGATTTGAGTATGTAATTCTTTAAAAATTTTGATGTATATGATAGATAATTTCTCACTAGAATATTATCTAATCAATGTTGATCTCCAATAGGTATATAAAATTTATAGATAATTTCTCACTAGAATATTATCTAATCTATATGGATCTCCAATTGATATATAATATTAAATCTCACTATTTAATATATATCAATATAAATATAACTCTATATGTATAATTCTCACTAATATATAAATAAGACTTTGAATATGTATTTCATTGATATACAAAGAAGACTAAATGTATATTAAGCTGCAATAATCAAAATGAAGTGGATTTGATAGTACTTATATCTTGTATGTCTCATGAAGAGGCATACCTCTTTGTAAGACCATAGGTCTCACGAAGAGTTATGTCTCTTCGTGAGACATCCCATTAATGTTAATCATAACACAAGTCGATGTTTATCAACTTGACAATTGTTAATGATCATTGTTAACTTATGGCAATCGATATCAGTACCAGACCATAGCAATGCGAATATTAAACAAAATAAATTTTGGAGATTAGTTGATATTGATCGACGATGTCATTATCAATGATGATAATCACACTCGATATCAATCGATATATCACTATCGATAATGATAATTATGGATAATAGTTGATATCATTATTGATAATGATAATCACAATCAATACCATAATTCAAATTCATTTTCAGTCGATACCATAATCGACTTTAGGTAATATCATTCACGGTTTTGGTCGATACCATAATCAACTATATTATCAACTTAGTAATATTAAGTTGAAAACAACTTTGTCAACAATTATAGTTGATAATAATATCAACTATGATATCAATATTACCTTAATAGTATTAGTCATTAATGATAACTATGATAGTTATCAAGGATAACTATCATAGTTATCAATAATGATAACTAGGATATAGTTATCAAGGATAACTATCATAGTTATCAAGGATAACTATCATAGTTATCAATAATGATAACTATGTTAGTTATCAAGAATAACTATCATAATTATCAATAATGATAACTATTATCAATATACTAATCTATTATGGTCTCACGAAGAGTTATGTCTCTTCGTGAGACATCTCATTAATGTTAATCATAACACAAGTTGATGTTTATCGACTTGACCATTGTTAATGATCATCATCACCTTATGACAACCGATATCAATATCAGACCATAGCAATGTGAATATTAAATAGAAAGAAGTTTAGAGATTAGCTGATATCGGTTGATGATGTCATTATCAATAATGATAATCACAGTCGATATCAATCGATATTATCATTATTGATAATGATCTCAGTCACAATATCATTTGATAATGATCTCAAGCATAGTTGATATCATTATCGATAATGATAATCATGGACAATAGTTGATATCATTATCAACAATGATAATCATAGTCAATACCATAATTCAGATTCATTTCCAGTTGATACCATAATCGACTTTAGGTAATATCATTCACGGTTTTGGTCGATACCATAATCGACAATATTATCAACTTAGTAATATTAAGTTTTTGATTAAGGTAAAATCAAGTTTTACATGGACCCAAAACCAGAGTTTAAAACAACATAAGATAGAGCATTAACGCAAGGCACCTCAATATTATCAACTTAGTAATATTAAGTTGATATCAACTTTGTTAACAATTTATTGTTGATAATAATATCAACTATGATATCAATATTAGCTTAATAGTATTAGTCAATAATTTGATAACTATGATAGTTATCAACCTGGATAACTATCATAGTTATCAGTAATGATAACTATTATCAGTTTACTAATCAATCTTGATGAACTCTACAAATGGTAAGATCATCATATTATGAAATATATAATCACATTATATCTAAAGAAGGAGAGAGATATCAAATGCTTAAGGCCAATAGGCCAATTAAGCATTTATTTTCATCGGCTAGAATAATCTGACAGAGGCTACAAACATTGACATCATCCCCCTCTTCTTTCCTTGTATCCCCATCTGCAAGCCCACTATGATTTCTTTTTGGCAACTTGGTGGGACAAGGTTATGCATTATAAGACTATTCAGAATTTAGGCCTGGCTATGGGATACAAATTGAAGGATTCTTCTGAATGGCCACAAGGTGGCTTAGAAAGGGATCAAAATGAGTTGGCCCGGATTTTGACTTCTTAGGTGTGCAATTCCTTGGAGGGGTCAGATGTCTTGGCTTGGGCTAGTGATTTGTCTGGTAAATACTTTGTTTATGCGGGTTATTTGGAGCTTAATAGATAATTATTTGGAGGTATTGAGGTGCCTTGGTGGAAACAAGTTTGGAATAAATTTTCTTGGCCCAAATGCAGTTTTTTCATGTGGCTAGTGGTTCATAACCAATGCCTTACTAGGGACAATTTATGCAAGAGGGGCTTTCATGGTCCCTCAAGTTACATCTTGTGTTGTAATAGTGAAGAGTTTATTTCTCATCTCTTCTTTCAGTGCTCTTTTGTTATGAAGATCTGACACTTTTGGTGGGGTGTTTGTAAGGTCAGTCCTATTGGCATGTCTCCTCTTTGGATGAATTATGGGCTCGTTGGGGTAAAACCCCTGGTAAAACTTCTTTTCTTCATGTTGCTTGGGCTCTTGGTCCCTCTTTTATTATTTGGCATGTTTGGCTAGAGAGGAATCATAGATCTTTCAGGATATGAGGATGGGTGATTTGCACTTATGGTGGAAAATTATCCATTCTCTTCGTGAGATTGTTTTGGCTAAGTGTGATGGGGTTGGAGGTGTCGGATCTAGGAGATGTGGTTATTCTTTTGGCTAAGTGTGATGGGGTTGGAGGTGTAGATCTAGGAGATGTGGTTATTTGCAGTCGTCTTACTTTGCCTCTTCAAGAGTATGCTAGTCACAACAATAGGTACGTCGTAGAGGCAAACACCCTTTGTAGAAGAACAATCGGGAGGGTTGTTGGCTTCCCCCTCCTCAGTGAGTTCTAAAAATTAATATTGACGACTCTTCTCGAGGGAACCCTAGGCATGCTAAAATTAGTAGAGTTGGGGGAGATAGTTTTGGTGTTTAGTTCAATTCATTTTGTCTGTTTATAAGGGATTTAATATGAATAATTTAATGGAGGCTTTTTCCATTTTGTATGTTGTTGAGCGATGTTGTGCTCTTGCCTGGCACAAGATTATTTGTGAGCCTGATTCTCAGGTGATGGTGACCTTGTTAACGAGGCAGGAGCTTGGAGATGTTAGTTGGCACTTAGTTGTGGTTCTCAAACAAATTCTTTAGTTGTGTAGTTCTTTGGACTCTATTACTTTTACTTGCATCCCTAGGGAGTGGAATGGTGTTGCTGATTGTTTGACCAATTGGACCTTAGATCAAATGTAGGACTGGAATATAGTGGATAATAGGCAGCTGCCTCCTGACATGTCTCTTATGCTTGATTAGTCAGTGGACAGGGACAAGAATCTACAATGCTTGTCTTGCTGAACACTTGTTTTCTTTTTATCTCTTCAGTCTTAATAATTTTCTACCCTCTTTTAGTTCTCAAAAGTAAATAATGCTGAGCACACCAATTTTAAACAAACATATAATACAAATAATGTTTTTTAGTTATAGATTTTACTCATAATAAGAGACAACATTGCACCATGAAAAGTTGTAGCATAATTTGAAAAAATGTTTTCAAAAGATGGCTACACTTATAAACTTGTATAACCTTCAAAGAGTAGAAACTACAGACTTAAAGCACTAACACATAGCATCTCTGCATTCGAAAAGAAACAGTGCCTTCCATTGTTCCAAAATTCCTTTTTCTCTTCTTTTCTAATCATAAAATTTCCCCCAAAAATCAAACAAAACTAATTTCATCCACATTTCCAAACCTGTCCCTTCGTTGATTCATTTCATACTACTATTGAAATTGCATCCAAACAATTTGAAATTTTTGGAACAAATTTGGAGTGCTATTGAAAGAACAATATGTTTACACTATCAAACTTCTAACTAGATCTAATTTTCTATTTTTCAGCTCTGTAATATTCTGATTATAGATTACAAAAAGTGATTCGAAATGAATCCAAAAATAGCAACAACAAGAACAAAATATTTATCCAATCAAATCCAGTAGAAATAAAGCTGAGACAATTCAAAACTGTACAGAACCCATTCGTTACAATCAGATTTCAAGAATTAGTTCTCCTTTCAATTCTTAAAAGACTTGATTACCTTCTTCACCAGACGAACAAGCTTGGGCTTTTTCTTTTTCTTTTTCTGCAACCCTTCCTGCTTACAATTCTTCATATATACCTCATCCATCTTGGAAGCCTTTCTAGGCCAAACAGTCACCATATTATCTCCATCCTTCACAACACCTTCATTTTGTTTTTCCTGTCCAATATGGACTTTGCTTCTTCCTTGCTGCCCAGATTTCATTCTGGGTTTATCACTCCTGGCTGTGGCAAGAAAACTTGCAAGGCTCCTTGCATACACAGGTGACTGCATGATATGACAAGGACTGGTTAGCCTTGAATTAACAGCCACCATGGCCGCATTCAGTTGCTTATTAAAGGTTCTCAGTTCATAAGAATCATATAATTGGCTTTCACAGTCCCACACTGAAGGCTTGCAATCATCATCTTTTTCATGGTCTTTCAGGGCTACAGCCATAGAAATTCTGCGTGAAAGGCTTTCCTCTTTGCTCATCATGTATTACAGGCAATCCCCACTTGGTAGAGTAAGCTTTCTTGCTGGATATCTAGATGGTAAATTATTGGGCTTTTATAGTTTATAAGGTCGGGTACAAGTCCTCTGCAATTAGGTATACTCTGTAACTAATTATTGATATTTGTTACATGGATAGATGGGACTATGGGCTTTCCAATTTCTCACACATTAGATGTGATTTGAGAAAGTTTGGTTGTATTTATTCTATTCTAACATATTTTAAAATATACAGTTTTGGAATTTTTCTTATGATTGAAAGATTTCTAAATATGTCAAAGTAAAACTAATGAGGTAATTAGTCAATAGGCTTCTCCGGTAAGAAAGCTCTTTCTGATAGACTTCCTCTGTTAGAAAGCTTGTGACATGTATGAACACTGCAAAACTGCTGCATATCAAATCTTTGATTTTCCTATCAACAAATTCCTTACACCTGATCACAATACAAATGATAGCTTATTGAATCAACCGATCAGAATTCTCATCTCATTATAACTTTTTGAAATAGAAAATTATCTTACCATGAGTAGCTATCCTATTAAGATCTCCATTAGAACCCTTTTTAGGAGAGAACCATCTTACTATAAATAACTACCTTTGTCAAGAGCCCTCCTTCCATATAGCCCCTTTAAGAAAGAGTTTATCAGACTAGAAAACAATTGCGCTTGCTAGAGTCCTTGTCCTGTTGGTGTCCTTTTATGGAGAAATTTGCCCGACCACCAGTGGCTTACCCACACTAACCCAAAACGCTGATTGAATCCACTGGTCCGCTCTCCCTGCAACATCATGCCACCAATTAGTATAACATAGTTATTGAAAAGTTCTTACAATTATTGTACTCTTCATGTATTGAACTCAGTTAGTTATTCAAGATTTTAGACTTTTTGCCTTTAAAAAAGTTGGATTTTATTTCTGGCGAATTTAGTATAATTGGATATATCTTCTAATTTTTAGTTCTTAGTTGAAGAAATTTCAGTCTACAGACTCGTGCTTTCGTATCAGATAAATAAAAACAATTTTATAAATGAAAAATCATCTATAAAAAATATATATATTTCTTTCTTCCATGTAACAAATTCTAATGATTCATAAAATTTAGATGATTTCTCCTAATGATTCATAATGATTCATGAGATTGGGATGATTACTTCTGCAACTAAGAGCAAGCACTAGACACCATTTAACCAACAAGATGATACAGTCTCTTAAAAGATATTAGTTTTGAGGGATTCTAATAGTCAAATGCCTGCTTCTTGTCATTGATCCTCACCAGATGGGGATTTTAAAAAAATAATGATTATGGCTGTGGATGAAAGTGGATTAATTTTGCTTGGTAACACAGACAAGCTATTATGATCATTGTGATAGCAACATCGAAAATATCGAATGCTTTTATATTTTTCTGAGTATTGGGTATTGAAATCAACGATCTCCTTGGCTATTATTTGTCTTCTCTCATAGTTTTTCGATACGTTCTAAGCCTGAATTTCCAAGAACTTGAAAGAAAATACATTTTATAAATTTTCAATAGCCTTGCAATAATGCTAAAAGCAACCTTCGTTTTTATTATTTCCATTCTAAAGTTCAAAGCAGGATAGCGTGCATTACATGCAAGAGTAGTATATTGGGCGTTACCTCACGCTTGCATAATTCTGTCAATGATTGATTTTATTACAAGGATACGTTAATTTTTCATACAAAATAGTATTATCGTATAAATTTAATTTTGCATAGTATCACATATTTTGCTGATTTTTATTGGTTTGATCTTCATAATCTATCTTCACAATGCTGCACAAATGTAAAAAAAACCATGAAAATTTGAAAACTTATTGAGTTATGCCGATTTATATTTACAGTAGAACTATTTTGTGGAGAATAATTAGAGATAGACTAAACAGTCTATGAGATGGAGAAAACTCCCTTTATCTTCAGATTCTTTTTTATATGGGATCTCCTACTATTAATTGTGACTAGAAAGCTAGCTGTTAATCCCAGCATCTTTAAATAACTCATACATGTTGTCAGCCTTCAAGCTGTTTTTGTAATGGTATTAACATTTACAATATTAGGTGTGTTTATATTAAGAATGTTGCCTTGACTTAAGACGCCATTATGTTTTTGTTTGGATTATTTAGATGTGATTTTATTTATAAATATATATTTTAAATATGAATTGAGTTATTTTATTTATTTACGATTTATTTTATAATTTTATTTTTATTCTTAAGATACTTTTGTTGTATTTTTGTTTTTATATATATGTCACTTCATATCTTGTCATTATAAAATACTTTTCAAATAATTATAAAATTTATCAAATTTTAAGATTAATTACTTATTCTTAAAAATATATTTATTTTAATTATACTTTTTTTATTCTTAAGATGATCATTGCTCTTTCTTCTAGATTGAGTCAAACATTTTATCAATCCATTTCATTTGTGTATGGAATAAAACCCATTTTAGAAGATTCCTAGAATAATTACTTAGTAATCTACCAAAAAAACGGTTGAGGTAATAATAATAAGCTAGTGCTTGTATATAAATTGATGTAATATAGATTTTGAATATTGATGATATTGTGGTAGAGAGATAATGACTAAAATATATAACCAAAATAAATGTTAGACCTATGATATCTAAGACCTTAAAGATATTGGACAAGACAGTAGTTCTAGTTCCATCTAGATGCTATGGTTTCATCTAGATTAAAAATAGATGTTTGATACTTATAATTTAGATGTTCAACTAGATGATATCTTATGTAAAATAAATGGGGTGGTACTAAGAAGCACCCTTTGGAACTATTATAATAGAGAGGATGAACGATTATATTCCTTAATAGTAATCGTGTTATGAATTGATTCAATAGAGAATGCCTCTTTGTATAGGTATAAATACTTATCCATCAATTTTTGAATAATAAAATTATTTTAAAAATAATTTTATTTTGATAAATACATTTCCTCTTCTTAAGATAAGTATTGCATTTTCTTCTAAGTTGGATCTACTATTTTATCAATCCGCTACATTATGTTTGCAGGGAGTCACACATACCATAGAAGGTAATTATGACAATTTAAATTTTAGTTTAGTTATTGATGGTAAAATAATAACTGAAAAACTTAAGATAAAAATAATTTGATTTAATAAAAATAGATTTATTTTTTTAATAATTGATGCAATATGATTTGGAGTGTGATATTTTGTGACAAAGATATGGACACTAAAATCTATAACCAAAATGAATGTTAGTGTTTTGACATATGACCTTAAGGATTTGGGACAAGAACAAAGCTTTGATTCCATCCAAAAGTTGGGGTTTCATCTAGAGTAAAATGGAGCTTTGATACCCATAAGAGATGTTCAACTAATTCATATTTATGTAAGGAAAAATATGGTATTAAAAAACACTAGATCAATAACTACTCTTATAAAGGTGATGCAAAATCAACTTCCTTGATAGTAAACATGTATCAATGCCATATACATGAATTAGGGATATATGAAATACAATGTTTGGTTACAATATTGTTTGATGTCAATATTTTCTATTGACAAATTTGTAAAAGAGTTCGAGCCCTTATGAGAACCCCTTTTTGTTTTTAATTTCTACCCACTTTGGGCATATTTTGCCTTTCCTTTGGGTAGTTTTATAAAAGGCCAAGCCTCTCAATTTGTTTCTTATCTAATAAAAAACATAAAATATGATATATAAGTGTACGATAAGTATTAAATAATCAAAGATTATTTTGATGTATTTTCATCATTGTCAATTATATGATCTCATAGATATTTTATGATTAGAATGAACTAGGGTAATATCTTTAAACACATCCATTAGACACACTATTTAAAACCTTTACTGCATTGGTCATGCTAGAAAATATGATCTCAAATAGTAAGCCATAGGGACATATTCCAGATCAATATAGATACAACATAAATAGATGTGAATGATGGAGTGAGTCAAAATATGAATGATCAAAAAGTGACATTCTTTGGCATACCACTTTTTGGATCACTAGTAAACATTATGAGATAATCTCACAATAAGGAGCTCCATTTTTTGGCCAAAATAAAACATTGCACTCAACATTTTCATTTAAACCTTCACTTTTTGATACATATAACAACTAAATGATGAAGAATTTGAAGATGATGCAAACTAGTGATTTGTGGGATTTTGTTTATAGATTCTTCTTTTTAAAATTTTGAATTAATTTGTAACTTTTTATGTATCTTTTAATAACTTATTTTTAGTAAACAACATTGTCTAAAAGTGAAAGAACAAAATTGCTGCTATCCTTGGGTGTAAAGAGGGTAAATTGCCTGCTTCTTATCTTGGTCTCCCCCTTTGCTTAAAATCGGAGGCAAATTTCCGGAATGAAATAATTGATAAATTCCATGCTAAACTGGCTGAGTGGAAAGGGGCAATCTTGAGTCAAGCAGGCAAAGTTCAACTGGTTAAAGCTACTCTCCAGAATCTTCCTATCTATGCTTTGAGCCTATTCAAAATTCCTCAAAAATTTGCTGAAATTATTGAAAGAATTCAAAAAAGATTTTTGTGGACGGGTGTGGAAGATAAAAAAAGAATGAGCCATGTAGCCTGGGAGAATATTTGTAAACCTAAGTCTATGGGAGGCCTGGGGATTAGAACAATCTTAAACACTAATAAAGCTCTTCTAGCAAAACAATGCTGGAGAGTTTTTGAAAATGAAAAAGAATGGAACTTTATTGTTAAAAGGAAGTACCATCTTACAAATCTAGAAGGCATGATCAACTCTCAGGTTGAAACACAAGGTTCCTTTTCTTGGAATAGTATAAGTAAAAGTAAAAATATTATCAGTAGAGGAATCATTTGGAAATTGGGTAATGGTAGATCTATTCACTTTTGGGACGATAAGTGGATTTCTGATAAACCTCTTGCTGGGAATGAGGAATGGGAGGGAGTTGTTCAGGTGTGCAAAGAGATGATGGGTGTTCTGGTCTGCGACTACTAGAAAAATGGTGATTGGATTGATCTTGGTGATATGGATATCAGATTAATAGAGGTCAATAAACAACTGAATAATTGGTTTATCAGGGATAATGTTGTGGATTCCTTGATTTGGGGCCCGACCTCTTTTGAAAAATTCACGGTTGCTTCTTCTTCTAAAACTTTAATACCTTCTGATGTGCAACCTGTTTGGGCTAAGGTATGGAATGCTAACCTGATCCCTAAGATTAACATGTTTTATTGGTTGCTTGTCCAGAACAAAATTTTGACTCAAGACAATCTAAGGAAGAGGGGCTTCCAAATGCCCAATAGATGTGTTCTTTGCTGTAATGAAGAGGAATCTAGTGATCATCTCATGATTCATTGTTCCTTCTCTAGTGAGGTTTGGGAAATCATCAATGCTTCGAGTGAGATTAGCTGGGTGAAACCTCATAACATCCAGCACTTTTTCCAGCAGTGGCAAAGTCTGTTTAATGACAAAAATGCTAAGGAAATGTGGAATCTGGTGCTCCCCCATTTCTCTTGGCAAATTTGGAAAGAGATAAACAATAGAATATTCAAAAATAAAAAAGCTATTCCTTCGGTGGTGGCCTACATTATTTCTAGAAATATCCTGGAGAACTACAATAGGAAAGGTAATAAAGATGACATTAATTGTGATTCTCACTCTTCTAAAGACTGCTCTATTCCTTGGAAGTCCCTGGGAAAAAAAGATATCCAGAACCCTAGAGAGAATATCATTTGGACTGCTCCTCCTGCTGGATGGCTGAAAGGTAATTTTGATGGGTCTGCTAGGGGAAATCCTGGAAGAGATGGAGGGGGAGGTCTTCTCAGAGACAAAGCTAGTAATTGTCTTGGGGCAGTGGCGGTCCCATTGGGAATTCAAACCAATCATGTGGTGGAAGCTGAGGTAGCTTTGTACCTGGTCATGCTGGCAAAAGAGAAGGGGTGTCTGAAACTTTGGCTGGAAGGTGACTCCCTTAATATTGCCAATTGTATTAAAGGGAAAATGAAGTGTTCATGGACCATAGATCACACAATTCAAAAAATTAAAGAAATCATGGACACGTTTGAAGATTGCCATGTCACGCATGTCTACTGGGAAGGTAATAAACCAGCGGACAGGCTGGCAAATGAAGGAACGATGGATGATGTCATCCAAAAGTGGCATGGCGAGGTGAATCTCAAAGTGGAGATTATCAGTCTTATCATATATGACAGAATTAATCACCAAGTGGGTAAAATCACTCGTCCTTATGATGACTAAGCTGAATTATTTTTCGAGGTGTCTTGCATGTCAGGCTAAGTGTGGGGAAATAATTTCGCACTTAAGGAAGCATAGTAACTGGGTTAGTCACACTCAAAAAAACCAAAAAGGCAATCCCAAAGAGAAATCAGATACCATTGTTGCTGAGTCGAAGTTGAGGAATAGGAAAATTCAAAGAATGGGAGGAGGTCTTAAGAGGGAAGAACCACCAGACTGTGAAAATTGGAGATTGGATAGACCAGTTTGGAAAAAGTTGAAAAAATGAGGGGTGATGTCGTACTTATAGAGGCTCCATGGGCACAACAAGCAGATTACTTCCCAGTTTGCGAATGGGTGGGTTAACGACAAAGTGAATCTCTGGGGTAAGTCTTTCCCTCTCACCATTTCTACCATTGCGGAGATTACTGGGTTACCTGTTGAAGGAACCCATTTTCATAGGGGTAATCACAGGTTAGGCACTGAAGCTTATGCTAAATTTCCTAAAATGGATGATGAAAAAGCCCTAATGACTAGAGGCAAGGGAGATTATGTTGACATTATGAATATTGATGAATTTTGGGCTAAAATTCTGAGAGTTATCATTGAATACTTCACACTGGACAGGAGGTACTCTAAAATTTACAATCTTCATTTTGTCTTTGCTAACCACTTTAGACACAATAGAAGAATATCTTTCCCTTTCTCTCTGCTGAGCTCATTAAATAGTAGTATAACTGAGCATAGAAAGAAAGTGAGCAATCTTGTGCTCCATGAAGATCTTATTCTTTTGATTTCAGAGTATGCTAGGGATATGGTTCCGGACCCCATTCCTATGCAGGTCACTGGGAAAAGAAAAGGGAAGAATGATAAGGATTCTGTTGGGGAAACTAGCAAAAAGAAGAAATCTTCTAAGAAAGGGATTTTTGCTAGGCCTGATGACTTTACCCTTCCTGCAATGAATAAAAAATGAAAAGGGTCCTCTGTTAAGGGGAAAGATATTAAGGAGGAAAACTGTGAGGAGGATTCTGAGATAGGGCAGATTATCCTGGATGAAGATAAGGACTGTGAACAGGATGAGGAAGAAGAGAAGGATAGTGAATAGGATGAGGGCACGACAGAGGAATGGGGAGAGAACCCTGAAGAACAGATGGAGGATACTGATGATGAAACTAGGGTTCCTTTTGGTGAGCAGGAGAATCAAGGAGAGGAAATTGAGGAAAAGGAGGTGGGAGAGGAAGAGTAGGTAAACAATAACAAAGAGAAAGATTATGAGATTGAGGTTTACCCCATCCATCAAGAGGAGGAGGAAACAAATGAAGTTAGTCAGACCCCAGAATCAGAGACTGAGAGCTTGATAAAGGAGGTTCTTGCGGAGGATAATACTCAGGTTGCCATTTTGGATTTGGGGGATGAAATGAATGTTATTGATGATAGGTTAGATTTGGAGAAGATGACCGACAAAATTTTGGCCATTTTTGAAAATAAGGATAAAAAAATAGGGGACCTACCTACTGCTGATGAGAAAGAGATGATGGAAAATATTCCATCTACTCTGGTAGAAATTTCTTCCCAGGAGGATATCAAGATCACTCATGATTGGGAGAAAAATGAAAATAAAGAAATTGAGCTCAAAGTGATGAGTGAGAAACTGTAGGTTATGGAAAAAATTGTGAAGGACCTCAAGCTGAAACAAAATAAAATGGACAATATGATTTTTGTTATAGAAAAAGGGAAAAACAAGAAAGTTGAAGGGAATATTGAGATAAAAAAGATTGTGAAGGAAACTATGAATGATCAGATAAAAGGTATGCAAATCAGAATCGGTAATATGGAAGAAATGATAAAGATCCTGATGCATCACAACAATGAAGGAATGAAGACTACCATAAGCAATATGACAATGATGTACAATTATTTAGAGAAGAACCTACTGGAGAAAACTACAATCACCATTGATGATGAAGCTGGGAATGCTGGACCTAGGACCCGAACAAGAGGGAGAATGCAGAGGAAAATCTCAGAGCAACCAAGAGAGCTGAAGGATATGCAGGAGGCTATTTTGAAGATGGAGGCCCTTTAGAAGAAGGCGGAAAAAATGATAGAAAATAGCTAGTCTGTCTGTTTCCTTCTTTTTTGTCTTGCTAGTCACTTTTTGTTGGTTTCTTGTCTAGCTGTTGTTGTTTCCTGCTATGTTTTTTCCAGCAGGTTGTTCCTCTTTGAGCCCTTTTAGGCTTTTCATTGTTATACTTTTAACTCAAGTTTTGGGTCCTTGTAAAACCTGCTTTTATCTAATTCAAAAACATTGTCTAAAAGTGGTGTTTATGTTGCCACTTTTAAAAATACATACGAAAGATAAAGTTATAATTTTTTAATATATATTTGTAACACCAATATCTAATTATTGAGTTTTATTTCATAATATTTTGTTACATATTTCCTTAATTAAGTTTTGAAGGACTTCAAACTAATTATAATTTAGACACAAGTATATGTCATCTAACATAACATGTTTTGTATGTATCAAAATTCATTTTTTTGTTGGAACAAGGACAAATACTAAATACATACAATTCATTAAAAAAATTACTAATTTAAGCAATCAAATTTTGGGGAATAGAGGACATGCTATGCAAGTGTCAATCAACCAAAACCATCGAGGATGTCTTCCTAGTGGTGGAAGGTCATCCTTCATTAACTAGTGATTTAACTAGTTCATGTCACTTTCTTTGCGGTTGTATGGAAGCATTACTATCTGCAAAATTGTTTGAGGATGCCATCTAAACAACCCCACGAGAAGAGGAGAGGGATAGGGCACAGACATTCAACAACATTGTCCAAGAAAAAATCAAACTTCTAGATGGACCATAGTTTGTCAAGCATGTTGTCACAATTCACAACAAAGAGAATGATGAGGGAGGTCCAGGTAAGATTTTCTCTATTGATGCTTTCACTCTCAAGCCTAATCCTCAAATGGTCAATGCTATTGATTCAGAAAAGAAAAAAACTTATGAATATTATTATTTTCTTGGTGCACGAGAGCTTGTTAGGTTACCTTCGAGGATTTTTTTGAATGATTGGATTCATAAGATATGGAGTAAGAAATTAGGGTTTCATTTTTTCCTATTTAAGAATGATTCAAAAGGGTTTGTTCTTAATTTTCTTCACTAACCCTAAAAGCCAAAAGGAAGGTATTAGACAACAATTTTGGAAAATTGGTTCCTGCAACTCAAAATCTTTTCTTGGTCTCTAGATGCAGTTCATGATTCAAGGTTCTGGTCTTATCTTTCCCTAGGTGGTTGACTATAGGGAATCTCCCACCTTTCTTATGGAATTTGGTTCCCCAAGCTCTTGAGCCATTAGGCAGTGTTCTAAGGATGGACATAATGAGCATTGTCCTTCCACATACATATGCAAGAGTTTTAGTCTCAATGAACTCTAGAATGGATTTACCCAATGAAATTCATTTTGACCTTGACAACCACTTATATTCATGTCCTATCACATTATTGGGAGCTATTAATGCTTTCTTCCTTTGTAGGAAGGATGGCCATTTACGGTCTTCTTGTCCCATTATCCAAAAAAAATACCCTAACCCTAAACCAAGGGGTGTACAATCCAGTAAGTCCTCCTCTCATCCTCTAGTAGAGACTTCTAAATTGGGGAAATTCCCCACCTCTTTTGTACCTTTTAGTAATCCTAAGCCTTTTGAATCTCCATCATACATTGTCTTCAAACTTGATGAATTGAAATTGCGATTTGTCAATCAGGCCCAACTGGTTATTGTGCAATCTTGTGACTCTAGCCCTTTACTGCTAAAACTTTCAAACATTGAGTCACTTGATTTTAGTCTCTTCCCACCCTCCTTGAGGCCAAATCAAAGGAATATTAATCTCCATCATCTGGCTCTTGAAAGGATACATAGGATATATGATCCTAAACTCAAGTATCCTCGGTCTTCTAGATCAGATCATACTCCCTCTATTATTCAACCCTCTTCTAACCAAAATCTTGTTGAGAAACCTTTCCCTCCTACACCATGTGGGTCCAGGGGTGAAAGCATGTCAAAGGAGGCAGATCCCAAGGAGAGGGTTGTAGAAGTATTAGAGAATTTGAAAGGTAATTATGATATTGCTTCATTGGTTAATATTTTTGTATCCATTTAAGAGGCCTATGGCCTGGATGATAAGTTATTTGATTATACTCTTGTTATTATTCATGTTTCTCCCCCCCAAACCTCGGCCCCATTTTTCTCCCTCCAATTGTACTCCCACCCATGATCCCACTCAAACACATGATGTAGAGGGGAAAATTTCTCCTCAAGAAGGGGCTAGTTTGGATACTATTGAATAGGATGAAGTCTCTAAGATGGCAATTATCACAAGTATTGAGGCTAATAAGAACACAAAATTTTTTGTGTTTCAAGCTCAAAAGAAGAGAAGGGTGAGGTCTAATAAGGTTGAGCTGAAAAAGGAAGGCCCTAATGTCATAAATGAGGTTCCTACCCCCCCAAAAGAAAAGGGATAGACCTGCTGGCCCTATAGGGGTAACCAAAGAAACTAAACACCCTAGAAAACAACTTCCTATTTGTTACAAGAGCTTCAAAGCTCCTATTGATTCTAACCCTTAATTTGGTTTAGATGGAGTTGAATTGTGCTTCATAGAATGTTAGAGGACTAGAGTCGCTTGACATAAAATACATTATTAAAATATTTGTAATGGCTAATAAGGGAATTGATATTATTATGCTTCAAGAGATAAAATCCATTGGTTTCTCTTTGGATGTTAGTATTATCTACATTTGGAAAGATTCTATAGTATATGCTACTACTCATCCAAAAGGAAAAGGAGGTGTTGCCATCCTCATCAGTCCCAAATGGGCTAAACATATAATTAAATGAGGTCATTCCCCTTGCCAAAGACTAATTTGGGTTACATTTAAGGTAGGTAATTTTGAGTTTGGGGTTTGTAATTTTTATGCCCCTAATGAGCATAAGAACATAACTGATTTGTGGAAGTGGATGATTAATCTTGATGGTATTCCTTGGATTCTCAATGGTGATTTCAATATGGTGGAAGCTCCACATGATAAGGTAGGTCGAGATAAGTTTGAATGGAAATGTTCTGAGAGATTATTTTGGCACAAATTTCTTAATAAACACAGAGACTTTTATTTGCTTGCTAGAAATAAAAGTAATCACAATGGTATCTAGTATAGATGGAATAAATTTTAATTGGAAAATAAGAGGATCTATTATAGGTTGGACATATTTTATGTCAATAAGGATGTGTTTCTCTTCAATAATGATGAGAAGGGGTTGTGTGCCATGGTTAGCCCATATATACTATCGATCATCATCCCATCCAAATAAGTATTTTTCAGATCGGGAAGGACTATCATGGCTCTAGGAGCAGAGCTAGTTTTTGTTCCAAATGTAACTTTGCTGGAAGATGAAGATATTAACACTGCAACCAATATCATAAGATGGTACAATATAATAGTTGGGAAGAAACATAGTGCAATGGCTAGGTGGTCTCAAAATGTGACTAGTCGGAGGACGTTGTGGCAAGTTGTGGGAAAGAAAAAGGCTAAGGAAAGAAGGAGGCTTGAGGCGAATCTGCATGAAAAATTGTACATGAAAGTAGATACCTTATAAAATAATCCATCCAGCATTGATGCCTTGGAGAGAGAGACCCAGGAAAGAGACTCACTCAGGAAACTATAATATTTTCAAATACAAGGAGCCAAAACAAGGGCGAGAATGAATTGGATTAGCCAAGGTGATAAGGGATCTAAATTATTCTTTCAAGTTCTAAAAAGAAAAGAATCCAAAAAAATAATTGATGCCATATGGGAGGAAGAAATTCAATTGAATACACAAGATCATATCATAAGGGCCTTCATTAGTTTCTGTAATAAACTATTTACCTCAAAAGACATTGGGCCTCAAATGGAGGAAGCTGGGAACAAAATCAGTAGTATCATTCCAAAGAAAGTTTCCTTGGAAGAGGTATAAATCCTTGACATGCCTATATCTATTGAGGAGATTAAAAATTCTATTCATATGTTGAGTAATGACAAGGCCCTTGGGCCTAATGGGATACCAGTTGAGTTCTACAAAAAAAAAGATTGATTGGTTTAGTGAAGAACTATATCAAGTTTACACATAATTTATTGGAAATAAAACACTTGGGGAAGATATTAATGCATGATTGATCAATTTGATTCCTAAAGAGGGTAATAAGACATTTATTAAAAATTGGAGGCTTACTACATTACTTAATGTCTCATACAAGATTTTGGCTAAAATGTTGGCATTAAGACTAGAAAACATTCTCCCCTATGTTATCAACTCAACTCAAACAGGCTTCATTAAAGGTAGGGGCATTCTTGAGAATATTATCACATGTTGGGAGGCCATGGATTGGGCAAAAGGCACTATCTAATAATCAGGTATGCTCCTATTGGACCATGAAAAGGCATATGACTAAATTGAGTGGAATTTCATTGCAATGATGATAAAATACATGGGCTTTCCTAATCATTTCTACTAGATAGTTGATACTGTTATATTTGGAGCCAATGCCAAGGTTGAGGTTAATGGAGTAAGGTCTCACTCTTTTTTCTTTTCTATATCAATCAGGCAATGGTGTCCTTTAGCCCCATCCCTATTTTTTTTTGCTGGTGGTGCACTCTATTATATTATCAGAGACAAGTCCATTTCGCAGAGGGTCAAAGGAATTGTGATCCCTAATGGGGATGAGCTCACAAACGTTCAATTTTTTGATGATGCAACAATAAAATTTGCGTTAATAGAGAGTAATCTAAATGACCTCATGTGAGAATTGGATTTATTTTGTGTTGCCTCTAGTAGCAAGGTATCAATCCACAAATCCATTTTATTAGGTCGGGATAACTATCCACCTAATTGGTCCAGTTAGTTTGGGATGTCATGGGGTGGCCCAAACCACAATGTGAAGTATTTAGAGATCCCCTTCTCAATTTTCCCAAATCTATGTGATATGTGGAATTGGATACAAAATTTATAGGAATCTCACCAAATGGAATAACATGTACCTTTCCTTGGTAGGGAGGTTCTAGGTGTATCAAGAAATATTATCCTCTTACACCATTTACTATACTTCAACTTGTATTTTCACACAATCTCAATTCAACTTCATTAAAAAGAGGATTAGAAAATTTTTGTGGTTTGATTGTAAAGGAAACAGGAAGAGACATGCGGTTAATTGGCAATGGTGTACTATATGTAGATATTATGGACATTTGGGACTAAAGGACCTCAAAACCTAAGGGGTCACCTTGGGTACTAAATGGATTCCCAAGTCTACTTATGTAAATGAGCCCTAGAATATTTTTATTAGAAACAACATTACAAGGAGATGGCCTGCCAACACTTTAGCATGGAAGGGTCTTCACTTGAGTGACTTAATGTTCGGATGTTTTGTAGTATAGGTAATGGGGTCAAATGTATTCAAGGAAATTTGGAAGAGCTGGGTGGTTGTAAGAAGATTAGTCAGTAATAACAACATCATTTATGACATGAATAAGATTAGTGGAAAGAATTCTATATGGTGGAGCCTCAAAAGGGGAGACAAACTACTTTATTTAATCCAAGGATATTTTGCAAAATTTTGGGCTAGAAAAGGTACGAGGCAGTTCTATGATTCATGAAGGATGGGTATTTAATTAGTTGGTTAGAAGTGATGAACCAATATCGCATCCCTCACACTCAATGGAGGATCTATACTATGTTGAGGGATGCCTCTGCTAGCCTTAATATACCAAGAGACATGAGCATTAATGATGTACAATGCTCCCAAATTATATGGACAAATGGATCCCCCTTCCCTAATACCAAAGCTAAAACTTTGTATAAACTTCTATCAGATAATCATGATATCTTTGTACACCTCAAAAATTGGTGGAATCCAAACCTTGAACCCATCATTTGGACTAAATACTTTTTTGACTTGTGGGACAGATCCATTGAACCTAAGAAGTCTTGTTTTCTCTAGCTCTTCTTCTTACAAAAGTTAGTTGTTAATAAACCTAATGGGGATATAAACATCTATTCTTTTTGTAAATGCCATGAGTCCTTTTTTCACATCTTTTTTGATTGCCTAATTGCTAGAGAGATTTGGGGAATGTTTGGTTTTGTGTTTCATAAAAACTAAATAGTTTTAGTAACATCCTCTCTGGTAAATTCTTGGGCACTAGTGCTAGAAGTAATTTTCTTTGGAATGTTCTTTCTGTTGAGATATTAGGGATTGTTTGGAGAATGAGAAATGAAAAAAAATTTAATGGTAGAGCTCAAAATCTTACTGAGTCTCTCCGGAGACTCATTCATTTTAACATCTTCTCACAGGTGACAACAATGATGAAAATAGATGAAAAAAATATGCCAAATTGGTGAAGGATGGAGAAGTAAAAACTTTCTCATAGTTACACCACTAAGAATATCTACACAGAGACAACCACTATGGAGTAGACCATTCACAAAGTGAAGGAAAAATCTATAGGAGTTGCCTGAAAAAATAGCATTGGAAAGAGGCAATCCATTATAGGCAAATCCTATAAATTTTCTTCCTCCACGGGTCATCTTGTAGTAACCAAGGACAACAACAGAAGTCCAAAATGAGAAATCTCTTGTGTAAAATGATGAGGAGCTATGTTGGATAGCTTGGTTGCCTTGCAGAGGATTTGACATTTAGTTGCTCTTTGATCTTCCTTATTTTTGTTTCTTGAACTGATTATATGTGTATGCTCTTAATGATACTGTCATAAGTAACAAACATGTATCCTTTTTGATGTAATGGCCTAGAAGGCACAACTGGATCTTGATGTATATGCTAGTTAAATTATATTCAATAGAAAAAAAACTACTAATTTATGAAAGGAAAATATCATAGAGTACTAGAAAGAACTAATCAAGGAGAAATTGTTTGAAGGAAGATATTACCATAAAGTTAAGAAGCCAAAACAAAGATTAAGAACACCAAGAACCAAGGAGGCACACAATATGTAAGGGGTGGGGGGAGAAAAAATCCCCATGACTATATAGATGGCATAAAGGAGAGAGAGAGAGAGAGAGAGAGAGAACTTCAAATACGTTGGTGAGAGAGAGGAGTTATTAAGTAACTCCCAACTCTAAGAATGTCAACTAACATCCTATAGTGTGCAATGTGTCACAATCCTTATAAGGAGGAAACCTAATATTTCAAATATATGGAATAAAGAAAAGAGTTGTGAGAATTCAAAGAGGACAAACAACTTGTAGGGATTCCTTTGGCATATTCCTACAAGAGAAAAAAATGAGAAAATTAACTTTATCAAGTAAAGATTAATTACTAAAAATTTATTATTTTTCTACACGTGTAGAACAAAGAACTTGATGTTCAGTGAAAAACCTATGTTCAATAAAACATAAAAAATGAATATATAAAATATGAAAAATATATTAAAACTATACTTGTTGGAAAGTTTATTTGTAGGGTTGCAATCTTGCAAATTATTTTTTCAATATCATTCCATTTACAAGTACAATCTAAGAATTGAAAATGAAATTTTTGAGGGAAATTGAAGAGGGATAGTGGAGAGGCATAACCAAGGATATTTGTTTGAAGGTACCTTCGAACAAAGGTAAATCTTTTAACAAAGATACATTTTTTGAAGGTCCTTTCACATGCTAAAAAATTATTAACAAGCAACCTTCGAATGAAGGCCCTCAAATAAAACAATTAATAATTTTTTTTAATGATCGACTTTCATTCAAAGGCCAACCAAACTAGCAATAATTTTTCTCTATTCATATTAGATATATAAAAGTTTAAAAAAATAAATAAATCAACATACTATGATAATTTCACTTTTGTTTTTAATTGGGAGACTTTGGAGTACCAAATTTTTGGAAATGAAATTTTCAAGTCATATTTTAAAAAGATGGAAAATAAAAGGACAATGCAAAATAAAATTGACCGTTCACATTCAACAAAAAAAGGAAAGAAAATTACATGAAGAAAGAATGGAAATATATTATAGACAAAAAAAATGAGGTAGAGATTTTTAGTTTCTATAATAATATTTCAAAAATATTATTTTGAAAGAAAAAAATTTAATTCTTAAATATAATATTCTATATTAACTTTTAAATGGTCTAGGTTAAATTCACGTAGAAATAAATTCTAGTTTATCACTAGCTAAATTGTTTAACTAAATTAATCATACTTCTTATCTATAGGGAATTTGAACATAATTTCTAATTAGATTATGCATGCATATAACATTCTATAATGGTATACCAATCTCCTTGAATTTTAATAGTTATCATTCATGTCTCCTTTTAATATTGGATCAATTCATAATATAATTTATCTACACGTGTTTGCTTATATGTGTAAATATATTCCATATTAGGACAACTAGATTTTCATCTTCCTTTACGATTTTCTTTGATTTACTTGTTCTTGCATACTTATAAAATAAACATGATTACCTATCATATATTACCATATATGTACTTTTGTCTAGGTACTATAGAAATTTCACATTATCAATAGTCTTTTGCACCTAATATCCCATAGATGGTACTAGATACCTCACATTTAAATCTATAGATAAAATTAGCATGCTTTCATTGCAATGGACAATTTTAATGTGGTAGATCATATTGAAAAGGCAACGATAAATGTATTATACTTGGGAGCTATCAAACAAAAAGGAGTATCTTTTTAATAAAAAAATACTATTCAAGATAAGAATCACTTTATACTTTAGGTGAATAATCAAAAAATACTATTCAAGATAAGAATCACTTTATACTTTAGGTGAATACCATAGAGGCAAGTATAAGAAATCCATTTTTATATTTTATATCCTATTAATTGTTGGAGGCAAGTATAAGAAATCCATTTTTATATTTTATATTCAATTAATTTTTGTAAAATGCATGCTTTTATATTTTGGAAATGGTAATTGTTTTAATCTTAAAAGGTTAAGAATTCCCATCTTTTAATTTATATAAGTGTAGAGAAACTGAATCTAATAGTAACTTAGTAAATACTTTATGTATCTTTACCATTACTTCTTATGTGTTTTTAAAAGTAATATCATGTTTGGACTATATTTTTTCATAGAATTTATTGAAAAAATTTATTAAATTGATAACCATAGGCTAGAGTCACATGTTTATAAGAATTAATTATGGTCCAAAGTTTAAAATTTGTACATGAACAATCTCAAATACCATAGAAAAGATGGTCTAATACCTGCTAATGAGTTTAGCTATTCAGAATAATAATAAACTTTAGACATATCTACTAATGAAAAGTAAAAGATTATCCTGGATGTCTAGTTATAATAATTAGACTTATAATCCTTATGATGAAATAGAAGAATGACCAACCATATTGTTTGGGATTAAGAACACTGCATTCTTTATATATTTAAGGTTCAAATGATGAAAAAAGGGATTTGTAAGTTAAATTTATTGATGGTGCTAAGTGTGATAATGGTGCAAGAGATGGTATTATTTCTATTTTCCAACATGAAACTATATTTTGTAGCTCTATAGGTTACAAATTAATTATACAAAATTTAATTGATGGAGTATGAAGCTCTTGTAAATGATTTGTAACTCATAAAAATGGTCTGTAAATCCTAAGTTTACAAAAAAATCAATTTTATTCAATTTCATACATTTTATGAGATTTTTTATTAGATAAATATTTTTTATTTTCTTTCTTTCTTTCACCAACCATAATTACTTACTCAATTCTATAGTTTTTGTTGATAGATTGTTTAGAATGGGAGATATAAATTGTTTATCTATTGCTCACATTGAATGATTGATATTCACATTTTATTTTGGATATTAAAAGAAACCACAATTCATTAATTCTGGGATAACTATCCTTGTGACAATATTATATAAGTTCTTGCATTTCATACAATGAAGCAAGATCATCTTGTGAAGGAAATGATTAATGCATACCTAGGGTACTATTAGAAGGCAACATACATGTTAATAGGGTTGTTGACGTGGCAGACAAAATTGCAGTTGCGTAAGATGGACATGATCAATATTACACATGGTGGGGAGCTCTAGCACTTTGTGAAAATGATAGAGTAATAACGATCCACTCTATCTTTTTTTACAATATAACTTTTCAAGAAAATAATATATTTTTTAATAAAGATAATAGTCTTTTTTATTAATAAAAAAGAATAAAATAAAGTCTTCGTGTGAAAGCTACCTTCAAACAAAGGAGGGCCTTTGTTTTCCTTTGTTTGAAGGTTCTTATGTTTAGGATCTTCAATGAAGGCCCTTTAGGGCACACTCTTTCAAAGGTACATCTTCAAACAAAAGTGATTCCCAAAATCTTTTACCCCTCTTGCAAGTCTTTTGGTGTCGCAAGTTTATATAATTTGTACATATCTAATACAATCTGAAGTTCTAGATTGAAATAGGGAGACAAACTTGTCTTAATAATACGATTAAGCATACTTACAAGATTTCCTTCCACAAGGGTATAGCTAAATGTAGAACTCAAACTAGTTGCATTCGCATTGGTGATAAGGAGAGTGCAAAGTCAAATTTTAAATGTTCGAAATGATATTGAACTTGATAACTTTGGCTTTTTCCAACATATATTTTATTGTGTATTTTATGCTTAACTTTGTCAATAATTATTATTGTGTGGTCTTAACAATGGGGCACATAAATGATGAGTGTAAACATCATGATTAACATAAACCAGCAAACATCCATGATTAAATTTGACCCAAAAAAGTTGATGAAAAGCAAGTAAGTAATTGACCATCCCACCTTGTCATCTAACAATCAAAACTTAGAATTTTCGGAACGAGAGAACATATTCTTCTCCAATGTTAATCTGTAAAATCATAGGCCTAAATTTTGACTCGTGCTAAGTTGTAGGCTTTGGTAGATATTTCTCAACGTTAAAACATTGAAATAAACAGAAGAAAAGGCCCGAGCGCAGACGATTTTAGTTTGACAAGATGATAGGGTGAAACGTTGAATAGAAGACGTCTATCAGTGTAAAAAGTAAGCATAATAAAATAGTAAGGCCTATTAGCTCAGTTGGTTAGAGCGTCGTGCTAATAACGCGAAGGTCGCAGGTTCGAGACCTGCATAGGCCACGTGTATCGTTTTGATTCAGCCTATAATGGCTGGTTAAAAACTTGTATTTTTTAATAGAGGTTGAACAGATAGTATATCTATATTTTATAAATAAAACTATATTCTAACTTTTAAATCATTATAAATAAAGTATCGAAAAGATGTACCATATATATGGAGGTAAATCACTTAGAAAGAAAATTGACCGGAAATAAGATATCAATACAACAATATTAAAAATATTTTTAATAATACATTACTTAAATTTCTCAATGACAACATCCAAATGTTCTTCCTCTCATTTCAACAACGCTTTCTCTAACTCGATATTAGTTGCAAGAGCCAGTGAACAGTTAGGGAATGACAAGATCTCACATAGGGAATGACAAGATAGTTTTTGGAAATCAAATTGTTTGACCCCTTAAACCTCAAAAAAAAATTTTCTAAAAGGAAGGAAGATTGTTGGTAACGTCATTATCTTCCTACTCACCAAGTTACAAGATTGTACTAGCCCGTATAAGGCTGTACCACTATGTTCTTTGAGTGCAAGTTCTGGAAAACATTTTCTAGGTTGGCTACCTTTACTAAAATGTTATAACTTATTCAATTCTTAATGAAAATTTCTCAAACCAAAACCAAGAGAAGCATAATTCATCTCTCTACCAATTACAACTCATTAAATTATACAATAATTTCATAGCAAGCCGTGAGGGAGTTTGTAGTAGTAAATTTCTATGAATACTCAAGATTTGGGTATAAATTCAACATGTTTTATTGTCTCAAACTCCTCCAAACTATTCACACCTCCTTACAACGAGACACGAGGCCTTTTTTTAAAAGGCTCTGCAACTTCCCCAACCAAAGAAACTAACTCAAACTACCTTTTATGACCATTGGACTTCATATGTTCCAAAATTGCACTATGACATTTTTTTACATTTTTGGACAACTTCAACATTTTATACTAAATGACCCTTGAAACCTACTAAGGACCTATCAAATGACTCCATCCCATGGAAAATGACCACTTACGAACCTATTACATCTTTTTCAACATAAACCTTTCATAATCATTACAAAACCATAATTTTCCACCAAGGCCTACAATTGCATTATTTGACAACATTTTGCAAGGTGGATACAATATAGACTTTTTTTTCAAACCAAAAGGACCCAAAAACATTGTAAATGACCTCTTTAGACTTTAATACATCCAATGAACCCAAAATATTCAAAATGACCTTTCTTGAGGTCTTATCCCACCTAGGTGCACCTGCACCATAATCCTGATGTACAGAGAGATTCATGCCCCATGAATCTGCCCAATGGTCTACTCTACCCTTTTCCTTAACACCTTCATGTCTACTCCATGTACTTTGTATTGGGATCTTCCCCCAAGGAACTAGATCCCTTGTTCCTCTATCATGTTTTTCGCCTTTCACTTTCTTTTCCTCTTCAAATGGCCCTGATTGTTACTCCATGTCTTCCTTTTCACCTGTCAATGGTGTCTCTCCCATGCTTCATGACCTACATACAAAAAGCTAGAACAAAAAATTCCATTCACTATTATGCCTACTCCGTACTCTTTCATGAGTTCTTTCCATCTACTCCTATTCCTTCATCTCTTTTACCTAATATTAGGCATCCAATCTATGCTTCCTTCAACCTGCACATGTAGGGCTTTCATCTTTACTTTTGGAATATGCCCAAAACCTTTCATTGGTTCTTGTCTAGCAACTTTATGTTTCTGCTCCCACATACATTGACCTGCCTCATACTCGGTGAATTATTTCTAATTAACACTTGCAAGTAGCCTTTTGCTTGCTACTCAATGCTTTACCTCTATCTTGTGCTTGTGTTTTGCACTCTTATCCATACTATTAGGCATCATTACCCTCATCAGTCCTTCTTTAAACCAAATCCAATCAGATTCCTTGTCTTTTATGGAACATAATAGTGTCCCATTCATGGCTTCATTGTTCTACTTCAAACTAGTTGGAGTTCTATCCTCGTGATCAAGTGTCACCAATTATGTTATAGTAGATCTTGTAATCACCCTAAAATGGGCTAGTCTAACCAAAGGCCCTATTTGCCCCAATTCAAAACCAATCTCTTAATTATGCTAGACTAATTACCTGATTATTGGCATAATTCATCAAAATCATCAAAATAACCTAATCAATCATCAAACATCGTCAAATTGATTAAATCCCCTATTAATTACCTCTAGCCTAATTAATTAATTCAATCCCCAAAATCCCATGGCTAAGGAAATTAATTAGTTTGATTTAATTATTGTTCTATTTTCCAACAACTCAACCACTAGAGGAAAAACAAATTGACTCCCTCCAATGATCTTTAATTGCATGGATCACTCAAAGTCCTAATCTCAACCTCTCATTGGGAATCAATCTCAATCATTGAATTCAAATTCAAATCATTTCCCTCCAATTCTCACAATTGGAAATCTATAAGTAAATTCTTGATCAAGGCATTCCCATTTCTAGATTTTATAGAAGGACATGTTGTTCCATTGAGTTTGGTCTTAATATCATAGCAATTTGCATCATTCTTAGCTTCATTTTCATTAATCTAGATCACTTGTATCAATTCTTCTTAATTGCATTCATGTAGATGTATATTTGATCAAATCTTCCATTTCATATATGTGTAGTCACTAATCTATTGCACAATCTAAGAGCACTAACATAAATGGATCAAACTCTTTATGATTAGGAAGCAATATGTCGATTTTAATTGGTTTCTATGTATTTTCAATTGATTTGGTTTGACTAACCAATGGATCTAATGCTATATTGAGTGTCTATGGTACAATTTTGCAAGTACAAATTTCATAATCATATTTTTGGCACCCACCATGGGGCCTAGCCCCAAATTTATACCTTATTTTCTCATCAAATTTCATTTTTTTAATCTTTGATTATCCATTTAGTCGTATTCTATGAATTGAGTCACATTCTGTTGACATTGGATCACATTTGAGAATCGGATCGCATTCAGCTAATCAAGAGTCACATTTGGTAATTAGGTCACATCTGGTTGACATTAAGTTACATTTGGGAAATTGAATCACATTTAGTAAAGAAGTTGTCTAAATCAGAGTCACATTTGGGAATAGAGAGTCAATTTCAAGTTTTTAATAAAATTTTCATGTTTTAAACTGATAATCTAATGTTTTCATGATCTATTTTGATGTTTTGGACAACTTAACATTATCTGTAGAATGTTTTCCAAAGAACATGCTTTTCAAAGATTCAAATACAAATCATTCAAACTACTAATAAGGTTCATACAGGTTTCCTAAGATGAGAATCAAGAAAACATCTTGTATTCTTAAGCTTGTTTTATGATGCAAGGGCATTCTAGGGTACTCGGTGAATCTGCATGGGAGGTGTATGTTTGGCCGGTGTTACTTGGTTGTAGCCTTGACCGATGGTCTCAGTCATTGAAGGAAGCTCGATCGCTGAAGGAACTCGGTAATCTCTGGTGCTTGATGAAAGTGTTACTCGACGATGCTTGTGGTGCTCGGTCAACACTAGTGCTTGGTGATGCCTGACATGCTTGATTATTTCACTATTGCTTGGTAGTTCTGGTTTACTGACTAGAGTTCTATGTGATTTGTTGGGCTGACTTGGTGCATTTATTGTTGGTAGCTGTTGTTATAGGCTGACATGTTGGATTAAATGTTTCTAAGGCTATTTTGATGCCAACTTGTATTACATTTAATAATTGTTGGGGGGAGTTAATGGTTTCATCTAGCCGACTTGTGGCTGATGATTAGTATTTATAGGATGTTTGGGTAGATGTTTAGGGATCATCAAGGGATCATCAAAAGATCAATGGGAATTCATGATTTGGAAGACTTAGCGAATTAGATTTGAGGTTCTAAAAGCTAGAGTTGGTGAAGTTGTGGAAAGGATCATGCATGATCTTCTAGATCAGATTGTTATCTGATAGTTGTAGTTGTAGAGCTAGTGGTTTACACACTTGGAGACAAGGAGATTTCTTGGAGGCTTGCGAGCTCAAGTTTAGATCTGCCTTAGGGTTTCCATCAGTTACTGATAGTTTTTAGAACTGAACTAGCTGAGATTGTGTTGGATCTTGCAGAATTATTTCTGATTGTAATTGGCCCTAACCCAGAAGGCCTTATAGTCGAGCATGTTAATAAAAATCAAAGTTAAACAATTATTTTGTTATTTTGTTGTCGAGTATTCCACTGTGTTGATTGTTGGCTGCAAGGTTTGGACTGTCACTAATTGGATCCTCCATCCTTGACTGCATCAGGTGGTATCAAAGTGAGAGTTGATCTTATGGAGCGAAGGTTGACCTAGCAAGGCTGATCTTGTGAAGTTGATCTTGTTTGTGAAGAGATTATATGATCTGGATTGCAAATTTGTAGCACTGAACTTGTGGATCTTGCCCTAGTTGTTTGTTCAAGGTGGTAGATTGAGATCTGAATTGCATACAACTTGGAGGTTGTCACAAGGTGGTCAGTGTAGGGTTTGTTGCAGAGGGTTTCTCTTATTCTTTAAGGGTTCCTCTGAGAAGATTGGACCCTAGAGTTATTTCTGACCTCTGTGATACTGTTGAATCTAGGATTACAGAGAAGGTGAAATCAGATTTCAGATCTGAGATGGAGTTGATGAAGAATGACATGGTCACCGAGATCATGAGAGTTGTTGCTGGTGTACCTCAGAATGTTGGTACTAAAGATGGTTATGAGGAAGCAATTGAAGACTTTGAACCTGCTGGATCTAGTGGTGATGACCAGAGGCATAGATCTGGTGAAGATAGAACTGTTTGGTTGCCTAGATTTGGAGCTCGGTTAAGTAGCAATTACTGAATGGAAGTTTCTACTTTCTCTGGTACTTTGAAGCTTGAGAAATTGATTGATTGGATTGATGAAATTGAAGATTTCTTTGACCTAGAAGAAATTGAAGATCCTCTTTGGGTGAGATTAGCACAAACAAAGTTGAAAGGACATGCTACTCTTTGGTGGAAAGAACTACAAAGAGATAGAGAAGATGAAGGTGAAATTAAGATCAATCAGTGGAGGTTGATGGTGACTAAATTGAAAGCTAAGTTCATACCTTCTGACCATGAACTTGACTTGTTTAAGAAGTTGTAGAATCTAAAATAGAAGGATTTTCTTGTTGAAGATTATACTGAGGAGTTCTAAAAACTTACTATTCGGTCTAGACACCAAGAGGTTGGTAAGGAAAAGGTAGCTCGGTATGTGAATGGTTTGAGATTCAATATTCAGGATGAGCTTGGTATGCTGAAGATTGATTCTATTGAAGATGCTTATCAATATGCTCTAAAGGCAGAAGATAAGTTGAAGAGGAAACAACATAGTAATCCCCCGAGGAAGGAAAAGATTGATCACTCAGTGAAGGATAAACCGATTGATGCAGAAGATGAATAGAAACCTGTAGAACCGAAGAAGAAGACAAGTAGAATTATCTTTAAGGGTACTTGCTATAACTGTGGAGAGGAAGGACATCATTTTTTTGAGTGTACACAGAAGAAGCTTGGTGACCGACGAACTGTTGTGGTGAATGAGAATGAACCTGAATCTGAGAGCTTGTTGCTTTGGCGAACATTGCTTAGTACAAAGGAGGAACCTTGTTAGAGGAGTAACTTGTTTAGGACCCGATGCAAGTCTGGAGGTAAACTCTGTGATGTTATTGTTTATAGTGATAGTATTGATAATCTTTTTGCTGAGGACATGGTTCAAAAACTTGGGTTGAATAGAATGAAGCATCCTTGTCCCTATAGGATTGGCTAGTTACAAGATGTTCATGCTCTAAAAGTAAGATAATAATGCTTTATTGATGTTCAGATTCGCCAGTATAAGGATCTTATGTTATGTAACATTGTGAAGATGAATAGTTGTGATATATTGCTCGGTAGACCTTGGCAATATGATTGCAGAGCTATGTATGGCTGTGTCAGAAATGTTTTTACTGTTGAGAAGGATGACATGAAGTTTTCTGTGACACCTTTGCTGGATACAACACTTGGTAGGAGAAGCCTGAGATTGGTAGCTGGGTTAAGTTGGCAGATCCAGAGAAAATGAATGATCAGTATGGAGAATTAACCTATGTGTTGTCAAGGAAAGACTTGAAGAGACAGAGAAAGCTGAAGTGGAAGAGTATGTAAGCTAAAAAGGTGGAGGACTTATATGTGAAGAACCAGTTTGGGGTTTATGTGCTGAATCCCAGAAGATGTTCTTCTCACATATGAACATGTTTTTGAACCTGGGGTGTTTGATGCAGGGGAATTCTAGCGTACTCGGTGAATCTGCATGGGAGGTGTATGTTTGGCTGGTGTTACTCAGTTGCAACCTTGACCGACGGTCTCGGTCATTGAAGGAAGCTCAGTCACTGAAGGAACTCGGTAATCTCTAATGCTCAATGAAAGTGTTACTCGATGATGCTTGTGGCACTTGGTTGACACTGGTGCTCGGGGATGCCTGACATGCTCAGTTATTTAACTGTTGCTCGGTAGTTCTAGTTTACCGACTAGAGTTCTATGTGATTTTTTGGGATAACTTGGTGCATTTATTGTTGGTAGCTATTTTTACAAGTCGACATGTTGTATTAATTGTTTGTAAGGTTATTTTGATGCCGACTTGTATTGCATTTAATAATTATTGGGAGGATTTAATGGTTTCATCCAGCTGACTTGTGGCTGATGATTAGTATTTATAGGATGTTTGGGTAGATGTTTAGGGATCATCAAGGGATCATTAGGAGATCAATGGGAATTCATGACTTGGAATACTTAGCGAATCAGATCTGAGGTTCTAAAAGATGGAGTTGGCGAAGTTGTGGAAAGGATCATGCATGATCTTTTAGATCAGATTGTTATCTGATAGTTGTAGTTGCAGAGCTAGTAGTTTCCATTCTTGGAGACAAGGAGATTTCTTGGAGGCTTGCAAGCTCAAGTTTAGACCTACTTTAGGGTTTCCATCAGTTGCTGATAGTTTTCAGAACTGAACTAGCTGAGATTGTGTTGGATATGTGTGGATCTTGCAGAATTGTTTCTAATTATAATTGGCCCTAACCTGGAAGGCCTTACAGCCAGGCATGTTAATAAAAATCAGAGTTAAACAATTATTTTATTATTTTGTTTTTGAGTATTCCGCTGTGTTGATTGTTGGCTGCAAGGTTTGGACTGTCCCTAATTGGATCCTCCATCCTTGACTGCATCATTTTCTTAGGAACATAGATAATTAGTAAGTTTACTTGTAGTGGTTGGTTGAGTGTGAGGGAATTATTCTTTTTTCCCTTGTGTAAAATCAGAAACCTAGAAGCACTTGAACTTTCACTTAGAGGAATCTTGGTAATTGAACTACTTGCTTGATGTGTTTGGGAGAAAACAACATGGATAGGATATTATTCTCTTTCCCTAGTAGAAAATAAAAAATCCAAACTCCTAAGTTTCCAATCCAATTTTATTTTCATGTTAATCTTTTAGAGGGCCCGCCAGTTGAGATAAAAAGCTCCTGAAAATGACCCAAGTGAGGACAGGTAGAAGCCAACCCTTCCACCTCACCATAATAAAGATGCTTCCTTGAGATGAAAACCTCATAAGACATAGTTGGTTTTGTCCTTGGAACATTGATTTGATCCTTCCTCAAGGACATGTTTGGATGTTGTGTAGAGCGGAGCCACTTGAATCTTTCTTATGAGACTACACACATTAGGGTACTCATAGGGCTATAGGCCTAAATCTTTCCTTGTTTGAGACTATGAGAGATGATTATTAATGGATGCCTAAACTGGAAACTCTTTGTTAAAGACCACCTAAATCAACCTTGAAATTTTGATAATCTTTTTGCAAGGAAGATAGTAACTTCCCCAAGACACTCATCATATCGTATCTCCCTTGAGCAATTGGAGTAAGATAATATAGCATTTCTTTTCTCATTGTGTGGTCCTCAATATATTTATTCTAATTATCTCTCTAGAGTGTACCTAAGTTTGCGAGAAAAGGTTTTCAAGCTATTGCTAATTCGTATAAGGTTAGTGTGTTTGGATTTCCCTTAATCACATGTGTTTGACATGTTTTATCATTAATAATCCACTGGAAAAAACCTTGAAACACTTCAAAATAATTTAGAAATACTTGGAAAACATAAAAACAATAACCTTTTTAATAGTGGTAGAACCCTTGACAAGTCAAAGATTCGTATCCTACTTTTTGAGTCACATATTGCTAACAGAAAGTCACATTTGGTAACAAAGTCACATCCTATTTGAATGGAGTCTCATTCAAGAAAGTGAGTCGTATCTTATCATTTTAGAGTCATATTTGGTTGTTCAGTCATACACTAGTTATCTTAAGTTGCATTTGGTGCTATCAAAAAGTTACTTATTGTGAGTCGCATCTGGGACAGTGAGGTCTTTTGTACAGTGTTTTTGAAATATCATCCTTGATTCTAGTACCCATTTTGAAACTCTATTGACCTATATCATCATAATAGGTGTAATTGGAGATTATTCTTCTACTATCATCAAGTTTGATCAGTTGGTTCCTTGTCAAAGCTCATCATCATCTACACTTTTTTGGTCTTATCACTACCAATCACTTGATTACAAAGGTTATCATCAATGAATATCAAATCCCTTATCCAAATCTCTACTTATCAACATTAGTCAATCCTTTTCTCAAGAATCCTTTTAGACAAAAATCTGCATGCTATCTTATCAATCAGATTATCAACAATATTTTGTACAACATCATCCACTTGAAAACTAAAAAAGAAGTCATACTTTATTAAGAATCATGATACTTAACCTAAATAGTTAGCACGATAACCAACCGCTATCATTTCAATCAAAATTCATAAGATCCTCCTAGACTCGCCACTTTTGACCAAGGATAAACCTTAAGAAAGAATCCCATATTCAATCAAGATTCACCAATTTAAACAACTTACAAATAACATACTACTCCAAACATGTCTCGTAATGTTTATGATTGGGATGAATGAAATGATAATCAAGGCAACTAAGAAAACTGAGAAAATGAAGATAATCACATATGTCATGATAGGTCGAATAGTGATGAGGACCCCATTGAAGAGGAATTTTGAAAGTACTATAAAGTAAGAGATTCCAAAAGATGTTGGAAAGATTCCTCACTTTGGACAAAGAATGATATTCTCTACACCTAGGAGCTACGGGGGTTAAACTTCCAAAAGACTTTGATGTAGATCAGTTAAAAAAAGAGAATTTGAAACACCTATTTCCATTCTTTCTAAAAAAATGATGAACTTGCAAACTAAAATCAAGGGTTTAATAGAAGAAAAGGAAAAATCCTCCAACCAATATTCACTTGACATAATTTGTCCCTTTCCCTTTGACAAAGATTTACACATGCCACCATTTCCTTCTAAAGTGGAAATCCTGAAATAAGACAATTATAATGGAAATGGTGACCCACAAGATCATGTCAAAGAATTTTTCACCCTAAGTATGGAGTTTGTATATGAGAAGACATATCTAAAGAGACTCTTTCCTTGATTTCTTGGTGGACAAGCCATGGAATGGTTCACAAAGCTCACACCTACTGTAAAAACCTTTGAAGAGCTTGTCAAAATATTCATTCAATACTATTCCTACAACATAAAACACAATATCACTATGTTGGACCTATGTAACACTTAACAACAAAGCAATGAATCATTTGTTATATTCCTTTAGTGATGGAGGCAGATATTTGAAAGGTATCCAAGACAAATTCCTGAGAGAGAGAAGATGGATATCTTTATCAACACTTTGATTCTTGACATAAACTATAATTTGCAGATGAAAACACACATATCATTAGACAAGATGGTAGAGAGTGAAATCAGAATTGAATATGTCTTGGTCAAGAAAGGAGAAACTACCATTTACAAGGAGATTAAATCAAACAATCAGAATGGTAACAAGGAAAAATTCAAATACTAGAAAAAGAATAAGCACATGGTTAATAATGGTGTTGTGGAATCATTCAATGATAAACCTAAAACATGAATATTTAATCTCTCAACTAGTCTACAAGAAGCCAAGAATATCAACAACAACACATTTAATCATTGAGGGATCAAAAAATCAAATAGAGATAAAAATTGGTTATCCAAACCCACGTGTAATTTCACTCCTCTTGAAGAACCTCTATAAGAGGTGATAAAAAATCTATTGGACAACAAGATCATAACCTTACTAGAACCAAGACCATGGGAGCAACAAATCAAACCAAATTGGTAGAATGATGACCATTTATGTGGTTTTCATAGAAAAAAAGGGCATAAGATGATTGAATGCATGAAACTCAAGCATGGGATCCAAGATTTTATTGACAATGATAAAATCAAAGTTGATGGTCACCAATCCAACAATGATCACAAAGCTTTCAAAGAACCACTACCTCACTATGAGAAAGGTGAAAGTTCCAATACCAAGGGTAACAAGATCAACTACACTTATAGTGACAATGAAAATGTGATAAACATGATTGAAACTGGGAAATCATCCATCAATGATCAATATTTTAGAAAGATTCTTACAACTTATGAAAACCCCATGTTTGATCAAGAACTAGAATGGGATGATCAATCAAATGTTGAACAATCAGTGAATGTTATTATCTCAAAGGTGAAGAAAAATAAGTTAAATCTTCCATTACTGTCACAAGGACTCAAGCCAAGGTCACTATCAAGGGAGTTAGTTCTTCATCACAACAACTGGTCATTTGAATATCAAAACCTTCTACACCAAAATAATTTGTACCTTCACCTAAGTACAACTTGGTGGAACAATTACAACATACATCTCAAATCTCCATTTTTGAATTGCTAAAAATATCTCTTGAACACAAAAAGATCCTTGACTTGCAGAAAATGTTCCAAAAGACCTAGATGTAGATCAATTCCAAGATATGGTTGGTCATTTGACTTACCCAAACTATCTAGATTTCTTTGAAGAATATGAAAAACTATTGAATCATCTGCATAATCAGCCCTTGCATATATAAGTCTTGATCCATAAACAATGAGCTAAGCATATCTTGATAGATGGAGGTGTTGGTTTGAATATATGTACATTTAATATTGTTAAAGAATTGGGATTATCAAAACATGTAATAGGCCCAAGAGAAAAATCATGATCAAATATTATGATGAAGAAGAAAGATCCTCTAAAGGACTAGTTGATTTACCAATTAGAGTTGGGCTAGTAGAAAGAGATGTGATTTTCCAAGTCCTTGTCTTGCCACTAGCTTACAACTTATTGCTAGGAAGACCATGTATTCATGATATGTAGAAAGTACCTTCAACATACCATCAATGCATAAATCTACCACACAATGATGTAGAAGTCACAATCCCAATGGATATCAACTACTCTTGTAACACAGTGAAACATATTGACAACATGGTCCCCCACAACAAAGAAGTATCAAGAGACCAAGAAGATGAAATATCTAAAGTAGTTTTCCTAAAGGATATGGAGGGGAAATTGAGAATTTGAAACATAGGAATGGGGGAGTATAAACTTGACTCATTAATATCCATGACATATTTTCCTTTATCTCCTAGATCTCATGGAAAGACCTCGTCAACCTTCACACCATCCAACACTCTAGAATTAAAAATTCATGTAGGAATGAGGATGATCAAAGACAATGTGTCTCTATCAGATGATAATGAATAAAAATATGTCTTGCAATGGTTATACAAAGAAGAAAAATAGGATGAAGATGTTAAAAATGTTGAGATATCATCAAACAAATATAGAAAAGGATATAACATCATGAAACTAATGGGTTACAAAAGTAAAGGACCAATTTTTTAAAATAAGGAAGAACTCATAGAACCAATGCATATTGAGTTCTACAATCCTGAGGATAAAACTGGTTTGGGTTTTAGAGAAGAAATATCTCACCCTATGTCTAGAGATGGTCTCATATTTGATAGAGCATATGAATTTTATGATGAATATGAAGTAGAAGGAGAGCACATATCATATGAATGATTACTACTCTTACAAGGAGACCCTTTATTAGACCTAAATACTATTCCTCTCATAGAAACAACGTACCTACACCTCAACAAGAAATTATTCCTAAATTTGAACAAGAATTAGAAGTTGAACAAGAAGAGAGACACCCTAACTAGGGGCATCTGGTCACTATTACTCATGTTTTTGATATTCTTCATTATGATAATCAAAGGGAGACATCCATATCTCAACATGCACCTTTACAATAAATTGAGAATCAACAAGAAGAAAATAATTCAAAGGAAGAAGAAGAGACACCAATGACTATAGCTTGTTTCTTGGCTAGATGAGATGATAGTCAAACTGATTCATGTGAATATGAATGGGATTCACTTTCTCATGCTACAATGCATATTGAAATAGATGCAATTAAAAAATATTCTTCTCAATTAGAAGAGGGACAAAGCTCCAATGTTAGGTCAGCCAAATTAGGTTTGCATAATACTAGAACAATGACTCTAGTGTTGACATTAGGATTCTTTCTAGTCTAAACATTTCTTTAGAGAGTATATTAATTGAGCTTGTCTTACCAGTCACAAGATTTGATGACATCGTGGTGCTATCCATTGAACCATATGAGTCTTTATACTTTTCACACCCTGAACTCATTGAATGAGATCAGAATGAAACAATGAACCCAATGTCCTTTACAAATGACTATACTTTGGCATACTATTTAAATGCAATTGAACCCTTTACCTCTTCCACTAGTGCAATGAGCATGAATATGATGAAGGGGGATATCAAGTTTCTCTATCTAAAAATAAAAAAAGAAAAATAAAAATTGGTTTGATGGTGAAAATCACATTGTGGCAGTATTAGAACCCAAAATAGTAAAAACAAATGACATATCCAATGGTGAAAATGTCTTTGAGGCACCTGAGGATGGGAAACTTGATATCCTACCTGATCACTTTTAGAAAAAATCTTTAGTACTCATTGAACCAATCCAACCAATGAACTTGGGAATAGATGAGACACCACAAATGATTCACATAGAACAATCATTATATGAAGAAGAACAATAACAATTCATGGAGTTTTTCAAAGAAAAGAAGATCAATTTTACATGGTCGTATTCTAATATGCTAGGTCTGGATCCTAATCTCATTATGCACCATCTCTCTATAGCTCTAGGAATTAAACCAGTAAAAAAAAAGATGCATCCTCATGTGGCATCGTTGGTAAAAAAAGAACTAGAAAAGCTTCTAAAAGTTGGATTTATTAGAGAAATAGATTATGCAGAATGGTTTTCTAATATTGTCCCAGTTTCAAAAGAAAAAAAATCTATTAGAGTATGCACTGACTTTAGATATTTAAACATGGAATTCCTTAAAGATGATTTTCCTCTTCCCAACATTGATATGATTGTGGATCTTACTACAGGGTAAGAAATTTATTCATTAATGGATGGATTATCAGGTTATAATCAAATCAAAATAGCAGCTAAAGATCAAGAGAAGACAACTTTCACTTGTTCTTGGGGAATGTTCTGCTAGAACGTCATGTCTTTTGGTCTTAAAATTGTAGGTGCAACGTATCAAAGGGAAATGACAACCATCTTTCATGATACGATACATAAGAATATGGAAGACTATGTAGATGATACACTAGAAAAATGAGCTCATAGAGAAACACATATAAAAGATCTGAGAAAAATATTTGACATAATGGAGCAATTTCAACTTAGTTTAAAAACTAAAAAGTATGCATTTGGAGTAAGTTTAGGGAAACTCTTGGGATATATAGTTTCAAAAAAAGGAATTGAAGTAGATCCAACAAAAGTTACAACAATCCTAGAGATGAAACCTCCTAAAAACATAATCCAAATGAGAACAGTGCAAGGAAAGATTCAACCAATAAGGTAGTTTATGTCACAATTGAAAGAAAAATCTCAATCATTTACCAAAACTTTACACAAAGTAGCTATCTTCAAATGGGATGAAGAATGTGAGAAAAATTTCAATCAAATAAAAGAATACTTAATGAATCCTCTAGTACTTATAGCTCCTATACTAGGTAAACCACTACTTATTTACATATCATCTACGACAACATCATTAGGATCTCTATTGGCACAAGAAGATGAGACAAAGAAAGAACAAGCCATACATTACATAAGAAGAACACTGATATCCTATGAGATAAATTACAACATTATTGAAAAGGCTTGCCTTGTTGTAGTATTTGTATCAAAAAATATTTGAAATTATATGTTATCTCACATAGTGAAGCTAATTGCTAAAATTGATCCTCTAAAGTATCTATTAAACAAAGAAACATTGATAGGAAGATTAGAAAAATTGGGTCTTAATAATGAGTGAATTTGATATTGAATATGTGGAAAGGAAAGCTATCAAAGGACAAACTATTGATGATCACCTAGCTGATGCTCCAATTCTAGATAACAAGCCAGTGACTATAGCGTTTCTTGATGAAGCAATTCTGTATTTAATAGAACACCCATGGAAGATGGTCTTCAACAATTTATTTACCCAATAGGGGTTAGGAGCTGGTGTATTGTTCATAAATCCTCAAGAATACAAAATTCCTAAAGCATAAAAAAGGATCTTTACATGTACCAACAATATTGTTGAATATGAAGCCTTAGTGAATATATTGAAGGTGGCAATTGAATGGAAAATTATGGAGTTATATGTTTATAGAGATTCATAGTTAATAATCAATTAGATCAATGATAAATATTAAGAAAAAAGATAAAAAACTAATGCCATACAAGAGAATGGTGGATGATCTGAAGAAGTATTTTTTCTATATCACATTCTAACATGTTACAAGATTAGAAAATAGAGCAGTAGATGCTATGACTACCCTAGTCTTATTGTAACAAATAGAAGAGCATCAATTATGTTATGACTTCCTAGTGGAAGAATTACCCTTTCCTAGCTATGACTCCCCAAATTCCCAAATAGTATGCACCATTATTGGGCATCATTCCTCAAGATATAAACACATATAATCCTACCTAAAAGACCAAATTATTCCCAATGGCTTATCTAGAAATGAAAAAACAAACCTTATCCGAAATGCATCACATTATCTAGTCATATCTAATGAATTTTATAGGTGTGGTCTAGATGGTAATTTACTTAGATATTTAGAAAGAGAAGACTCTAAATGTGCATTACAAGAAATCCATGAAGGTATTTGTGGATCACATTCAAGTGATTGTTCGTTAGCTAAGAAACTTTTAAGAGTTGGATATTACTGGCCCAACATGGAGAAATGTGTAGTACAATATGCCAAGCCTTGCAAGAAGTGTCAAATACATGGAAATATTATTCATGGTCTAGCAAGGGAGTTATTACCATTCATAACAGATTGGCCATTTCAACAGTGGGCCTTTGATCTCATTGGTCAAATCTATCCTTCATCATCAAACAAACAAAAGTTTATTACTATAACCACTAATTGCTTTACAAATTGGGTTGGAGTTGTTCCTTTGATCAAGGCGATAGGAAAACATTTTTCAATGTTCATCCTAAATTATATCATCTATAGGTATGGGATTCCCTCTTCAATTATAACAGAAAATGGGGGACAATTCAAAAAAAAGGATATGGATGAATTATGTGCCCAATTTCACATCACCCAACATTGTTCATCAATATATTACCCACAAGGTAATGGAAAAGCTAAAGCATCAAATAAGACAATCTTGAAAATCTTACACAAAATGGTGACTAGATCAGGGAAAGATTGGCATTTATAGTTGAATCTAGCACTTTGGACCTATAGGACTAGCATAAAAATTCCTACAAGAGAAAAACCTTTTACTTTTGTCTATGGATTGGAGGTAGTATTACCCACTAAGGTAGAGATACCATCTCTTAGAATATCATTAAGAGGGCTAGTCACAGATGAAGAATACATGATATCAAGGATACAAGAATTAGACCTGCTTGATCAATGCATAAAATAATCATTTGACTATCTATGGGTCTACCAAAAGGTGATTTCAAAAACTTACAATAAAAAGGTTTGGCACATATACTTCCAGGTTGGAGATCTTGTTTTACGAGAAAACCCCAAAAACTAATAGAACATAAAACAAAAGGGAATGCTTGAAGCCAACTGGTTGGGTCCCTTTATCATCACAACAACATTTGGCTCTAGAGCTTATCAACTATCTACTCTAGAAGGAGATTCTCCTTGATCCTATCAACACTATTCATTTAAAGAGGTTCTATAACTAGTAGTTTTAGTGCAACAATTTATGAACAGTATAAAGAGTTCCTAAAAACAATAAACAAAAGTATAAAGTGTTCCTGAAAAAGATAAAAAATAGTATAAAGTGTTCCTAAAAAAAGGTTAGAAACAACATAAAAAGTCCTGAAAAATGATCATCCTAGTGAAAACAAGGCAAACAGGTGCCTTGATGAATCAAAAACAAAAAGTGAAAAATTAAAAAATATAGAAAAAAATCATAAGGAGAAAAAGTATAAAAAAATAATAATATAAAAGAAAAGTGCCTTGGTGAAAACCTAGTAAATAGGTGTCCTGGTAGAAAAAATAGCAAAATTGGCCAAGTGGTGAAAACCTGGTAAACAAGCACTACTTGTAATCAACACTCCATCTATCAACACAATGCTTGGATATCTTGCCTCCATACTTCAACCTTTTTTCTTTCTTGTATATATCTTTAGTCTCTTTTGTGACCTTGTACATCTCAATTAATTTGCGTCTAGCGATCATGCCTTGGAATTGGTCAATGTCTTAGTCCTAGGTACTCGAGTCTCACTCAGGGAAATGTTCTAGAAATTTAGTCATCTAGGTTAGCATTTTGTTAAATTTGGTCATCTCACCAATTAGGGTCAGTCATCCTAGTCTCTCTCGACTACTAGACGATGTGCCACTAAAACAATGGTGTTTTTCAACACCAAACCTAGAAAACAATATTTTTCAATACTCTATAGATAAACTTATCATAACTTTGAACATGAATAATCATTAAATCAGTAATAATATGATAAAGGTCAGTAATCAAGCAATATTTAAACACATGACAGTGTTTCTTAACACTACATACAAGCACTAGTGTTTCTCAACACCATAAATAGATAAATGGATCAATAGTTAAAAAAAAAGGCTTGAAGCTATGATGATCATGTCTCCTTTGTAACTCAAATGACGACTAATCTCTAAGAGAAACATGGAATGATAATGAATTTGATTGAAATGCTATTTGTATTCATTGATTTTCACATATCATGTCTTCCAAGTAACTCAATGATGTCTACGAACTAGAGGAAAAATGATAGGGGGCAAGAGATTTTTTTAAAATTTTTATCTATTGATGTGGTACCAATGATTAGAAAATGCCAAATAAATTGGGTGTCTATGATAAGGGCCTCCTTTTACATGGTACATCGCACATACCTTGACTCATTTTATTTGAATGCTATGGTGAGGTTGACACTATTTTTCTTGTCTGTTTATCAAGTAATTTTGCAATATTGTAAAATACACATAATTTTTTCAAAGGTTATGAACTATAAAGGGTCATTGTGGACAATCAATTATCATTGTGAAAGAAAAAAAGAAAAACTTTTTTACTTTCTAGCGTGTAACTAACACTAGCATAGGTAGGTACTCTGGTTCATCATCAACTTTGAAAGCCTCTGATGTTTGTGCTTACTACTAACAAGAGCTCTATGATGATAAAAAAGATAAATGAAAAAGATCGAAAGAATGACAATCACAAAATATTGCATAGCATTCTAGAGTTGTATTCATTGACATTCATTTGACTTGATCAGGACAATTTACAAAAGATGGAAAATGAAATGAACATCAAATTTGAGATCAAAACTTGTTGATATCATCATCTTTATTATCTCTAATTTGATTAAGTACTTGATAAATGACACAAAGTAATCGTGCATTTCATTTTAGTACCATGATCAGTCATAACAATATGCATAGGTACCATTATTTTCACTCATAAAGGTTCATTCACCTGTAATCATATATTCATTTGCATTACATAGCATGAAAAGAGATAAAAAGAAATATATTATGCATTCTACATACATAAGTCCATCATATACCATATATGTGCATCATATAATATTCATATAAAGCATCACATGAGCATAAAAGAAACATGCATTCATCATATAAGAAGCATAGAGGAATAATGCATCTGATGGTCCCAATCGGTGCTGAGAGGGGAGGGGTGAATCAACACCCACTAAAACTTAAAAACCAATATGATATAAATAACTAAAACTATAAGAAGAAGAAATTATATCACAAAAATAGCTATCAAAAAATTAAAACAATAAACAACACTAGATGTATCACGTGGAAACCCAAATCGGGAGAAAACCATGGTGTGAGGAAACCTCACAAATTTTGCACTCTTTTGAAGTGCACCCTGTTAGGAGCCTTCCCTATTAAAGGATTACAAATGCACTGTTAGATGTGACACGATTAAGGGATTTAAGAAATAAGGCCTATTAAAGCCTTCCTTGTTAGAGGACTTAAAAAATCTACACAGATGTCACCCGGTTAAGGGATTTAATACAAGGGACTAGTTAATGTCCACCCAAATACTTGGATTTTTCTATTGCAATTGTTAGAGAGCAATAGAGGGTTTGATCTTCTTGAAGTGGGTTTACTGGGACTGATAAGATCGTTGCACTTCTCAATCGAGAGTCATCATCAGGCATCACAGGCATGCTCTCCTTGGATTTTTGTTCTTCCTTGCACACTCTTCTCTTCTTCTTTTCACCTTTTTCGTAGCTTCTCTTAGTGTACATGTTCACTCTTTTTTTTCTTTGTAGAATGAAGGAAAACAATATTCTTCATAGGCTAAAGAATGAATAGTCTTCTTGCTCTTCCCACTTTTTGCATGTGCAACCTCCACAAAGACCTCCTTTGGATCGATCACCCAGTTGAGTCTCAGTTCACTGTGGAAACATTAGATGCATGCCATGTGCTTTTTCTATTTTATAAAGGAAATGATAGATATGTACCACATAATTTTCTTTGCTTGAGATTTCTCCATGTTTTCTCATGTTTTAATGCCATAATATTCAACATTAAAACCTTCAATTGTACCTTTCGTAGGTCTTCTTTATAACACAAAGTCATTCAGATTTTTTGCAACAAATCTCAGTCAAAGAGTCACACAAGTGTTTGTCAACTATGACTTTCATCAGTTCAACAATCTTGGTTTCCATCCTTAGGTAGTGTATAGGTATTTGACATCATCTACCACTTTTCCTTTCTCTATCTATACCGGTTTGGTTCCTTGGTTCCGGTTATAGACTTTATTAGTTATTATTTTGGATGCTCTAGTTACCTTCCTTTATTACCGGTTACTCTGTTGATTGGTTAGAGACTTTATCTCATAGTACTCAGTCACAATACCTCTTCCTATTCACTATGTGTCACTAGTTTCATAACCAGTCCCTTTTGTAAACTAAACCTATTTACTATTATTGTCACTCGATTCCAGTTAGAAACATATTAACCTTAGACATCAATGACAACACCACTTTTCCATATATCAGTTACATCCTTACTGGTTAATGCCAACAATCTCCCCCGTTGGCATTGAGGGAAAATGCTCCTTACCGGTCCACATCCTTCACTAGTTATAATCTCCACCTTTAACAATAATGGCAAAGGCTAGTCAAGGAACTACCTCTTTTTTTGAAGTTTACTCCCCCTTTGAGCAACAATTTTTGTCACCGATCCTATTAAGATGAGACTAAGTCCTCTGTTGAAGCTCAATGGATTGATGAACACCTCTGTTCTTTTACTGAAGATCAAGAAAGGGAACTACCCCTAACTTACCTTTGAGATACTCAAAGTTACCCTTCGGTAAAGGCTTCGTGAATATGTCAATAACCTTTTCTTTCATGGGAACATATTCCAATTTCACTTCTTTGTTTTGCACCTTCTCTCTCAAATAGTGATACTTTATAGAAATGCAATTTTTTTTAGAGTACATGATAGGATTCTTAGATATATTTATTGCACTTTTGCTATCACAGAATATTGCAATTGGTTCAGGTACCTATTCTTGGATTCCTTCCAATATCTATTTTATTCAGATTACCTATGTGCAATTAATTTTTGTAGCAACATACTTAGCTTCTTTTGTGGACTGTGAAATGTAGTTCTTCTTCTTACTCATCCATGACACAATCGTCTCTCCAAGAAAGAATGTACCTCCACTTTTTCTCTTTCTCTCATCAATGTTACCAGCCCAATATGCATCAATGAACACTTTTATCTCAAAACCTCCTTTGTGAGGAAACCATAGACCATATTCCTCAGTGCCCTTTAAGTATCTGAAGATTCTCTTCACTGCTATTAAATCTGTCTCTTTTGGGTTAGTAGAGAATTTGGCTACAATGCCTATTGCATGTGGAATATCAGATCTGCTATACACAACATACTATAACTTACCAATCATTGACTGATATAATGTATCATTAACTTCTTTAGCATCATCCTCCTTTGATAACTTGTAGTTGGTTATCATTGGTGTGCCAACCGGTCTGGATTCTTCTAGCCCAAATGATTTAAGAATTTCCTTAACATACATGGACTGAAAAATAAAAATACCTTCTTTTAGTTGATGGACTTGCAATCCAATGAAGAATTCTATAGCTCCAATCATGGACATTTTAAATTCTTTCTTCATCTCCTCAGCGAAGTCTTTTCTCATTTTTTCATCTCCTCCAAAGATGATATCATCCACAAATATTTCAGCAATCAGGTTCCCTTCTATACCAATCTTGAGATACATATTGTTGTTATCTCTTGTTCTTGTCAATCCTATAGTTAGGAGGTATGAACGTAACCTTTCATACCAAGGCCTTGGGGCTTGTTTCAGCCCATAGAGTGCCTTCTTCAATTTATAGACCATACCATTTTTCTCTGTGGATGAGAAGCCTTTTGGCTATTATTTTTACACTTCCTCTTCCAATATACCATTTAGAAATATAGACTTTACATCCATCTGGTATTCTTTGAACCTTTTATGAGAATCATAAGAAAGTATGATTCTTACTCCTTCTAGTCTTTCCATAGGTGCAAAAGTTTCTCATAATCTAGTCCTACATCTTGTGCATATCCTTTGTAGACTAGCCTTGCCTTGTTCCTTACCACCTTTCCTTCTTCATTTATCTTGTTTATGTACACCCACTTGGTCCCTATGACACTCTTGTCTTGTGGTCTAGGAACAAGAGTCCTTGTTTCATTCTTTTCAATTTTGTCAATCTCCTCTTCCATTGCCTTGACTCAGTTATCATCCTCCAGAGCTTCTCTGGTTGTTTTGGGATCTATACTAGAAAGTAAGCAGATGCTTTGTCTAGCCTTTCTCCTAGTCAAAATATTAGCATGTTTTTCACCAATAGTGTTATTAGTGGATTGATATGTGACATACCTTGGTAGAACTGGTCGGTGGTCCTAGTCTTCATTTTCTGGTTGAGCAACATTTCCAGAAAGGTCATGAACAATTTCTTGCTCATCATTCTCAGTTGGTCTTATATTCTAATCCCTTCCTAGCTTAAGCACATTACCTTGATCCAAGGGTCTATTTACTTGTTCTTCTTCATCAAAAGGAATAATTTCATATAATTCCAAATGATTATCAACATCATGATCTTGGTGAATGTCTAAATTATCGTGACTGTTATTTTCCCTTGGTTCTAAATATTCACCTATCTTTACATTGGCACTTTCCACTATTTTTCATGTCCTCTTATTTAGACACTAGTATGATTTACTTTTGGTAGAGTAACCCAAATATATGTCTTCATTACTCTTTGGTTCAAACTTGCTGAACAAACCCATAATAGGTAATAATAATCATGCCAAAGATTTTCCTAGGAATAGTGTATTCAAACTAAGTGTTATTTTCCCTATCATGAAATGCATTTAAATTTTCAACCCAGGGATGTATACTTGAAATGGGACAGTATAGTTTGTGCACTAAGTCTCTAATAAAGTCATTTTACTTAAGCTGCAAGAAGGAAAATACATGAAAGGAACTACACAATTGCTGCAGGAAAGTAAACACACATAGCTACCTAAATGAAAATGATGCTGAAAACTATAAATTCAACTTTAACCTATTCTACCAACCCAAAGCATTTACTATGAAGTTATCTCTGCATGTGCTACAGGAACATACATAGGTTATAATGCTACAGGAGAAAATAGTGAATTCCACTATAAATGATGAAAATGATTAAACTACTTACTCTATTATACTCTAATCCACCTCCCAAGTGGGCCCCCTTGGTTAGCTTCTGCTAGCTATGAACAAAGAATATAACTCAAAATTACTCCATTGTATTTTTAGAAAAACTGATTACATCATCATAAAACAGCACACAGAACTAAAAGAGTAACTTGCTTCCAATTATAACAGTTATGCAATCATTTGTCTAACTTGATTTATAACTATCATATCCCTTTATATAGAGGATTAATATTTATTTGAACATAAAGATAATTTCTGACTGATTCATACCATAAAGAAAGGAGAATGCAACAACCCACGATAGGGTATCATAAAGATTGAACAATTGGTTCAACAAAATATTGATTGTAGAGGAAATATAGCATAATCATGCTCCTATATTCCTTGAAATGATCATTCCTTCAATTCATCAGGAAGGTTTCATGGTGTCATAATGGTTCTCCTCATCATGACTATGACTTCATCACTTCTTCATCAATGTTGCCGATCCACTCTCCAGCCTCTCCTCTTTCCCTGGCTGGTTAGTAGCACATGCATATATATTCAAGTATTCAACTATTCAACTTAATCCAAATGTTAAGACATACATTAAAACAATTATATAAAATTATACACCATATATATAATATTTAGCAAGGCATGTCAACTACTATCTACCCATAAGTTTTGTGGATTTGACTGTACTTATAGTATGTACACAAGTTCAAGTACTTTAAAGTCACAACAATTGTTTTGGAAATATCTTAGAATAGAGCATAAAAATAGTATAAAACTGAATAGAAGTAATTTGGAATCACCACTATTTGTGTATGTGTGTGGGGAAAATGTAAGATTCACTCCTAAATCCAAATTCCCAAAGGAGAGATCCAATTTGATCAACCAAGAGGTTAATACACAATCGAATCAATCTATGAAAAATATGAAAGAGAGACAGAAACCCTATACTTCCCTATAGTTTGATTAAGCTTGAAATCTGAAATGATTAAAGTGCAAATACTAACCTTGAATTAGGGCAGATTTGGAAAATGCTAAATTCTGGCTTCTGTATGAAATTTCTAAAGATTTTGTCACCTATTCTAGACTGGAAATGTCGAGGCAGACAAAACCCAAAAATATTTTCTCCAAATTCACACAGGTCGACTTTGACCACATTATATATTTGAAGTCCGAATCTGATTCTATTCATAGATCCTGAAAGATTGCCAAAAAGGGTATCCAAATTTGTCTCAGATCGGAGATTCCACACCTGTGCCTGTAAGAAAAAATGGTTTTGTTGTTTGTTTGGGGGGGTTTGCCTTGGTCAAACCCCGGTTTGGAATCAACCTTAATATTGAAATTGAAATAGCAGAATGCTAGCAAGTAGTAGAAATGAATCTAACAATGAAGCTATGCAATTCAATAGATATGCTAATGTATTTGGAATGTAATCAAATATATTGATATGAAAGCTTGAACATAACATGATCAAACCTCCATGATTGTATGCTTGAAATCCACCTTGAGGAAACAATGATATGGATCTTGAAGATGAACAAAGCATCTTGAAGGAAGATCACACCACCATGGTGGCTAGATCTAGGGTTTGAATGATAGATCTTGAATGTTTGAGTCAAATCCTTTCAATGGAGAACTTGGATGAAGAAGAAGACTTGAATACTTGAATGAATGCTTGCTTGATCACCTTGAGAACTTGAGAGCTTGATTGCCAAAACTTGATGATGGAGTGATGTGAAAATGAGAGAGGAAGGCCTCCTTTTATAGTGATCTAGGGCACACTCCTCTAGATGGGCCACCTTGGAGAATTAAATCCCAATTAGGTCCTCACTTTTAGAAAATATACCTTGATTAAATACAATTAAAAGATTTACCATTTCGGAGCTCGAAACAGTTGACCCAAAAGCGGAGAAATAACTATGCTAAAAGCTAAATTATCAGCAAATGAGAATTTGAAATCCTGGTAGGAAGAGGTCAGGGTTGAGGTTGACCCTGACCTAGTCAGGGTCGAGGTCGACTTTGACCTCAGACCCTAATTTGGCCAGATTCTGCAACAAAGATCCCACAGATGCTAGAAACTTAGAAATTGATGTCTGAACAGGACCCAGTGTCAGGAATAGATAGAAAATCCTTGGAATGATATGATGAATGACTAGGAGGTCTCATTTCTAAATCCTACCTAGAAAATGGAGCCATGGAAGAGAGAAAATTAAGAAAGTCCTTAAGACCTTAACCCTAATTTCACCTAGAATGAAGAAATCAAGTGCAGAGAAGAAGTGGAAGACAAGGGAGAATGAAAAGATTCCAATCATGACCCTAAACCACTTACTCAGAGGGATAAACACTCTTAACATGGAAGTGCTTCCATTTTAAGATGATACATTAAGCCCCCACTTTAGCAAGAGTATGAATTCAATGAAAAGTCTTGGTAAAGGAGAAGAGAGAAGAGATCCCAATGGATTCAAAATGAGATAAAATAACACTTAGCTAAAGACACAAGCCCCAAAATGAAGGATTCTAACTCAACATACATACATGAGAGTATACAAAAGAACAAGGGTTAGTACTAAACAACCCAAATCAATTAGCATAAGAAACCTTGCTAAGAAATATTTCTCATACCAATATCATATTTGGAAAGCTATCATAACAACATAAATGATTACATAAGAAAGACAAGAGCAACACTATAGACAACATAGATTCATGATCTAGTCCTACTAGCATGAAAGTGAAAAGAGAGAAAAGAGAAAGTGATTACCTCGCCCAGTAAGATGCCTACCTTATCATGAATCACCCTGGAGGGAGAGCCCAACAGGTTCACCAATAAACTATGCTTGCAATTGTAATGCATCTTCTGACAGCTTCTGGAATATCCATAGATCCACCTTCTTGTATCACTATGAATATGAAACGCGTGTCTTCTCAGGATTTAGCAACTTATGTGCATTACCTTCCAAGATTTAGCATATTTGAAATTGGAAATGCGTGTCCCTTCAGGATTTAGCAACTTATGTGCGTTACCTTCAGAGGATTTAGCATATTGAAAAATTTGAAAAATGTGTGTCTCCTCAAGATTTAGCAACTTATGTGCGTTACCTTTGAAAGATTTAGCATATAGGTGCGTGTATTTTCAGGATTTAGCAACTTATGTGCATTACCTTCCAAGATTTAGCATATAAAAATAAAAAAATATAGTACAAGGGAGTCCTTGTATATGCCCCCCTCCTTAATATGGAAAAAAACATACTATTTTGTCATGTTAAGGAAAGAAAGAACAAGGATAAAGCCTTCGGCAACATCAAGACAATATCCATAGACAACACCCAGTCCAAGCCAAGAAGGTCACAGCTCCGATGAGGCCATGGAAGGGATGAATGTAAAAGATATCATGCAAGAAGTGAAAAGAAAGTAATCCTTAATGAGGGATAGCACACTATTCAGTTTCCAAGGTGAGAGATGTATCAACCATGGAAACCCAATGTTAAACAACAAATAAGGTTTGCATAAAGGACATAGGTCTACAAATGCAAACCATAATTTTCATGTATGATTGGATATCACATAGTAGATAAATACTGCTTAACCAAGGAAAGAGGTGAATCCCTAGAAAAGAAGAGAATACCGGATGAAATAACAATGCATAGATTTGAATAAGATAGAAAAGCATACCAAGCCCCCAAGGCTAAAGTACTTCTACCAAAATCACAACCCATATTTGTGACTCAATGTGCGAATGTTTGAAGATAGAAAAGAAGGATAAGACATCTTTTCCCCCCAAGTGTAGGAACAAAGATGGAAGAGGATACCTACTTCACAAAGCAAGGAGATATCCTACTTACAACAATGTATAGTATATCCTTAGCGAGAGATATTGACCCCTACATCCAAGAGTATAAATAGTCATGAGAAGGATATGTCACTTATGGAAAAGGACCCTCAATGAAAAAGATCTTATCATCAAGACCTCCACCAAAGAAGAGTACGTTTAGATAAGATATCATCTTTCAAAAGGCAGGAACAAAGATTCAATCATCAAGCCCCCTGTGAAGAAGAGCAAGAGGAATCTTAGGAATGAAGGAAAACAATTTTAACACCAAGCAAGAATAAAAGTTTATATTAAACATAATTTTCAACATAGAGAAGAAGTGACGATCGAGGACAACAAATTCTCATATAAGAAGATTACCCATAATCAACACCTCTGTCACTATGATGAAATAATATTGTAACATAAGCAAATACTACTAAGCTAAGGAAAGAAGTTCCCGTAGAAAAATAGAAAGAAGGAAGAACCTTTCCCCCCCAAGGGATGAAAGACAAGGGATATTTTTACAAAACACATGTCCTAGAAAATATTTCCTAAGAAGAAAATATAAGTCCTAGGAATGGATAAAAACATCATGCAAGACTATGGAAGAAGGAAACATAAAGAATACCAATTAAATCTTAATAAAAAGACCTAATGGATCCTAAAAGACTAGATAAAATGATGCCTCTTGCCCCCTAGTCATGAGACAAGAGGATAGGGACATTTACTCCAACTCTAATAGAGGGGAATCCCCTATATCAAAATTATGAAGAAGTTGTAAGACGATGTGAGAAAAAGGTATAATACCGCATGCAACCCTATCCCTAACATATAATTTGAAGTTGTTACAATCGGCAAGCAAATGAGTATTACAATAGTGGAAAGGACATTTAAATTTATACAAAGCATCAATAGGTATAGGTCTAAATCTTTCCTTCTTAGAATTCATTAGCTCCACATATACTATTTTAGCATTTTCTTGACGAGTGTTAGGATTATCCATTAGAGATGTAGAGAGATGAGCGTTAAGGGGAGGACGAAGATCCACACCTCTTAACTTGATTTGAGATTTAGAAGTTCCAACACCACACATATCTAGTTTAGGAGGTATATTAATGGGAAATTTAATACCATGTTCATTAACTCCTAACCCTAAACCTTTATAGCCTTGTTTATTCACCATATTATATCTAGTAGTGTACATATCATGCAAAGCTTCTACAGGAGGTGATTTTTTTATCATGTTCATGAGTAAAGGTCATATAAGGTGGGATAATAGGTTTGGAAGAAGTTTCTTTACCCTTTCCTTTAAGATCATCATGATTAGGAGGAGAAGGTAAATCAAAGAAATCTTGCACATCTGCATCTTGCACTATAGCTTGAATGCCATCATAAGTATGGGAAGAGCGAGGATTAATAGATGGAGAATCAGGTATCAGAAGATTAGGATGAAGAGGAGGATGAAGATTAGGAAGATTAGGAGATGGTGTATCATCTACCAAATTCTTCACATAATCCAAAAGATGAATAAGGCTACCACATAAATCCCTAAGAAAAGTTGTAAATGTAGATAGACTAGTATCAGTCAACTTCACAAAAGCATAAGCAAGAGAAAAGTGAAGGGTCATCAATGTTAAGAAATGAATAATACCCTCATAAACATCATATGCATTATAAATAGATGCTAGAAGAAGAGTAATAACAAACATGATTATGCACCAAAACATCTTAACAATCTTCATGATAAATAAAAATACAAGAAATATGTTTTTGTATTTTATTCAATATATAGATTTTTTTGAATTTTAGAAGTATAGATGCAAGAGAAAAATGTAAATCTAACACCAAAAAGAAAGAGAGTAAGCTATTCGGGTTCACCAAAATCAATAGAAGTAATTTGGGATCACCACTATTTGTGTATGTGTGTGGGGAAAATGTAAGATTCACTCCTAAATCCAAATTCCCAAAGAAGAGATCCAATTTGATCAACCAAGAAGTTAATACACAATCGAATCAATCTATGAAGAATATGAAAGAGAGAGAGAAACCCTATACTTCCCTATAGTTTGATTAAGCTTGAAATTTGAAATGATTGAAGTGCAAATACTAACCTTGAATTAGGGTAGATCTGGAAAATGCTGAATTTTGGCTTTTGTATGAACTTTATGAAGATTTTGTCACCTGTTCTGGACTGGAAATGTCAAGGCGGACAAAACCCATAAATCTTTTCTCCAAATTCACACAGGTTGACTTTGACCTTTTAAAAGGTCAAAGACCACATTATTTATTTGAAGTCTGATTCTGATTCTGTTCGTAGATCCTAAAAGATTATCGAAAAGGGTATCCAAATTCACTCTTAGATCCAAGATTCCACACCTGTGCCTGCAAGAAAAAATGGTTTTGTTTTTTGTTTGGGGGGGTTTGCCTCGGTCAAACCCCGGTTTGGAATCAACCTTAATATTGAAATTGAAATAGGAGAATGCTAGCAAGTAGTAGAAATGAATCTAACAATGAAGCTATGCAATTCAATAGATATGCTAATGTATTTAGAATGTAATTAAATATATTGATATGAAATCTTGAACATAACATGATCAAACCTCCATGATTGTATGCTTGAAATCCACCTTGAGGAAACAATGATATGGATCTTAAAGATGAACAAAGGATCTTGAAGGAAGATCACACCACCATGGTGGCTAGATCTAGGGTTTGAATGATAGATCTTGAATGCTTGAGTCAAATCCCTTCAATAGCTTGAATGCTGAATCTTTGATCTTCAATGGAGAACTTGGATGAAGAAGAAGACTTGAATACTTGAATGAATGCTTGCTTGATCACCTTGAGAACTTGAGAGCTTGATTGCCAAAACTTGATGATGGAGTGATTTGAAAATGAGAGAGGAAGGCCTCCTTTTATAGTGATCTAGGGCACACTCCTCTAGATGGGCCACCTTGGAGAATTAAATCCCAATTAGGTCCTCACCTTTAGAAAATATACCTTGATTAAATACAATTAAAGGATTTACCATTTCGGAGCTCGAAACAGCCGACCTGAAAGTGGAGAAATATCTATCCCAAAAGCTAAATTACAGGCAAATGAGAATTTGAAATCCTAGTAGGAAGAGGTCAAGGTCAAGGTTGACCTTGACCTAGTTAGGGTCGAGGTCAACTTTGACCTCAGACCCTAACTTGGCCAGATTCTGCAACAGAGATCCCAGAGATGCTAGAAACTTAGAAATTGATGTCTGAATAGGACCCAGTGTCAGGAATAGATAGAAAATCCTTAGAATGATATGATGAAGGTCTAGGAGGTCTCATTTCTAAATCCTACCTAGAAAATGGAGCCATGGAAGAGAGAAAATCAGGAAAGTCCTTAAGACCTTAACCCTAATTTCACCTAGAATGAAGAAATCAAGTGCAGAGAAGAAGTGGAAGACAAGGGAGAATGCAAAGATGTCAGTCATGACCCTAAACCACTTACTTGGAGGGATAAATGCTCTTAACATGGAAGTTCTTCCATTTTAAGAAGATACAAAAACAAAAACAAATTCTTGCCACATCATCTTCCCCTTACAAGCATAATGCTTGTCCTCAAGCATTACACTTCTTATAAATTCCTCTAATCTCTCCCACTTCAGTCTTTCTCTTTCTTTTGCTCTTGAAGGTGTAGTAGAATCCTATAGTTCTTTCCCAATAGTCCATCATGTAGTCTTCCTATAGTTGGTCCAATTTGGTAGCATTAATATCATACAATGGCCACAAAAGCATCAATGGCTGGAATGTCCAGGGATACCAAAGTTCCTTCTAAATTTTCCTTCCCAACTATATGTATTTAGGTGCATAGTTAATTGTTTCTTAAAAGTTGAGAGGACTATGTGGGTCAGACTTCTTAAAATCCTATGGCAACCTGTTCCATCTATTCCTAACACCAGTTAGCGCTCTCTAAAATGTGAAATAGGGAATCCCTTGATACTCTTTGTAAAATTTTTCTCTGACAGCAAAAATATTGTCCCTGGTTTTTGGTTTTATTTTTCCATAGGTGAGAGTGAACTAGTCCCTAAGTAAAACATCAGGCTTACTACATTTAGCCCTCAAGGGTAACTACTCTGATCTTTCATGATCCCTATAATTATCTAATTTCCTATCTTAATTAGTTTCTTTGTGTATCCATGAAATCAAGGCTTTTAGATGTATGTCTCCAATGTAAAGAAAGAGATTCCAATCAATCTCCTCAGGAATGATGAAGTTGTCGAGATACAGTTCACAAAACAAGTTTTGTTGCCAAATGGGAAGGGTTTGATAAAAACCATAAAATTATTTAGTTGTCTTAAACTCAAACTCTTTATCTTTGAGGGTCATCATCAATTGGAACATGAGATATTGTTCTTTCAAGAAAATAGCATATACTCTAGGAGGAGGCCTACAAGCTATGATTTGGTCAGCCAATTTTAAGGCATGATCCATATTTTGTTTATGTTTCTCCATTTTCTCTTTAAAGTCCTCTATTTCCTCTTTTTGATCATCAATCTATTTTTGTATCTTCTTCCTCTATTGTTTCCACATAGTCTTCTTAAACAAAAACTGAGAGTACAAACTAAAAATAATGTTCTGCAGAGTAAGCGAGCCAAACTCTTCTGGCTGAATCTTCTATCTTTTCTTTTCACTATGAGCCTGCTCTAAGTAATTAGTGAACCAGGTTCTCCTAAAAGGTACAATAGAATTCTGTGGAGAAGAATGAGATGATGGTTGAGGAAACTAAGGCTCTTCTTGATTACCTTCTTGAAATTTTTGATGGCTTTCTTCAGGTTCACTCTGATGCGTGGGGGGCTCATTATCAAATGAATCATTTAAATTTTTGGAAAGATCTGGAACATTTTGTTGAATTGGGGAACTATCTAAAACATAATAAAAATGGGGTTATATGGTAGGTTCTTCTACGGGAACAACTTGGATAACTGGGGAAACTTGTGTAATTTTCCCTCTCATCTGGGAGCTTCTCCATAGTGAAGTCTCTGTTACCTCCACAATTTTCCTTTTAACAGTTTTCTTCGGTCTCTTTGTTGCAAGATTACTTGTTGCAGGAGCCAACTTCTATTTGTTACTTTTTGCAACTTTAGGGTTTTAGGGCTCTTTCTCAGGAAATAAAGTTCCTTTGCTAATCTATCATTTTCCTTTCTTTTGCAAAGAGGTAGGTACATTTTCCTCTGGAGTAGGGGAAGGTTCTTTTTCCTTAAGATTTTCATGCTCTTCTTCTTGGGTAGCTATTGCAATAAATGGCCTAGAAGGAATTTTATTTTCATTAATAGGGTGTTCAACAAGTTCGTCTTGAGGTTGCAAAGTATTGACTTGAAAAAATTCAACCCATGCCAAGGGAGACACATCTCTAAGAGATCTTTCAACTAATAATTTAAGTAGGGTATGGTGGGAAACAAAATTTGTTTTTTCCTTTCTGGGTTTCTTCAAAACTAATGCTTGGCATATTATATAGAAAATTTGGAATGTTTATTGGAAAATTATGCTTGATATAGCTAAGTAATTTAAAATGGTGTGGATGCAAATGTGAAAACCTTCCTTCATAGGTGAGGTACCTTATAATGTGCAACACTAGCTCATTGAATGGGGTAGGAAGTGACATGTGCTTGCAACCATGTTTGTTCACCCCCAATGGAGGGTCTGAAGGAAGAGTGAACTGAGTTCAGGTTGACCTAGCATCGTGTTCATTAAGATAGTGCTCTCCAATTGTGAGAAACCTGGTCACTTTTTCAATGTGTTCCTCTATTGCCAAAACCATAAAACCCCACACATTTTCCTATCTTTCCTCAAATGCATTCATAAATTTGGTGGCTACTTCCTCGTCAAATTTTGTCAACTTCAAGAAATACCCAAGCCATCCACAAGCATGAAATCTCCATAGTGCTTCCACATTAGTGAGAAGAATGGTATGGACCACTGGCTCATGATGCATCAACTATCCTCCCATCATTCCAAATTCTTTCTTTGAATTCCTTCTATAATTTTCCAATTTACAATCTTGGCACACCATAGAGGGTGAATATTTCTTCATACAGGAACTCTGCCACTTTTTTTATCATGGGCATGCTTCATTGCCTTTACTTTGACCAATTTGGTTACATAGTCTATGCATACTAGAAAGTATGACTTTCCATTGGATGGAGGGTCTATAGGACCAATAAACTCCATGCCCCATTTATCAAATAGTTTGACAACCACTTGTGGATGTAGAGGCATTTCATTTTATTTTTTGGGACGACTCATCCTTTGACATTTATCACATTTCCTTGTATAATTGGCTGTATATTTGTGAAGTGTCAGTTGAAATTTTGATCCATGGATTTCATGTGTAATTCTTTTTCTGTGACTGCATAATTTAGCTCTGGCCCTTGTAAACTTTTGTTGATATAGTAAATAGCATTTTCAAGGTTATTAGATTTCTAGCCTAAGACAACTCCTATTGCATAATTAGAAGCATCAGTATGTATATGGAATGGTAAAGACCAATCGGGTCCTCTAAGCACTGATGCTATTGTAAGAAGGGATTTGAGCTGCAAGAAAGATTTCTCATAGGCTGGTGTCCATGTGAACTTAGCCTCTTTTGTAACCAGGGTGTATAGTGGATTGGCTACGTGACTAGAATTTTGAATGAAGCCTCTATAGTAACCAACATGTTCTAGAAAGGATCAAACATATTTTTTCTTAGTAGGTGTACAAAATGTAAGAATTACCTCAATTTTTTCACACTAGTACATTTGAGTCCTTTTTCTGACGGCTATCCATCCCAATTCCAAAACCACACCGTCGACCAAGTGACACTAAAAACCATTGTAGTTTTGGTGTCGATAACACCAATGACTATGATGTTTGTCATAATTGCAATGACACGCACCATCACAATATATAGGGTAAAAGGGTATGCCAACATGGTTAGAGATGGTCAACATGTCATTGGTCATAATTTGACTACCATTAGAACATATTGTAGGTGTCGCAATGTCGATGTCCATGCGACATAAATGTTGTACAAGTGATGGTTGTCTGTCGGAGCATTCCAACAGATATCTATTGTGTCCAGTGCTCTATTGTCGATCATTCTCTGATAACCATCATAATTGTGACAGTATGCTGTATATACACACACACACATATACATATAGATATATATAGATATACATATATATATATATATGTATATATATGTGTGTATATATATATGTATATGTGTGTGTGTGTGTGTGTGTGTGTGTGTGTGTGTATATATATATATATATATATATATATATATATATATATATATATATATATATATATATATATATATCATTCATGGAGACCTTAAAATATTGAGCTTCTCTTTGTTTCAGGAAGAGTTTAACATTCTCTACTTAACAGGGCCAACCATGTGAAGGTGGAAGCTCATCTGGCCTCTCCTAGGAACATCTTATGACCCCTTACGACACTTTAAGACCTCTAAGATGTATTTAGGGATCGTAAAGGGTCATAAAGGGCATTGATACATAAAACCTAAGAAACATAAATGTAGGCATCACGCATGGTCACAATTCTTTGGAGATACAACATAATTGAGTGTATACCCAGATGATGCAATGCAATCACTACTCCTCTAGTTCTAAGTTGACACTATAGGGTTCAAAAACAAATCAAGATAGGGTCCAAAAGCTATCATTATCTATGGTTTTTGGATCCTATAATGTTAACTTAGAACCATAGGAGTAGTACTATTTGTGTTGCATCATCTAGGTATACCACTCAATTATGTTGTATCTCTGAAGAATTGTGACCATGATGCCTACATTTATGTTTCTTGGCTGTTGTGAGATTAAAATTTTTCTAAGGAACATGTGAAAAACATGTAGATTTGACCAAGCATTATTGGGAGCTAGACCCTGCAAAAAATGGACGTGTGATAATTTTCACAATAGTACATGTGTGATAGGAAAGCTCATAGTACTGCTTAGGAAAATCTGAATGTTCATCACCTATGCATATAAGAGTTGATAAGATAAGGTTGAATACAATTATATCTTCATCAAAAACAAAACATCTCAATAATTGATAATATTATTAGAAGGATAATTATCGATAACCAAACAAGCGTAGTAGTTGATATTGTTATGTAACAAATACTAATTGACTTCTTATTTGGCACAATAATGAAAAATCATCATAAATCAATGGCATATGAATATGTTTGGTTAGAATATAAGTCCAAATGGGATAATGAAGTGAAGTGTCTCCCAAATGCCAAAGGATGCAAAACTTTCAATTTTGGCACTATAAGAATAAGAACTTTTCCACTCCATTGGGCATCGACTAGCATACAATCATATTTATATAATCATTAGAAGCATACAACGAATGATAGAACAAGAAAAAAGGACATAGAGAACTAATTCTGATCCTAAATAAAAATCATGATGGAGTCAATTACATTAAATCAAAACACACTAATTATGGAGGTGGTGTCAAGAGTCCTATGACAGTAAAATTTCCCCATTCTCTATTTCCCCATTTTTTTAGTAAGGTTAATTTTTAATTTTGTTTAATTTTATATTGAAAATCATAACGAAGTCATAAACAACAAAAAAGTTCACGAGTTTATCAAAATATGTCCAAGGTATCTACTTGAAATTCTAAAAAAGTTTCAGTATCTACAATAGCCCTCTGTTAACCACATTTATGCATATGGTCCCAACAAAGTAGTGCACAAACTACACAAATAAGGCATCACATAAACATGATTTCTACTTTTTCTATTGAAGCAATCTTGGTGGCACTAGCTGCCTCTCAAGCCTTGCACAAGTTGCACTCATTTCCTACATCAGGTATAGATGTAAATGGGGTAGATGTAAATGTGGTTTCATCGACCCACCGAAAGTATTGACATCCACTATTTCCCCGCAATACCAAGTTTACATCAGTTCTTCCTAAAATGATTAATGTCAAATAATTTTTAAATATAAAATATAATTACATATCCAGACCTTTTTCTTATTTGGACAACCCCAAAATTGATGCCCAGGATTACTTGTTGTGCATTGTGTCTTCAACATACATGGGCCAACACCACATTGACACATAGGCACATTGACCGAATTCATCGACGCTATATCAAAAAATATTGTATAGTCATTATTTTGTTGATTCATACTAATTATAGTTATGAAAAAAAGAAACATACTAATGTATACTTGCACATTTTTTGGATAAGTCAAAGTCTTTGGTTTAAAACAACTCAAAACAAAATGAAAAACCAAAGACAACCATGCAATAAAAATAAATTACTAAGGAACCAAGGAACTAATTATAATTGAAATAAAAAGCAACATACTAATGTAGACAAAATTTGATCAAATCAGATTGCAACATGAGAATGTTCAACAAGCCTATAAATTTAGTCATGACAATGCACCTCATTCGAATGAATCGGTTCTATACTTTGTTATGATATTAAAAGAACATGTCTCATTTAGAGACATGTCTCTACATATGTAGAGGCATGTCTCTACATGGGACATGTCTCATTATTGATATGTCTCATAGGGTTAAAGGGTGAGTAAAGAATGTAAAGGTTATGTTTTAAACCTTTAGACAAGTCTTGAAAGGGGTATTAAGTTCATGTTGTCGAGTTGACAACATCGGTTGTCAACTTGACAACAAATATTAGTCATGTCTTATTGAAACAGTGTGCTCCTACATGATCCAAAACCTGCAAGAAGGAAAGAAATGGGGTTAGATCCAAGGGATCTAAGAAATGCATGATATCCTATTATATATCATCATCTACAGTTATGCATGTGCATAATCAAGCCATACATTTCTAGAAGGAAACCATGCTACAAGACATGTGCACTCAGAAAGATGCTACATGAGGAAGAAGATACCATCATGGAAAACATGAAGTGGACTTACATAAGTCACAGTGGTGCAAGAGCATAGTCATTATTGTGGATGCATCATCCAAATAATGCAACAAAAAAATCAAATATTATTATTTTATTTGATGTTGTTGTGGCATCATTTCCAAATGAGGCATCCACAACAATAGCTCAGAACATGTCATAAGGTCATGTTGTTCCAATACAAGGTGATGTTGTCATAATCAAACATGCATTTTTATTATCTGCTTGTTGTGATGACCTAGGACATCAATGATTAACTATTACTTGTTTTCAATTCATCACATGGTTGACCTAGGGCATCAATGATTAACTATAATTAACCAAACCAAATCAAGCAATGATATTGTATCATCTTAAAATGGAAGCACTTCCATGATAAGAGTGTTTAGACCTCTGAGTAAGTGGTTTGGGGTCATGTTAAGCACCTTGATCAGGTCTTTGCATGTATTTGAATTTCTCCCCGCTTTCCACTTCTTTTCTACTTCGTTATAGGTGAAGTTAGGGTTAGGATCTCAAGGATTCTCCTTAATTTCCCTCTTCCATGGCTGCATTTTCTAGGTAGGACTTAGAAATAGGTCCTCCTAGCCTTCATCATAGTCATCATAGGATTTTATGCCTATCCCTGGCATTCTGTCCCTTTTTGGTATCATTTCTAGGTCTCTGGGCATCCCTGGGACCTCTTGTCCTAATTCTAGCTGGATCTGGGCCCACAGGGTCAGAATCGAGGTTGATCCTAACTAGGTCAGAATTGAGCTCGATCCTGACTAGGTTAGAATCGAGCTCGATCCTAACTAGGTCATTTCCAAGCTTGATTTTTCCCCCCTCTTTCAAATTTCCAAATTCCTTGATTTTCGGGTATCGGGTTTTTGGGATATTTGTTTTCCCACTTCCGGGTTGGCCATTTTAGATTTTGGAATGGTAAATCCTTAAATTGCATTTAATCTAGGTAAATTTTCTAAAGGTTAGGACATAATTGGGATTTAATTCTCGAAGGTGGCCCCTCTAGAGGATTGTGCCCTAGTTCACTATAAGAGGAGGCCTTCCTCTCTCATTTTGATATCCATTCTCACCAAGAAATCTCTCAAGCTCTCAACTGAATTCAAGCATTCAAGAAAGTCTTCAAGAATTCAAGTGTTCAAGAATTCATCCATCAAGGAGATCCATTGTTAGCCATTGAAGGATTCAATCTCTTTTGAGCCCCCTTGAAGATCCATCCTTCTACATTCATCCAAGCCTTCTCATATGCAAAGATCAAGTCAAGATTGGTGTTGAAGATCAAATGTCATTGATTGGAGACATCCTACATTCATTCTACATCCATTGAAGCACTCCTATTTGTGGATTTGAGGATTCGAATCCTCTACAAGGACTTCAACATAAGCGAGGTGATTTGTTTCAATTACTTTGTTTATGCATGCTAGATTTCAATTCAATTTCAAGGTTAATTCCTAAATTGGGGTTTGACCAAGGCAAACCCCATACAAACAAAATCCCCCATTTTCTTATAGGTACAGGTGCGAGATTTCAGATTTGAGAGCAGATTTGGATACCCTTTTCGGTGAACTTCTGAGATCTACGAACAAAGTTAGAATCGACCTTCAAATAAAGAATCTAGCCTTTGACCTTTTATGAGGGTCAAAGTTGACCTGATCTCATCTTGGAAAAAGGTTTCTAGGTTTTCTTTGTCTTGACATTTCCAGTCTAAAACAGGTTGCAGAATTGTCTGAAACTACACACAAACATCAGAAATTAGCATTTTCCAGATTTTCCCTAATTTGAGGTTAGTACTTACATTTCAATTATTTCAAATTCTAAACACTTCAATTCTACGATAGGGAAATATAGGGTTTTTCTCTCTCTTTCATATTCTCCATAGATTGATTCGATTGTGCAGTAACCTTTTGGTTGATCAAATTGGATCTCTCCTTTAGGAATTTGGATTTAGGAGTGGATCTAATATTTCTCCCATACACATTACACACTCATATACATTTGAACAGGTGTGATTCCATTTTACCCCTATTTAGATATATATAGAAGGAATAAATAGTCATAGGCCCGCGGCCTTGAGAAACTAAGTACAGTAAATAATCATCATGTTAGGAATAGGAACATTGAGAGGGGGGTGAATCAGTGTTCACTGCAATTAACTTTTTACTTTAATCTTAATGCAGAAACTAAATGCTAAGAACTGAATTAAATATTCACATAAACATGAAACATGAAATCAACACATGACACCAATATGGTTACGGGGAAAGCCAAATAGGTAAAAACCCCAGTGGGACTTGATACCCACTAATATTCTGCACTAGTGTTTTGTGATCCTTGTTAGAAGATCCTTTACCCTATTAGGAGTAGCTTTACAATCTTTAAGTACAGTAGATCTTGTTAAGGGTCAGAACTTGTTAGGAGTCTTTTAAAATGATCCCTGTTAGGGGAGTGGACTCATTGTCCTAGAGCTCACTACTCTAATAGTGAAGGCTGCAACCTTCTGAATTCAGATACACACTATATTTGCTGGTGAACTATCACTGTGACATTGCATGTCAGATCAGTTCCTTTGGTGCACTAATGCTTTGACCTCTAGAAAATATTTAATACATCTTATGATGTCCTCACATACCTCTTCTTTGCTTCTCACAACTCTCCTTTTTCTTCCATACCGAATACAATGGGTGCATCTTATATTTATGCACTCATACAAATTATACAATTAGGTCGGCCCTATAAATAATTACAAACAATGCTTCCAAATGAATTGGCTTAAGCGTGCTTACAATTATACATGTACATAAGTCAGAAACCTTTACAATAATACATTACAATCGCAAACCAAAAAGCTAACTATCAGCTCCAAGCTCTATTCTCTGTGGGCACACACTGGCTGTGCAATTTCAACTGACTGTAACTTTCACATCTTTTCATATCTATTTATGCGCTCATAGAATAAGCATAAGTATAGTCTAACAACCTTAACTTCCAGGGTGCATACCATAATTCATCTGTACACACATGCGCTGATGCTCTAAGCTACTGGAACTCTATATAGTATCTAGTCTTCAATACTTAATTGAATTCTGATCTTTACACTAAGTGTGATGACTCCAAACTGCTATATGACTTTATTTCCATAATGACAACACTATATCTAGTCATATAATTTAGTATAGAAAAATTACCAACAATCTCCCCCTTTTTCATTGATGGCAACAAAGGAATATGGCCAAGTTGTTAACTGTACCTTTACAGAGAAACTTTTGTCTTCTATACATCTTCTATACATAACCTTATATCTCCTATACATATATATACTTCATATTCTATACACAACTCCCCCTTTGACATTAATGACAAAGGTGCATCAAAAAACTATATGTACACTTACTCACTGAGGGAAAACATCCGGATATGCAATTTTGAGGTTCTAGATCTCCTTCTTCCAAAAGGTTATCAATGAATTTACTATCTGTAGATGGGTGCATAATGGATATTGAAGCTTCTCCATCTTCTCCAATTCTGTGCTCAGACCTTGATCATATGTTATCATGGTCACATCAATCTCCTTTATGTTTTGACTGAGAATGTCTAGTGAGGGTGCAAGAGCATTCCTCAATTGAGTCTATCTAGACCTTATCTTCTCCATTTCTTTCTCTGCTTTCTCAATTATGTCCAACTAACCTTGATAGACATTGTTACACATGTTCACATCAGTGGATGTGTCTAGCACTAAATTCTTCACCTTCTCAATCATTGCCTCTGCATCTTTGATCTTCTTAAGATGGGCATCAGTGAGCTTATCCTGATCCATGCATTCTACAATGACTTTCCTTGATCTGCAAATTCCTTCAAGGATGCCTAACTAGACTTGAGTGGAACTTAAGTCAAATGTAGAGTTTCTCATTAGTTCATTGAGTCTTTTCTTCAAGTATTTCTCTTCTGCCATTATGGTCACAGATTCTTCTAAGCTAGAAAAATTGACTTTGAACTATGAGATGACTATGCTCACATTATCAACCGAATGTACCTTTAGTATTTTCTTATTCTCTAGTAGTAAACTATTCAAGATATTCACTGATTCTACCAGGAGAGGATTTCTCATGACTTGCTTCTCCTTTGCTTTATCCATAGCCAAGACGCTGAACTTAATCATGTCTTCTTCTTTCCAAGAATCCAAACTGCTTGTGTCTGGTGTCAAACTTGACAACAATGCAGAGGAAGGAGTGATGGGAGTGTTGTCCATCACCACATCTTGTTTTACTAAGACCAGTTCAACAACAGTTTCATCTTTTCTTTCTTTTTCCTTTTCTCCTTCTTTCTTTTCTTCTTCTTTCTCATCAGAAACATCTTCTATGAGTACCTCTTCTTGCCGAATGGGAGGTGTATTGCTGCATAGGATTTCAGCTTCCTCAGTGCTGATAAATGCTTCCTCAAACTTTTCCAAATCCTTATCAATAGCCACCATGGCTATTTCCACATGGGCACAGACTTGTATGCTTCTATTTGAGTTTCTGTGATTGGTGTTGAGTCTTGAGGACCTGTCATTGGTACATTAGTGGGCTTTTCCACTTTGTCTTCCTTAGTGGGTGCATGAGTGATGGGCGTAGTAGGTGGTTTTATCTATTGTTCCAATAACACCTTCTCAAAGGCCTTCTTTGTTTCTTTCGCTATTAGCTCATAGTCTTTGTTTATAATGTGAAGAGTCCTCATCTTAGTCCTTAGGTGTGGCTTCACCAAATTTAATAACAATGACCTTTCTTCAATAGAACAAATAGGAAGAGTGTCTTCTAATACATTTTCTTTGATCCTTAGATCTTCTTCATTTGCTTTCTTTAGGTTTTACAAAATATCCCATACTTTATCTAGAATGGAGGTTTTCAACTCAAGGACTGTCTTCTTGAACTTGATCATATGTTTGAAAATCATACTATGAATTTATGATTTGTCAATCTCACTATATGTGTCATAGTACTTCTCTACTTGATCAATCCTACCCTCATCAACAATTCTTGCATTCAAAACTTTAAGGCTAGGTCTAAATCCTGCCCGAGGAGGTGCTTGAGTGTTTTTCCTGCTCCTTAATGCTTGTGAGGATGGATGACTAGTGCTAGCTTCTTTCTTCCTCTTGAATAAAGGTTTATACACTAGATGAGTGGTAAGATCAATAGTGTCTATGGGCGCAGAAGGAGTATTATCTTGTTTACCCTTCTGCCTGTCATCTAATTCAGTTTTCATCTTCTTCAACTTAGGATCTTCTTGTTCTTCCTCTGCTACTATGCCTTTCAATTCTAAGGAAATATTTTCATCCCTTGCTTTATCAAGGTCCGCTTGAGATACACCATGTATTCTCAAGATTTCAGATGTGACCTCCGCAACCTTTCTTTTTGTTGTAGAACTATTTAGCTTAGGATCAATTTTTCTGGTCTTTTCTTCATAGGTTCCCCACCTAGGTTCATTATCATCTTTAGGGGCTAATAGCAGTACCTGTGCATAGGCTTCAAGAACTTGTTCCTCTACCTCATACCCAAGTGGATGAATCCACTTAGTTCTAGGCTCAACAGCTTCCATACATGTAGTTGTTAATCTCTATTGAGCATTTAAGGTTGTCATTAGTATCAAAGGATATTAAACAGGTCAGTTGGTTACTTATATTGAGTTGGTCGGTAACCAAAAGTAAGACAGAGCAGTCAGTAAAGCCTTTACACTAAACATCACATAGTTTACTGAGCACCACCAACACCAACACCAATGGACAACAAACACCGAGCATCGTAGTATACACCGAGCAGATTATATAGTGTTTACCGATGATCACAGAAATGACATAGTAATTTGAAATGGCACATTCTTCTATGCAGATGGTTATAATAGATCGTAAAATGGTTTACCAAGATTGAGGAGCATTTATTGTAAAAGATACTCATTAAATGTAATGTTTATCTTATTGTAATAGTTGATCTAGGTTATTTTTGCACCATAGATCTTAGGGTTATGATTATTTTTGTAACCTAATTTTTGCTAAAGCGGTAAAAACATAACACTATATATTTTTTATGTTCACACCATTTTGTAAGGTTGGTGAACTGATATTATATATGAATCACGGAGCACTTGAAACCATTGCCTAACTTCAAGTCAATCAGTTTATAAAGTAGAACAGAGTACAGAGGATATCAGATTGAGCAGATTCAGAGAAGGCTACCAAGAAGAACAGAGTAGAGAACCATCACAGATAAGGTGATATTTTGATGAGCACTTATAGATCTATTTCAGACAATTGAGTTTTCAACTAGCAGATAATTGCCTATTACTTTTTGACAATTGTGATAGAGTTTTTGATAAATCTCTTAACAAATTAGACTTAACAGTCTTATGTAAATCTCTTAACTGAGTACAAACTTCATTAGTGTTGTTAAAATCCTATAAATAGGTAGATCTAGCTGATCTAACATGTTACTCTTAATAGGGTAAGATCACCAGAAGTGATCAAAACTTGTAGCCTTAACAAGCAAACCTTTTCTATCTGCAGTAGTGAAGAATTTGTGGGTGTCATCCGCACCGCAATTTTTACCTTCTTACAAGGGTTTCTGCATTACCAAAATACTTGTGTTATGTGATTGTCATATTGATTTCATGTTGTTTACTTTCTCAATTTAACTAGATGATTGATTTATGCAATTATATTCAAGTTATTTTGATCGGTTATCACAGTACATAGTTATAGATCTGAAAGGTTTTTTCAAGTAAAGTTTTTGAATGCACTGATTCACCCCTCCCCTCTTAGTACCTATCTCTCCTAATTCCAACAATTGGTATTAGAGCCTAGTTCTCTTATTGAATAGTCTAACCACTAAAGGGTAAAGATCTAAGTCATGGAGAGATACAAGCTTGACAAGACTATTGAGAATCAAAAGATACAAATACAGATGTTTGTGGAATAGTATAAACAAGCCAAGGAAGAACTGAAGAAATTACTAGTTGAAAGGAAGAACCTTGCAATTCAACTGAATGAAATTGGTTATCATGAAGAACCTATTGATGAAATATTTGATCATATTGGATCAAGCTCTGGAAGCATCTCTGATGGATCTGAAAGCATAATCTCTGACTTGTCTGAAAAGAATCAACATCTATCTGAGCAAGTGAAAGCACTTCAAATCGGTCATGAATCTCAGATGGTGAGAATAGTGGAAATCATGAACAATGCTAGACAAGCTGAAAAAGATCAGAATCTTGCTATTGAAGACCGAAGACTGATGATTGAACAACTCCAAGAAAAAGAAAGTGAAATATAGAGACTCACTAATCATCACTTCCAAGTATCAAATCAGATGATGATAGTTAATCAAGAAATGAATCGATTAAATGGAGAATTATCAAGAAGACTTGAAGATGTTGCAATACTCAAAGAAGATAATGAAAAACTAAGAAATGAAATAAAGATACAAAAGAAACATAATGAAATGATGAAGATAGCTGAGGACAGTTCTAAAAAGATTGATGATTTCCTAACTAATCAAAGGAGATTTGGAAGCAGAGCTGGTATAGGCTACACCGGTGAAGGAGAATCATCACAACAAGCTGAAAAAGTCAACAACAATCAAATTTAGAAACCTAAAGTGTTGACATGTTATCACTGTAGACTACCAGGACATACATCTAATGTGTGCAGAAGTAAAGCACAAGGTAAGCCTCCTGTCATTCCTAAATTCAATGGATACTATTATTACTGTGGTAAGTTTAGACATCTAGCTTATGAATGTAGAGATAAGAAGAATGACATTGATAATAATACTACTGAGGATAAAATATGCTATACTTGTAATAAGCATGGTCACACTACAAGGGACTGCAAGGAAAAAATGAAACAAGTCTGGACACCTAAAGAGAAACTACAATGAAAGCCATATCAACCGAAGAGACAAGGTAACTCATATGTTTGGGATTATAATACATGGACTAATTGTACTGTATGTGGTTGGTATGGACATATTGCAGCAAACTGTTATAGAAAGAGTCAGATTGGACAATCAAGAAACTGGACAAATGTAGGAATGGCATGTATGCACTGTCACAAGGTCGGTCATTTAAGCAAGAACTACAGAGACCAAACACCAAATGAAAACCATATATTTGAAAGTGGATATAACATTGTAGAAATTATGAAGTTAAGGAACACAATGTGGAAGAAGTCATCTAATGAGAATGCTGAGTCAAGTAACAGTGTCGGTGAAACCTCATCCACTGGATTGGGTGACATCAGTACCTCCACTTAAGATTGCAATGGTATGTATGGAATTGACATTTTAACTGATCACATTTTACATACAGATCCTTGTATATGATGTATAAATACCAAATTTGCATGAATAAAGATGCACTATGGTTTATGTGTTATAAGTTTACAAATGTCACATAGTCAGTAAAAGAAGAAACGAGAGTTGATTACCTATCAGTAATCACTATACAAGGTTAACCGACAATAGTGCAAACCAATGAAGAAATTCTATGTCAACCGAGCAAAGGAAATTGTAGACATTACCAAGATGACAAGTTATTTCATACTGAAAGTTAGGTCATGCATTTAATGCACTAAAGTTTGAGTGGGAATATTGAAAAGTCTATAAATACGCATGAAATAGAGTTCATTGTTACATTGTGATTTTGAAGAAAAGAGATTTTTCAGAGAAGAGTTCGAGCTAAATATTTTTAGAAAAGATTCAAAGCTACTATAGATCGAATCGACAACAATTCTTCGACAATATCAAGTAAGTTCATCTACCTACCGAACACTGGTTATCTATTGCTTGCTGAAACCCTAGAAATAATTTATGATATCTACATCAACTGCAAGAAAATCACAAAACATTGAGGAGGAAGTAGAATTAATTGTTAGGGCTAATTTCACCGAGGCCAAATTCAAACCACATCCCAAGGTTGCAACACAAATGGACGATATGGGTGCATTTTTGAGTATTCCAGATAGGGTTTTGTTAATAGAAGACATTAGGGCCTATATTCACTGTAAAATTAGAGAAGTATGTGATTTTGAGACCATTGTTGCTTATCAACAAGTCTATGGACCGGATGGAAAGATAAAATCCAAATATAAGAAGATTGGGGATTCAGGGTTATTATGTTTTACATACTTCCCACAAACATTAAAAAATGATTGGATAAGAATCGTGCTAAGCAGATTTCATGATGGCAAATTTTGGCTAGATAAACCTGTTGAGGTCACAAAGAAGATTATCAGTAGGGTTATTGGGTACCCTACAATCAACAAAGCCAAAGCCTTTCAAATTTCATCTCGTTCTGATGTTGAAAAGAACATTGGAGCTCAATGGGACAGTAGGGCACTGAAAATCTCAACCATCAAAGACCCAGTGGTAAAATTCATAGCACATGTCATCGGGTACAAGATATTTCAATCTAGCAGACCAAATAGTGTACCCTGCAGCATCGTGGACATGGCATATAAAATTGTGAAGAAAGATCACCAGGTAGATCTTGCCGAATTTCTACTACACCAACTGGAAGATAATATGAAGACAATAAGATCAAAGAAGTCCAACACATGTAAGTATGGATCACTGCTTGTCTATACATTTTTCTATCTGCAAAAATATGTACCTGGCATCAGTAAAGTAAACTAGCAATCAGACTACTACCCAAAATGAAATCATATAGCACAATAGGCACTAGTAGAGAAGATTTCATATTTTAGTTGTCTATCTAACACTACCTTATAGGTTTTGTTAATCTGCATTTACTTATTACATTCATTTCCAAATGTCATTAATGTACTCTAAGTATTGATCAACTGTTACAAATTCAAAATCCATCAATGATCATTACATTGTGCATTCATAAGAATGTAGTACAAATGTCCTTTGATTCACATTTCATGTTTCAATAAACATAGTACATTGCAAATAAAGTAGAAGACTGAAGTATGGAATAGGGGTCCCATGCATTGCCTTGTGTTTTCTTTTGAGTCTGCTGGTTGTTTTGTCAGGTCCTCACATCTAGGTCACTCCCGAGTCTTCATCTGCATTCAGGTCCTTAGGCTTTGTATCTGCAAGAAAGAGAAAGAAATGGTTAGATCCTGTCAGATCTAAGAAATGCAAGAGAAACAAATAACATACATTAGCAATCTAATTTTTCATATCTGCATGTCAATCTGAAATGATAAATGTAACAAGAAAATATAAACTAGCACTCACTATAAGGTAGTGTTAAAGGGACATGTTCTTGAAACATGAAACTTTTCACTATTAATGACTATTGTGGTGTATGTTTTCTTTTGATTAACCAGTCACTTTCAAGATGCAGAATAAGCTACAGGAAGTGCCAGGTTGCTGATTTTCAAAGAATCAATTGCTTAATGATGCAAAATAGATGTTGATTTCATGTTTTTCAAAGTACATTTTCAAATTCTGAATGATTAAATGCTGAATTTTAAACAGTGCTTCAAGATAACATCATGATTTAAGTGTTTATAGTTTGTTATGACTGGGTGTCACGAACCCGTGTTCGAACCTCAGTCATTAACATTCTATCATTTTTTGAGTGTCACGAGCCCGTGCTCAAACTTCATTAACAAATAAGAAACATTTATATCTTGTTGTACTTCATATATCAAATTTCAAATTCAGCATCAAAAGGAGATGTACACAGTAAATAGAGCTACAAAGGCTCAACAGGGAGTTCAATGGTGTATTCAGAAATCAAATGTATTAAGAGCTGTCATAACTTGAAGTTTATGCTTATATGGAGTTTTTTATATTTCAGTTCAGCTTATGCTGAAGATGGAATGCTAGATCAGTAATAGTACATTGCAAAGTGAAATTTGCAAAGTAAAATGAATAATGAAGAATCAACTTTCAGCATGAGGGCTTCATTATTATTGCAAACTAAGAGAATCACTCCCAAATTTCAAGCACTATTTGCTCAAAAGTAAAGGATGGAGCAAGAATATCAATAGAGGGTTTGAGTTCTAAAACTAGTGCACGTTTTTCATAATAGCAGAGTATTTGTTGAATGCAAGTCTAATTTCATTTTCATATTTTATCAAATCGATGCAAAGGAAGGAATATTTTCAACTTCCAGATTAAAATGTCTATTCAACAAAGGAAAAATAACATATCTACCAAGTAAACATGAAGTCTACGGTTTTTCTAGATTTTTGACTTCATCATATATGATAGAAATAAACAGCAAGTCCCAATTTGGAACTGTGAGTACCCATTTGCAAATAGATGGTGGCATCAAATTAGCATGGAGGGCATATTTTGTAGATTTCTAACTCTTTAGCTGGCACATTTTGCAGATTTCTAATTCTTCAAATTTGCAAAGAAAAGATAAACTAAAAGTTTACAAGCTCATAACCGTAAGCATCTCTTTGAAGAAAATAGTGAGTGCATCTCTTTATACAAGCAGTGAAGTATCGAAGAAGAAAAGGGGGCACATTTTTGTGCTTTACTATTTGGCAAATATGGAATGGTAGTGCGTATGAACTAACATCAAATAAACCCATATATGAATGCACATTTCCAGCAATAGAGCCACGTTTTTACAAAAAGAGGCACATTTTTGAGGTAAAAATGTAACAAAAAGCAAGGAGGAAACCCACGTTTTGAAAACACTATCACTTTCTAGCAATAAGGACATATATTCAGTAGAGATAAAGCCACATATCATGCAAAATCATGACCATGTTTTGTGATAAAACGTTTAACAAAGATACAAACAATAAAGCATTGCATATTATGTAGAGATGAAACCGTATGTTAACAGAGAAGGAGCCACGTTTTGTTAAAAAAATGTTAACATATAATGAAGCAAGCAGTTAATGAAATAGTATATCATGTAAAGGGGCACATTTTTGAGAACAAGATGTAAACAGAGAGTAAAAGAGCAGAAGACTTACAGCTTCCAATCAAATGCCGAGTTCTTCATTATTTGAAGAGCCTATTTCCTGATTTTTTGAAGAACTTCAACACAGAATGCCATATTTTCAGCCATTGACAAGCAGTCGACTAGGGTTTTGAAACCCTTGTTTTATGCAAATGAACTTCAAAATTGCTATGTCGTATGTCAAAAAAGAAATTCCCAAAACAAAATATCATACATTTGGAGTCTGCAAGGAAAAAGGACTGTCAGAGATTTTTAAATGTGACAGTAGACAACAGAGCGCCAAATAGCAATTCAAGGACCACAAAATGCCACCTTATCATCTGCAGTGTGTTCACATGTGCAAATTACAAATGGGTTGAAGTTTTGTTGACTCCCCATATTGTAGATTTTTACTTAGCTTTGTATAAAGTTAAAAGATGATAAGTTAGGATTATAGGGATATAGCCTTTAGCATTAAATAAATATTAAAATCTATTAATATTTATTTTATTTAATAAAATTTGGCATAATATTTTAGATTAAGGATTTATTCCTTAAATTTTTAGAGCCAATTTTATTAGAAAGATAATTAAATTTTGGCATATTCACTTTGTAAAGGGAATTTTAATTCCTTATTTTTTTTGCCAAAATTTAGGGATGATGATTTGTCTTTTTCTAGATGACATATAGGCTAAGTTTTTGGCAGAATTATGGGAAAAATAGAGCATTTTTTGTAGGGTTTTGGCATTCCCAAATTGGGGTTTCTAAGCTCTCTTAAGGAAGGGAGATTGACTTTTTTCAAGGTTGCAGATTTTGAAAGGAGGGCATTTTAGTGAATGTACTATTCCTAGATGTTTCTTAGGCCATTTTTGTAACCATTTTGCAAAAATTTATGAAGGAAATATACCAGATTACAGGTCATTTTTGTGTTCAGATTATCATTCCTTTCCATCTTCTTTAGTAAGTGTTTATAATTCTGATTTTGATTTTGGATGTGAGTGTTTCATTATTCCTTCCAGATTGATAAGTCTGATTCATCAAACCTTATTTGAGAAAAGTATGTTGTTAAGAGTTCAGTAATTTGTGGTTAAACCCTGATTATCAAATTCATTAATCTATATGATGAAAAGTGTACCAATCATCTAAATTTCATTGTGAACTAGGTCTGGAGTTGTTATTTTCTTTTCTAATTTTTGAATCAGTCATTGGTGTATCACCTTATTTTATAAGTTTCAGTTCCCTTTACCCTTTTCCCATCAAGTTTTTCAGGTTAGTAAAGTGATAGCCAATATTTTATAGGAACCGGCCTAGAATCTGGAGATTCCTCTCTAATCATAGTCCACCCACAGCTAGGAGAGGTTTCCATTGTCAGATGGAATTGTTGTTAGCCTCATTGCCTGATAGAGGTAACAATTCTAAGCCTGAACACAGACAAACTGATAACTGCACAAATTGGTGAAATGATTAAAAGTCTAGGAGATAATCTGAATAAGGAATTTAATGCATATTTCAAAGAATTTCAGACAAAAATGCATCAAAGGAGTAGGATTCCAAGGGAATTAGTGAGTAAATTTGAAGATGACATATGTTTTATAGTCAGCACAAACCACTCTATGATAAAGGCAGTAGAACCAAGAACAAAATGGTTAGCACTGATGGGATACGAAATGAATCATGATTTCACTTTAAAATCTATTAATGCATTGCTGGCATTATCGATAGATATCATCGCCACTAGGTTTGGCACATATGAGGAAGCTGAGTCATGAATCACTACAGACATAGAGATTGGAAAAATGTCTAGAAGGACGAAGAAAATGAGAAAAGATCTCACAGAAAAATATGGAAATGCATCCAACTCATCTACAGAGTCACTGGTTAAAGAAACAACTGAAGTTCAGTTATAGTTGGTTGACAAACCCTATGATAGTGAGGAGACTGAGTCAAAGAAAGAAAAGGATTCCGCACCGGTTCCTCCTACTAATGTTGAACAGGAAATGCAGTTACTAGAACTTGAAGGAATGAAGACACGTTCATCAACTACAACACAACCTACTGAGAAAGAAGAAGCAACAAAAGTAGCAAAAAGAAGAGCAGCTACACCAACACAGAAATATGTAAGGAGAAAGACAAAGATAGTAGTTGAGACACCGAAGAAAAAGAGGAAATACATAATAAGTAAAGAAGATATAGAGGAGACTGACACTAAAAATGATCCTAATCAATTCAAGTTAGTTTGTAATAGGGAAAGTACAATAGAAGAAATAATTGAAGATATAATTGAGAATGGAAATCTTACAGATCCAGGCATAGGCAAATTTGACAAAATGTCAATTGAGGACAAGACAAAGCTAGAACATGCTATCATCCAGATGATGATTAAATTCAAGAGAGTACCAATGGAATTCACATGTCAATTACCAAAGGAGCTTGATGAAAAAATAAATGAGAGATGGGCTATTGCACTAGATATAGAGAAAAGGAAAAGAGAACTATCATTAAGTCGTGCAACCTCACACTTTAGCTATGCTGTTGTAAGTGAATACATGACAAAGTATCAAGCTAGATTTCTAGTTAAGAATAGAGCTATGTAGATAATGGATGAGAATGTGGGTGATATGGATGTCACATGTGATTCTCTATGGACATCAATTTTTAAAGCAGAAGAGAAAGCTGAACAGGAAGCATTCCTAAAACTATCTAAGAAGAGACACAGTTCAAAAGGTAAAGGTATTTTCATCGATGATAACGAAGGAAAGAAAATAAAGGATTTCGGTATATTAGTTATTGAGGTAATTGATATCACCGAACAAAAGGAAGAAATAAGAATTTCATAGGATGCACCAGATCAAGTAAAGATGCACTTGCAGAAGAAAACTGATGATGATGCACTCATTGAGGACATCACTAACGGTGATCTTGATGATGAGGATGACAAAGATGTGACAATTGCACCAAACAAAGATGAAGCACTAGACACTGATAGTGTGTTCACATCTCTACCAAGTGAACTACCTGTACTTACAGAGGTAGTTGAAATACTTTCACAAGTGCAACCCGATGCTTCTCATCCTGAGAAAAATAAAGATACAACTGGGATACAAGCACCTCAGCAACCTGTAGATACAAATGAGCCTACCAAAATAGAGGCACAGTCTATAAAAATAAAGGAACTAGAAGAAACAAAGTCGATCAAGGTGAACCCACCTGACACTACAATTGAGACTCCCACACCATCTACTGAGGAGAAGAAGAAGGAAGATACGGTGTCAATTGGGAAAGATACTCTAAAGAGTGGAGAAAAAGCTATTGTTATTAGTGAGAAGAAGTCACCTCTTTCACAAAAGAAGAAGAAGAAGAAGAAAGTAAAAGGGCCAGTCACCATTGATGAAGTCGTAATTATACCAGAATGTGACCCGAGAACCCTAAGCCTTGAGGAACTAAGTAGATATGGGGAGCTATGTTCAAGGAAAGCGGCACAAGAGAAGTTAAGGAAAGAAAAAAAATGTAAAGAAGTGTTAAATGATGTGAGGGATATTCTACAACAGATAGTACCAGAGACAAATATTGATGAGAATACTCCCATCATAGATCAACTTGCTACACTCACTGACAAAATCAATGCCCCTGATACAGATGCAGACAAAAGAATAGAAGAAAGGGTGGAATCAAAGATTCAAGACAAATTGGCAAAAAGGATTAGCACAGAAGTGGCACTGAACAAGGTAAAATTAATTGAGGTCATTATCGAGGTAAAATCTATTACCCAGATAATTTGTAATTTCTAATCAAGCTTTGTACTTCAAACACCTTCACTGTAGAAGTCAGTGAAAAGATAAAAGGTTTAGAAGTAGAGATAAAGTTGAGTACACAAGAAGCTATTGCCGAGCCAACTGCTTTCTTAAAGCATATTCATCGAGTTCAGGAATTTCGACGGCTAATAGTAGATTTAAGAAAACAAGCATCACACATCACTGATTAGGTCACAAAGTTACAGAAAGAACTCATTCCATACCTAAATTTTTTTGAAACTCATATTGTCAAAGCTGAACAACTTGTAGCAACACTAGAGATTTCAGTGTTAGATAATATCTTTGACATGCATGCACAAGTTGGTCTTGAGCATATTGCTCTTACCAACTTGAAAGAGGAATGGGGCAACCTCTTGGAGTCTGTAAAGAAAACCCACCAACACATTTTTTATAAGATGTAAGTATACATTTTATATATATATATATATATATATATATATATATATATATATATATATATATATATATATATATATATATATATATATATATATATATATATATATATATATATATATATATATATATATATATATATATATATATATATATATATATATATATATATATATATATATTGCATTTGGCATTATTATCAAAAAGGGGGAAAACATGTATATGCCAAATAAGTATAGTTTTGCTATGTATATTACATACTACCGAGAGCATGCACCGAGGGGGAGTACTTTGTACTTAGAAATTTTTTGTTGTGGATATGTATATGGTGGAGACATAAGGAATATATAGAAACATTTTGTCTATATACATTCAAAATTTTGATACTAATGCCAAAGGGGGAGATTGTTAATCTCTATTGAGCATTTAAGGTTGTCATTAGTATCAAAGGATATTAAACAGGTCAGTCGGTTACTTATATTGAGTTGGTCGGTAACCAGAAGTAAGACAGAGCAGTCGGTAAAGCCTTTACACTGAACATCACACAGTTTACCGAGCACCACCGACACTGACACCAATGAACAATAAACACCGAGTAGATTATATAGTTTTTATCGATGATCACATAAATGGCATAGTAATTTGAAATGGCACATTCTTCTACGCAGATGGTTATAATAGATCGTAAAATGGTTTACCAAGATTGAGGAGCATTTATTGTAAAAGATACTCATTAAATGTAATGTTTATCTTATTGTAATAGTTGATCTAGGTTATTTTTGCATCGTAGATCTTAGGGTTATGATTATTTTTGTAACCTAATTTTTGCTAAAGCGGTAAAAACATAACACTATATATTTTGTATGTTTGCACCATTTTGTAAGGTTGGTGAACTGATATTATATATGAATCATGAAGCACTTGAAACCATTGCCTAACTTCAAGTCAATCAGTTTACAAAGCAGAACAGAGTACAGAGGATATCAGATTGAGCAGATTTAGAGAACGCTACCAATAAGAACAGAGTAGAGAACCATCACAGATAAGGTGATATTTTTATGAGCACTTATAGATCTATTTCAGACAATTGAGTTGTCAACTAGCAGATAATTGCCTATTACTTTTTGACAATTGTGATAGAGTTTTTGATAAATCTCTTAACAGAGTAGACTTAACAGTCTTATGTAAATCTCTTAACTGATTACACACTTCATTAGTGTTGTTAAAATCCTATAAATAGGTAGATCTAGCTGATCTAACATGTTACTCCTAATAGGGTAAGATCACCAGAAGTGATCAAAACTTGTAGCCTTAATAGGCAAACCTTTTCTATCTACAGTAGTGAAGAATTTGTGGGTGTCATCCGCACCGCAATTTTTACCTTCTTACAAGGGTTTATGCATTACCAAAATACTTGTGTTATGTGATTGTCATATTGATTTCATGTTGTTTACTTTCTCAAGTTAACTAGATGATTGATTTATGCAATTATATTCAAGTTATTTTGATCGGTTATCACAGTACACAGTTATAGATCTGAAAGGTTTTTTCAAGTAAAGCTTTTGAATCAGTGCCTTCAAAAACTTGAAAAAACCTGTACCTCATCTACATCCTTGCTCTTAAGGTCTTCAATTCCAATGTGATATAGTCTCTTAAGGTGCTTTTAGTGCATGCCTTGTTTGATATCTATGGCATGGTTGGAATGGACTTGTCTAGATACAAGTCTGACACTTTACCAACTATATGGAGGTACATATAGATGAATAGGGACCCAAACCTGAATATCTTTGTTTTGTCATGTTTGATAGCTTTGATGTTGTCTATCAACTATGTGTGCAAGATCTCACACAAGTTAAACTCTCCATCTTCTTGCACAAGTTGGATGGCTACTAGAATAGTGCTTGTAGACACACTATTCACCCTGCTAGTGTGATCAAATCTATAACCCAGTATCATTGACATCAATTTGATGTTTTCTTGTTCTATAGGTTCAATAGTTATGCCGCACCTATCACTTCTAGATTTACAGACTTGTTCTACCATTTTCCTGACATCCTTGCCCACAGGAAGGACAACACCTATTCTAGGAAGGCCTGTCATCTCATGAATTAGGTCATTTGTGATTCTCACTGGAACATCCCCAATCCAAAATAGATCATCATGGATTCTACTCAACAAGATTTTTATCCATTCAGTCTCATAGAATTCATATGTCGTAGCATACTCAACAATGGGGTGATCATTCCATTTGGTGTATTCATCCATGAACATTTTGTCTGGTTTCAACATTGTGTCCATGTGATCCCTTAACCTATCTAGTCCAACAGGTTCCTTCTTATAATAGATGTAAGCCCTTATGTCTTCTACATGAATGATTCCCATAGGTGTGTAGGAGAATTCTCCCTCTAAATCATCTAGGGTTGATTTAAACAAGTGCCTCTTGAAAATGTATATCTTCTTTTCAACAACATCAAAAAATATGGGAGTGGCCATGACTTACTTGATAATTGCTTTCCAACTAAACTTAGAGATGATCTGACGGCTTTTGAATCGGTGCAATAGGCCAGGATTACTGCAACTGATCAAATGCACTGATAACTGCAGCAAATCTTTGATAGGTTCAATCTCCAAGACTTCATAGCAACTTTCAAGGCTCCTTCTACTTTCTATCACTCTAAATTTGAATGCAATGAGCAATCAAATGACTTCTATGTACTTTAAAGTGAAAAATCCACCATTAATGCATGTCGCATAAACCAGGCTATCACTTTAAAATTTCAAACTTGAGCTCTGCAAACAATTAGCACGTGAGCTCTTGAACAAAGGTTCCTATACACTCCAAAAGCTTAAGTCCAAAGGTGCATACTCTGAGGATGAGTATACCAGCCATGCAGGGGTCTAGAGCTAAATTAGCTCCCCCTATGACCTTGAGGGCAATTTATGTAGATGTAGAGGGTGCATCCACTTGGGAGGCATCCAATACATTCTCATCAGCATTGACCTTCTTTCCTTCTGACCAAATCAAGCTCACATCCTTTGAGGCTTTCACAAACTTGACTTCTGCTTCAGGATCCAAAACTATTTCTTTAGTCTTTTTAGGGCTTTCCTGTCCTTGCGTCCTTGATCTACAAAACCTTGAGATATGTCTAGCCTTGTTACAAGAGTGACAAATGAATGGAGGTCTATTATTCCTCAGTGCATTAACATGAGTCACCATTCTTCATTTCTTTGTTGTGTGACCATTATAGTTACATATCTGGCATGTAATGTTCTAAGCACTCCTTAAATTTGTTTGGTTTTGATTTCTTTGATCTTTTTAAATTCTATTCTTCTTACTAGTCTTGCAATTCATAGCTCTATGACCAAACTTGTTGCATGAAAAATAGTAACCATTAAAAGGTTTTACCTCTGTACAGTTCCTTGCAATGTGTCCATGCTTGTTACAAGAAAAACAAGTGTGTTGTACTTGCTTGTTCTCATTCTTAGGTGGTTCACCATTATCTATGGTTTGATCTTCAGTCTTTTTAGCATTAGTAGAGTCCTTTTGTGAATCCTTTCTTGCTCGCATATTGTCAATCTGATTTTGTGCTTCATTGTATCCAATACAGCTAGTGTCTCCTTTGGCTCTTCTTGCATACAACTGAAATTCTACCAAATTAGCATTGGTGTGTAATTTGTCAATATGATTCTTTGCTTCTTTTAATTCAGACTCCAATCTTTCTTTGTAATTCCTTAGATCCAAGATTTCCAAATTGGCTTCCCTTAATTCTTCATTGAGTTGAAGGTTCTCCTTGACTTGTTCATTATAGACATCTTGATAGTTCATCAGTTTGTCATCAAATTCTTCAAGCTGATTTAACAAGGATGCATTTTCTTCACTCAACTTCTTGACTTTTTCTTCAAGTTCACTATTAGAGCATCCTTTCAAATCCTTTCTTAGTCTTTTGATAACTAATTGAGCATCACTTACTTTTTCCTTTAGTTCTTCAATTTCTCTTTTTGAATTGTCTAGGTCTTCAAATGTTTCATAACTACTTTGTCCATGATCTCCTCAAGTGGTTAAAATTTTGTGCTGATGACCAAAGCTCTGATACCAATTGTTAGGAATGGGAACACTGGGGGGGGGGGGGGGGTGAATCAGTGTTCACTGCAATTAACTTTTTACTTAAATCTTAATGTAGAAACTAAATGCTTAAGAACTAAATTAAACATTCACATAAACATGAAACATGAAATCAACACATGACACAAAATGGTTACAAGGAAAGCCAAATAGGTAAAAACCCCAGTGGGACTTGATACTCACTAATATTCTACACTAGTGTTTTGTGATCCTTGTTAGAAGATCCTTTACCCTATTAGGAGTAGCTTTACAATGCTTTAAGTATAGTAGAACTTGTTAAGGGTTGGACCCTGTTAGGAGTCTTTTACAATGATCCCTATTAGGGGAGTGGACTCACTATCCTAGAGCTCACTGCTCTAATAGTGAAGGCTACAACCTTCTAAATTTAGATACACACTATATTTGTTGGTGAACTGTCACTATGACACTGCTTGTCAGATCAGTTCCTTCCATGCGCTGATGCTTTGACCTCTAGCAAAGATTTAATACATCTTATGTTGTGCTCACAAACCTCTGCTATGCTTCTCACAACTCTCCTTTTTCTTCCATACCAAATACAATGGGTGCACCTTATATTTATGTGCTCATACAAATTATACAATTAGGTCAGCCCTATAACTAATTACAAACAACACTTCCAAATGAATTGGCTTAAGCATGCTTACAATTATACATGTACATAAGTCAGCAACCTAAATAAAATAGACACATGGCCTTTACAATAATACATTACAATCACAAACCAAAAAGCTAACTGTCGGCTCCAAGCTCTATTGTCTACTGGCACACACTGGCTATGCAATTTCAACTGACTGTAACTTTCACATCTTTGCATATCTACTTATGCACTCATAGAATAAGCATAAGTATAGTCTAACAACCTTAACTTCTAGGGTGCATACCATAATTCATCCATACACACGTGATTTAATGCTCTAAGTTGCTGGAACTCTGTATACTATCCAATCTTCAATACTTACTGAATTTTGATCTTTAGACTAAGTGTGCTGACTCCAAACTGCTATATGACTTTGTTTCCATAATGAAAACACTATATCTAGTCTTATACTTTAGTATAGACAACTTTCCAACACATCAATGGAAGAAAATAATGATTCCCTAGCCTGATAGTCAATCATGCGATGAATTAAAAACAAGTAATAGTTAATCAGTGATGCCCTAGGTGGTGCAGGAGCACCAAGGTTAACTCCAGAGCAATAGAAGTACACCAGGGTCACTATGGATCCTTGGGTGATGGAAAAAGACCATTTAAGGTCATTTGATAAGTATTGGACCATGATTGACCATTTTATATTGTTTTCATCATGTTTGTAATGATTTTGGGATCATTTGATATTATGATCAACAAAAGAGCCTATGTAAGCCTTAATGGCATTTGTGAGGACAAAGTGCACCTAGTGGGTCACTAAGGGTCATTATGTTGGTCCTAGGTTAGAGGAGCGATCTAAAAACCTATAAGGTCTATAATGAATGTAACATGGCCAATAGAGCCATTAAAAAGTTGTAATGCACTTAAAAGTACCAAATGTGTAATATGCATAGAATTGGAAAAATAAGCCTTAGAGGCTCATGAGAGGGTTAGTGTGGATTAGAAGGTTGTTTTGAACCTTTAATAGTCATTATTAGGGTCATTATATATTATTTTTTTGAGTTCACAACATTTGTTGTCAACTTGACAATAACTTTAACTATTTTATTTTTAACAATCAGTTTAAGACTGTTATGAAATAGTTTAGCATGTTAGGTATGGGAACAGTTAGGTTTTAGAGTCTATTTAATGGTAGATCCATGAGGTTGGATAGTGTGTGTGGTAGGGAGATGTGTAAGTCACCATTTTGGTGAAGGAATCAATCAATAAAACAAACAATTCTCTGCAAACTGTATTCTATAGTGATAACCAGTCCACCAGTAATTTCAATGGTTAAATGTAATGTGTTTGTGATTTGATAGTGATGTAAAAAAAATCCTTTGCATTTTATTTACATGTTTATGCAACCATCTGAGTGTTTTTTTATTTAAGGAAGATTAATTTATTGGTGCTCGAATGTGACTGGGCTTTAAAGGGTACAATAAACGTTTTGGGGTTGTAACCCCTACTCATAAACTGACTCTCCCACCTTTTTGGTCACTATGATTGGTGCTATATGTCAAAGTTGTATTATATGTTTTTTATGAGGATTTCAATGTAGGGAAGGTGAAAGGAGGAAAGGAATAGTGACTATTCTGGGTGAAAGACACAGAAAATGGTGCACTAGACATCGCCAATTATTGGTCGAGAAGATCCCAATGAAGAAGGGGTATATTTTATGGTTGGGTATGTCCATATGAAAGTAATTTTAGGTGTTGGATCTAGTGTTGTGGTTCAGAGATGTGTTGAAGGGTGTTTCCTACAAATCCCTAGGTTATTAGTCCTAAAAGAGAGGGTTTGATGAATGGGAGCATAGATGAGCGAGTCCGATCAAACCAAGTTGAAAATCAATTATTTTATACCATGTTGCAAGACTTTTTTGGGGTCTTGAGTCCTAAGAGGGAGGGAGTGTATGAGTTTCTTTGTTATTAGACGACTAATTAGGCCTAGAATGAGGGTTGTAGGGTGATGTAAAGGTTCACCAGTCAAAGGATGGAGACTTGATTTTGACATATGTTTAACAAATTCAAAAAGGGTATTTTTAAATGTAATGTCTTCACCTAGTTGTTTGGGAAGTATTTGAATAATTTGTAGATCACTATCTAGGAAGTGCTACTAAAAATGCCTAGAGAAGGTTGTTGGGTATTGGGTGTTGAAACAAAACCATATATTTTTTGAGAACTTATAGACATGACATTGGGAATATGTTTAAAGCCTTAGTGGGATAATTTACATCCATGTATGTGAGCACCAAGTGTTGGGTCAGTGGAGGGAACAAGAGTTATGTCTAAGAGCAAAAGTGAAGCCTGGAGTTAGGGTTGGTACTAAGGGAAGTTAGAAGGAAAGATCAAAGGAAGTGAGCTTGTTCAAAATCTCTGAGGTGATGGTTGTTTAAATTCAGAGCACTCTATTTGACCCTTGAGTTGAGACTAATTCCTTGAGCGAGTTCCAAGACACTTGTAGAATACTCAAGTTGAGTTACATTCCTTTGGGGAATAGTAGAGAGCTTTGCATCACTAGGTCATCACAACAAGTAGATAATAAAAATGCAAGGATCCAACAATAATTCCCTAGTGTTAAACATGGGTCCTCAAAGATCTAAACAAGTAAAATACAATAGTGAGCATTATAATGTTGTATCAATAACCAAATCAAATCAAGCAATGATATATACAGAAAGAAGAAATATTGATAAGCCCGCGGCCTTGAGAAATCAAGATAGTAAATAGTCATCAATAAAAGAAAATAATGATGCCCTATCCCAATAGTCAATCGTGCGATGAATTGAAAACAAGTAATAGTTAATCATTGATGCCCTAGGTCATCACAACAAGCAGATAATAAAAATGCAAGGATCCAACAATAATGCCCTAGTGTTAAACACGGGTCCTCAAAGATCCAAAAAAGTAAAATATAACAATGATCATTATAATGTTGTGTCAATAACCAAATCAAATCAAGAAATGATATATATAGAAAGAAGAAACAGTCACAGGCCCATGGCCTTGAGCAATCAAGTACAATAAATAATCATCAATGGAAGAAAATAATGATGCCCTAGCCCGATAGTCAATCATGCGATGAATTGAAAACAAGTAATGGTTAATCATTGATGCCCTAGGTCATCACAAAAAGTAGATAATAATAATGCAAGGATCCAACAATAATGCCCTAGTGTTAAACACGGGTCCTCAAAGATCCAAACAAGTGAAATACAACAGTGAGCATTATAATGTTGTGTCAATAACCAAATGAAATGAAGAAATTATATATACATGATGTAAGTACCACCTAACACAAGGTAGGGAGCAAGAGGGGCTAAATAATGGCACACCCTAATGATCCAAGCCTACTCAACGCATGCGAAAGCAACAAACAACAGTTAGAGAGAGAATGCCAGATCTTTCATATACTATCATCAAATAAAACCATACATGCCAGGCTATAAGGCCTTCCTGGTTAGGGCCATATATTACAATGAATCATAGAAGTCCTCAAACATGTGAGGATCTATTAAAATCTCTACTTCTATCTTCTACCAACTCCTATCCAAAAACTCTCCAAAAAAAACTGCCCCCTAAACTTGAAACCAACAACTACATTTATACAAGAAGCTATCAAACTAAGTTGGCCTTTAGATCCACAATCAATGGAAGGAATGGTCAGATCTAGGACCACATGTTTCCCAATGATGGATTCCAACATTAAATCCATGATCCAATATAAATTCACAAGTTGGCCACAATAGGAACTAAAACTAAACCCATCCGTGAGAAAGATAACCGAGCAATAGACAGGCAATGCTGAGTGCCAGTGAAACAATCGACCACCTAGGAAATAACCAACCACACTTGGTAACCAAAGGAAAATGACCAACTATCAACCAACTTAGTCAAAGTAGAAACCAAGCAACATAGACAAACTCCAAATTGTTTTTGGTGACATGGGATTGCCAAGGCCCTGAGATGCTCCTGCATCAAACACTTGGGGTTATTTTGAAATGATTCTCCAAATCATTTGGTAGGTATGGTTTGAGCTGCATCCAAATCAGACTGTGAAATCCCTGAACTATCTTCCATTGGTCTATTCTTCCATTTTACCAGATATTCCATCTACTATTTTCCTCTTGTACTCTTGCCAACTCTTTCCTTCAAAATCTGTTCAACTTCATCATTCTACTTCTTAGTATATTCTGTCGGTACTATCATTTCTTCATCAAGTTCATGATACTCATATAAATCAGCAATGTTGAAAATCGGTGATATGTCCATGTCATCAGGTAACTTAATCTCAAATGCATTTCCACTGTCAAATTTCTTCAAAATCTTGCAAGGTCCAAACTTCTTCATCTTCAGCTTCCCATATGTTCCAATAGGAAATCATCTTTTCTTCAAATGAACCATCACTTCATCACCAACATCAAAATTTTTATGTGTCCTTGATCTATCAGCTCTATCTTTGTATTTCTAATTACTGTCCTCCAGCTTCAGCTTCACATCTTCATGCAATGTCTTCATGTACTCAACAAACTTTAATCTTTCAACACTTTTCTTATTCTCATCAACAATGTCTCTCAAATCAGATATTCCTCTTGGTTGTGTGCCATTCACAATCTCAAATGGTGTTTTTCTAGTACTCATATTCATTAAATTATTATATGCAAACTCTGCTTGTGCCAACACAGAATCCCAATTACTCAGTGTGTCTCCAACTAAACATCTCAAAAGATTTCCCAAACTTCTATTCACAACTTCAGTCAGTCCATCGATTTGTGGGTGAAATGTAGAACTATATTTCAACTCAGTGCCAAATTTCTTCCAAAGGGTTTTCCAAAAATATCCAACAAATTTACTGTCTCGGTCAGAGATAATACTCCTCAGTAATCCATGCAATCTGACAATTTCCTTAAAGAAAAGATCTGCTACATGTACTGCATCTGATGTCTTTCTACATGGAATAAAATGTGCCATCTTAGAAAATCTATCCACAACAAAAAATATAGAATCATTACCTCTTACTGTCTTCGGTAAGCCAAGAACAAAGTCCATACTGATGTCAATCCAAGGTTTCTCAGGAACATCAATTGGTGTATACAATCTAGTATTCTGACTTACTCCTTTTGCAACTTGATAAATTCCACAACTTTTCACAAATTTCTGAACATCTTTATACAACTGCAGCCAATAGTACTTCTCCTTAAGAAAATTCCATGTTATATCAATACCAAAATGTCCAGCCAAAACACTACTATGCTTATCCTTTATCAGATTAGTTCTCATTACTCCTCTCGGTATACACAACTGAATACCTTTAAACAACATACCTTCTAGAATAAAATATTCATCCCATTTAGTATCATGTTGATCTTGAATAGGTGCTCTACACTTTCTCCATGGCTCAAAAAAATTAGGGTCAAACTCATAAGAATCTCTCATCTCATCAAAACCAAGAACTTCAATTTTCATCCCGGTCATCAAAGATCTTCTTCTACTCAATGCATCAGCAACTCGATAAGTGACTCCACTCTTATGCTTTATCAAAAATGTATAACTCTACAAATACTCAACCCATTTCAGATGTCTCTGATTCAACTTATTCTGATTACCAAAATATTGTAAAGCCTTATGATCAGTGTACAACATAAATTCACTCTATATCAAATAATGTCTCCATTTCTTTAGTTCTTGAACAATAGCATAGAATTCTTGATCATACATAGAATATTTCCTTCTAGCATCATTCAAATTTTCACTAAAGAAAATAACAAGTTTACCTTCTTGACTCAACACAGCTCCAATTGCACTTCCACTTGCATCACATTCCACTTGAAATACTTTATTGAAATTAGGTAATGCCAAAATAGGAAATTCAACAACCTTCTGCTTCAAAGTCTCAAAACTTTTATCAGCTCCATGTGTCCACTTGAATTCTCTTTTGTCTCCTCTCATAGGCTCAGTCATAGCATTACAAATTGAACTAAAATTCCTTATGAACTTTCAGTAAAAACTTGCCAAACCATGAAATGATCTTACCTCACTAGAATTCATAGGTGTAGGCCAATTCAAGATAGTTTCAACCTTTTCAGAGTCCATCTTCAAACTATCAGCTGAAATAACAAATCCTAAATATACAATCTCCTCTTTCATGAATGAACACTTTTTCAGATTTATCAGCAATTTCTCCTCTTTCAAGCTCTGCAAAACTTGTCTAACATGTAACAAATGTTCTTCTCTAGTCTTACTAAATATCAAAATATCATCAAGATATACAATCACAAACTTACCCAAGAATTTCTTCAAAACTTCATTCATCAACCTCATAAAAGTACTCGGTGCATTAGTTAAACCAAAGGGCATAACCAACCACTCATCCAAAGCTTCTTTTGTCTTGAAATCAGTCTTCCATTCATCACCTTCTCTAATTCTGATCTGATGATACCCACTTTTCAAATCAATCTTTGTGAACTACTTTGCTCCAGTCAAATTGTCCATTATGTCATCCATTCTCAGTATAGGAAACCTATACTTCACTATTATCTTATTGATTTCTCTGGAATCAGTACACATTCTCCATTCTCTATTCTTCTTCAATGCCAATACAACAGGTACTACACAAGGACTCAAACTTTCTCTAATAAAACCTTTCTCCAGCAACTCTTGAATCTGTCGGTTCAATTCCTGATTCTCGGTAGGTGTCAACCAATGAGGTGCCTTATTCGATAATCTAGCTCCAGGGATTAGATCCATACAATGATCAATGCTTCTTTTCAGTGTAAAACCATTAGGTACATTATCAAAAATGATATCACTATATTCGGTGAGTAACTTATCAATCTCCTCAAGGACATTATCCTCTATTTTCTTACTCGGTTTGTTAGGGATCACAACAAAACATACATCATTCTTCTTCAAAGAGTTAACAAACTTTCTTCCCTCCATCAAATAAAATTTCACAGATGTGCAAACATTACTAACAGGTTCTTCCATCAATGGTAACAAGATTTTTTTCTTTTCATTAGCCAAAATAGTATACTTATGCAATCTCCCATCATATATAGCATGTCTATCATATTGCCAAGGTCTACCCAATAAAATATGACAACAATCCATAGGCATGATATCACATAACACCTTATCATAGTATTTTCCAATCTTCAAATTCAAATAACATTGTTCACTTACCAGGAGTGTATGCTCATCTTTGATCCATGAAATTTGATAGGGCTTCAGATGTACCAATCTTTCCAACTGCAAATTTTGTGACCATCTCTTTAGATGCTAGATTCTTTGAGCTACCACTGTCAATGATTACCTTCCAAACTTTATCAGAAACTCTACATCTGGTCTTAAATAAAATTTTCCTTACCAGATCTTCCTTCTTGCTTTCATTCCACAATGCTGTCCTTACCATCAAGTTATTTTCTTTCTTAGGTTCATTCGGTGACTCTTCTTTCACCAAAGCATTTCTACTGCTACCAGCCTTCTTACTAGCTTGTGTACAATCAAAAGATCTATGTCCTTCTTCTCCACAATTGTAACAAGTTCCTTAGAAACTTCCTCTACTATAACTACCTCGGTAGTTACTGCCTCTACCTCTAGATGAACTTTCACCTTTCCACTTGGTCTTGCCTTTGTCCAGATTTGTCTTCTCTGGTTCAGATCTACTATTTTCACCATTAGATCTACCTCTTCCTCTAGGGAATCTACCACCTTGACCTCTTTGTCTTTTCTCATTTCTCTTGTTCAATTTCTCCTCGACCTTCAAAGCAAATTGATAAGCCTCTTCAATGTTCTCCAACTTGACCATACTAATTTCCTCTTGGATGGAAACTCTCAAACCATTCAGGTATCTACCAATTATTTCCACATCATCTTCATCATGTCCAGATCTGATATCTAATCTATAGAATTCCTTAGTATACTCTTTTATCGAGCTATCTTTCTATCTCAAACTTTGCATTCACTGAACTAGGTTAATTTGATAATCACAAGGTAAGAACTTTCCTTTCAATTTGTTCACCATTTTATTCCATACCTTGATTTTGTCTTTGCCTTTCCTTTTTCTATCCAGTTGTAGATGTTCCCACCATAAGGATACATGACTTTTCAACTTTTTGCTTGAAATCTTCACCTTCTTATCCTCAGGAATATTTTCATATTCAAAGTACTTTTCCATCTCGGTGATCCAGTCCACCAATTCATCAGAATCTAGCTTTCCACCATACTCAGGAGGATTGAAATGTGGTGTTGACTTCAAACTTGTCAAAGCTTTCAAAAATATTTCTTCACCTTGATCCATAATAGGTGTAGGTTCTGCATTCGCCTGTTCTTCCTCAACTTCATCATCACTAACATCTTCAAGATGTCTACCTCTTCTCTGGGCTATTTCAACAACTTCTAACCTAGTAGCAATCTGCCTTAGCATACCTTCCAATCCTAGATCTACATCTTGCCTCCCATAAACCATCTTGACAACCCTCTACAATTGCAGGTCAGATCACAATCTGCTACCCCATAAAAATCAACTAGGGCTTCAAGAGGAACCTACAAACCTAGATCTAGAGAACCAGATCAAGATCTCACCTTGCTTTGATACCACCTGATGCAAGGCATGGAGCAAGAGGGGCCAAACAATGGCACACCCTAATGGTCCAAGCCTACTCAACACATGCGGAAGCAACAAACAACAACATTGAGAGAGAGAATGCCATATCTTTTATATATTATCATCAAATAGAACCATACATGTCGGGCTGTAAGACCTTCCTGATTAGGGCCAAATATTACAATAAATCATAGAAGTCCTCAAACATGTGAGGATTTGTTAAAATCTCTACTTCAATCTTCTACCAACTCCTATCCAAAAACTCTCCAAAAAAAACTTCCCCCTAAACTCTAAACCAACAACTACATTTATACAAGAAGCTACCAAATTGAGTCGGCCTTCAAATCCACAATCAATGGAAGGAATGGTCAGATCTGGGACCAAAGATTTCCCAATGATGGATTCCAACATTAAATCCAAGATCCAATATAAATGCAAAAGTCAACCACAACAGGAACTAAAACTAAATCAATCGGTGAGCAAGATAACCGAGCAACAGATAGGCAATGCCAAGCGCCAATCAAACAACCAACCACCTAGGAAATAACTAACCACACTCGGTAACCAAAGGAAACCGACCAACTATCGACCAAATCGGTCAAAGAAGAAACTAAGCAACACAGAAAATTATTTTTGGTGACACGGGATTGCCAAGGACCTGAGATGCTCCCATACCAATATAGAAAGAAGAAATAGTCACATGCCCACAACCTTGAGCAATCAAGTAAAGTAAATAATCATCAATGGAAGAAAATAATGATGCCCTAGCCTGAAATTCAATCATGCAATGAATTGAAAATGAGTAATAGTTAATCATTGATGGCCTAGTTCATAACAACAAGAAGATAATAAAAATGCAAGGATCCAACGATAATGCCCTAGCGTTAAACACGTGTCCTCAAAGATCCAAAAAATTAAAATACAATAGTGAGCATTATAATGTTGTGTCAATAACCAAATCAAATCAAGAAATGATATATACAGAAAGAAGAAACATTCACAAGCCCATGGCCTTGACCAATCAAGTACAGTAAATAACCATCAATGGAAGAAAATAATGATGCCCTAGCCCGGTAATCAATCATGTGATGAATTGAAAACAAGTAATAGTTAATCATTGATGCCCTAGGTCATCACAATAAGTAGATAATAAAAATGGAAGGATCCCACAATAATGCCCTATTGTTAAACACATGTCCTCAAAGATCCAAACAAGTAAAATACAATAGTGAGCATTATAATGTTATGTCAATAACCAAATAAAATTAAGCAATGATATATAGAGAGAGAAGAAATAGTCACAGGCCCACAACCTTGACCAATCAAGTACAATAAATAATCATCAATGGAAAAAAATGATGATGCCCTATCCTAATTGTCAATCATGCGATGAATTGAAAATAATTAATAGTTAAGCAGTCATGCCCTAGGTCATCACAAAAAGCAAATAATAAAAATGCAAGGATCCAACAATAATACCATAGTGTTAAATACAGGTCCACAAAGATTCAAACAAGTAAAATACAATAGTGAGCATTATAATGTTGTGTCAATAACCAAATTAGATCAAGCAATGATATATACAAAAAGAAGAAATAGTCACAGGGCCGCAACCTTGAGCAATCAAGTACAATATATAATCATCAATGGAAGCAAATAATGATGCCCTAGCCCAATAGTGAATCATGTGATGAATTGAAAATAAGTAATAGTTAATCATTGATGCCCTATGTGGAGGTAATGCTTCGAGCTTACATAAATCAAGTGGAATGATCAAAGATCTAAATAAACACCTACATCTACACAAAGAAAGGAGTGAAAAATAAAACATCTGGGCTCACACAGGCCGTGAGCATATCCAACTCCTAGAAAGATAAGGTTGAATATAGACATGCATGAGTAAAGGAGCATAAACAATAGGGTACTAGACATTGCATGAAGAGATGATGGAAGGATGACCAGTGTGTGAATCCAGTATGCTCCTACTTGATCCAAAACCTACAAGAAGGAAAGAAATAGGTTTAGATCCAAGTGATCTAAGAAATGCATGATATCCTATTACATATCCTCATCTACAAGCATGCATGTACATAATCAAGCCATACTATAGATGCATCATCCAAACAATGCAACAATAACATCAAATGTTGGTGTTTAATTTGATGTTGCTATAGCATCATTTCCAAATGAGACATTCACAAAAATAACTCACAACATGTCATAAGGTCATGGTGTTCCAATACAAGATGATGCAATCATAATCAAACATGCATTTTTATTATCTTCTTGTTGTGATGACCTAGGGCATAAATGATTAACTATTACTTGTTTTTAATTCATCACATGATTGACTATCAGGCTAGGGCATCATTATTTTCTTCCATTGATGATTATTTACTGTACTTGATTTCTCAAGGCTGCAGACTTATGACTATTTCTTCCTTCTGTATATATCAATGCTTGATTTGATTTGGTTATTGACAAAACATTATAATTCTCACTGTTGTATTTTACTTGTTTGGATATTTGAGGACACATGTTTAACACTAGGGCATTATTGATGGATCCTTGCATTTTTATTTACTGTTGGATCTCATGAAGCTAGGGCATTATGGATTTACTAATTGCATGATCATTTGATGGCATTTTTACTATTTGGGGGATAGTTAGACAATTAGATAATGGTTATTGTCGGTCTTTAGTTGGTTAGAAGTCTTTATTAGTTTTGATACATGTGAGTGGAGGGGGGATGTGGAGTTGGTGTGTGTAAATAACCATTTTCAAATGGTATTCATTCAATAAACAAAAACATTCTTTGCAAATTGTGAATCTTCCCACAGGGTACAGTCAGCCCATGCAGTGCCTTCAAACGTGTTTTGTGGTATATTAGTGATTGGATCATGATGTAATATCATTGGCTTGGGTGTTATTTACGTGTACAAACATTTATTTTAGTGTTTAATTGTTATTAAAGCCTAGGAATTAATTGGTGTCAGAGTGTGTCTGGGTTTTCTAGTTACAACAATGAATTGGGATTGAGGTCTCCATAATGGATTGACTCTCCCACCCCTATGGTCACTCTGATTGGTGATTGAAGGTCCTCCTAAAGATGATATGGATGTGGATGAAAAGAAGGAATGAAACAAAAATAACAATAAAGCAATGAGAATAATTGTTGATAGTGTTAAAGATCACATTGTGCCAACAATTACAAATCTAGAGAATGCATATGAGATGTTCTCTTCATTGTCTAGCAAAACAGATAGGGAAATTCAAGAAAAAGAGAGAATTCATAAAGGATAAGAGGAATGAAAATGAAGGAAGTTCAAAGGACAAAGAGGGAAGAGGGAAGAAATTTAAGAAGAATAAACCCTTCAAGAGGGACTTCTCTAAAAGGAAATGCTATAAATGTGAGAATTTTGGTTACATATTTGTAAATTGTCTTGAGAGGAGAAACCTTCAAGCATCCTTTGTGGAGATAAAATAACCTAAAACTAAGCTCTTTGCACTTTGAGAGGGAGTTGAAATTTGAGAGGGAGTTTTATATATGGGCTCACTTGTGAAATTCTCTAAGTTATAAAACTCCTTCTAGTGGTTACATACAACTACATTTTTGTATCTGATTTTTTGTATGAGTGTGGCACCAAACACAACTATTAAATTCTAGCTATCTTGTGTTATGAACTCCTTCCTTATGTCATTACTTTCTATGGAATCATACTTTTAATTAACATATTTTTGTTTTGTATGCATGGATGCATACTTTACCTTAGCATATGTCTTACTTATGTATGGGATCATACACAACTGATTAGCATCATACCTTGCATCAATTATACTTTTGTTATGCATGAGGAACATACATTACATTATGAATAGTTACATTGACATATTTAAGTTATGACACATGTTATAACTTACATTGTTATGGGAACATACACAGTTGATTGTTAGTATAACTGATTAACTATTTTCTTTATTGATGAATAGGTGCATACATTATTGGTTAATGAATGTTGGAACATACTTACATTGGCATATGTTGTGTATGTTACATTTTAAAATTGGCATTTTTTTGGGAACATACATTATGATACTTAGAGATAATGTTGTTGTATGCATGGGAGCATACTTTATATGGATATATGTTATCCTTTATATATGTTTTCCTATTGATCACATATATGTGTGAATACATTTCTTTATAGAGGGAACTATATTTCATCTTGTTGTGATCACATTGCACTTGGTTATATGTTGGAAAAATTTGGTTACTCTTATGTGGTGAGCCTTATGTGATTACTCTTATGCTTATGAAGCATACTTTAGTGGCTTATTGTGCATGTATGGATCATACTTTCTTTTATAGTTGAGACTATATTTATTGACTATAGCTGAGACTATATTACATGTGATTCTATGTGTGAATACATTTTCTTTACATTTAACTTGATTCTTATTATTATAAGATCATATTCATTACTCTTATGCTTATGTGGATTCATCAGATAAGATTTTGAGTGTTACTGGAAAGGTAAAGGAGTTAAGAGGTTTGATAGAACTGAGATTTGTGGATGGATCTTTGATGATGGAAAGTGTACAAAAGAAGAGGTAGGTGTTTATTTGGCTCTTTGATCATTCCATTTTATTCATGTGCTTTTGGTTATGATCATACATTTAGTAAATGTACAATGCCCTAGCTTCATGAGATATGAAGATCATAAGAATGAGTGAATTCAAATGGGCATAATGAAGCAACATTAATAATGATACAACAACAAATATGGGCTCACATAGGTTGTGAGCATAGCTAACTCCTAGAAAGATAAGGTTCAATATAGACATACATGAGTAAATGAACATAAACAATAGGGTACCAGATATTGCCTGAAGAGATGATTGAAGGATGACTAGGGTGTGAATTCAGTGTGCTCCTAGTTGATCGAGAATCTGCAAGAATGAAAGAAATGGGGTTAGATCCAATAGATATAAGAAATGTATGATATCCTATTACATATCCTCATCTACAATCATGCATGTTCATAATCAAGCCATACATAGTCAATCATGAGATGAATTAAAAATAAGTGATAGTTAACCATTGATGCCCTAGGTCATCACAACAAGCAGTAAATAAAAATTCAAGGATCCAAAAATAATTCCCTATTGTTAAACACAAGTCCTCAAAGATCCAAACAAGTAAAATACAGTAGTGAGAATTATAATGTTGTGTGAATAAACAAATCAAATCAAGAAATGGTCATTAATTATTGACAAACAAGTTAAAAAGAAGTATAAAAAAGGTAAGACAGTGATAAATATTAGGATCATTGGATTGTTTAATGATTGTCAAGTGTTAAGTGTTTGGTGGATAAAATAAGATATGGGGATCCTAATTTAAAATAGTGGGAAGGGTAAGAATATGTTGCCACAGAGTATTAAGAGGCAAAGTGAATTAGTCACTAATTATGTTTGATTAGTAAATGTATTGTGATCAATTTTTTTTAAGATGTGGAAAAAAATATGAATGTGTCTAAGAGAGTAGGAGATTTGAGAATGAAATACAGGGAGTGCTTTGACCATTAAAGGTTCTTATGAAGCAGTAAGGAAGTGTTGTGTAGTCAGTGTAGAGGATCCATGTATTGATCCAAAGGGAAGAATTTGATTAGTGTTCGGTGTCTCACAATAGACTAAAAGATTTTTCCTTACTAAATATGACATTGGGAATATGTTATTCAAGATTCTTAGCATCAAGGTAGGATTCTATGCATCATAGTGGACATGAAAGTAGCCAAGTCTATGCACATTGTCTTGGAAGAGCATATGATGCATAGACTTGGCCACTTTCATGTCTTGTTCTTAGTGAGTACCAATCCTTATGATGAACTAAAAGTTAGGCTTAGTGAGTATCATAATATCTACTCACTAAGGATTGGAATATGTGTACATTAGAAATGAGTATCATAGTGTCTACTCACTATGGTTAACCAAATCAAATCAAACAATGATATATACAAAAGGAAGAAATAGTCACATGCCCACAACCTTGAACAATCAAGTACAGTAAATAATCATCAATGGAAGTAAATAATGATGCCCTAGCCCAATAGTCAATCATTCAATGAATTGAAAACAAGTAATAGTTAATCATTGATGCCCTAGGTGGTGTAAGAGCACCAAGGTCAACTCCAGAGAAATGGAAGTACACCAGGGTCACTATGGATCCTTGAGTGATGAAACAAGACCATTTAAGGTCATTAGATAATGTATTGTACCATGATTTGTTATTTTATCTTGTTTTCATCATGTTTGTAATGATTCTGGGATCATTTGATATTATGATAAAAAAAGATGCTATGTAAGCCTTAATGGCATTTGTGAGGGAAAAGTGCACCTAGTGGGTCACTAGGGGTAATTATGTTGATCCTAGGTTAGAGGAGTGATATAAATACCTATAAGGTCTATAATGAATGTAACATGGCCGATAGAGCCATTAAAAAATTGTAAATGCACTTAAAAGTGCCAAATATGCAATTTGCCTAGAATTGGCAAAATAAGCCTTACAGGCTCATGAGAGGGTTAGTGTGGATTAGAAGGTTGTTTTGAACCTTTAATAGTCATTAGTAGGGGCATTATATATTATTTTGTCGAGTTGGAAAAATTTATTGTCAACTTGACAACAAATTTAACCATTTTATGTTTAACAATTAGTTTAAGACTGTTATAAAACAATTTAGGATGTTAGTTATGGGAATAGTTGGGTTTTGGAGTCTATTTTATTGTAGATCCACAAGGGTGGACAATGTGTGTGGTAGAGGAGATGTGTAAGTCACCATTTTGGTGAAGGAATCAATCAATAAAATAAACAATTCTTTACAAACTATATTCTACAGTGATATAACCAGTCCACCGGTAATTTCAATGGTTGAATGCAATGTGTTTGTGATTTGCTAGTGATGTAAAAATAATCCTTTGCATTTTATTTACATGTTTATGCAACCATCTCAATTTTTTGTTTGATTTTAAGGAAGAAATAGTCACAGGCCTGTGGCCTTGAGCAATCAAGTATGGTAAATAATCATCAATAGAAGAAAATAATGATGCCCTATCCTAATAGTCAATCATGCAATGAATTGAAAACAAGTAATAGTTAATCATTGATGCCCTGGGTCATCACAAAAAGAAAACAATAAAAATGCAAGGATCCAACAATAATGCCCTAGTGTTAAACATAGGTCGTCAAAGATCCAAACAATTAAAATACAACAATGAGCATTATAATGTTGTGTCAATAACCAAATCAAATCAAGCAATGACATATATAGAAAGAAGAAACAGTCATAGGCCCATGGCCTTGAGAAAATCAAGTACAGTAAATAATCATCAATGAAAGAAAATAATGATGCCCTAGCTTGATAATCAATCATGTGATCTAAATTGAAAATAAGTAATAGTTAATCATTGATGCTCTAGGTCATCACAACAAGCAGATAATAAAAATACAAGGATCCAACAATAATTCCCTAATATTAAACACGGGTCCTCAAAGATCCAAATGTGTAAAATATAATAGTGAGCACTATAATGTTGTGTCAATAACCAAATCAAAGATATATATAGAAGGAAGAAACAGTCATAGGCTCGCGGCCTTGAGCAAGTAAATAATCATCAATAGAAGTAAAGCATGATGCTTCAAGATCACATGAAGAAAATGGAATGATCAAAGATCCAAATAAAAACCTACCTCTACTTGGCTAGCTTGACTTCGCCCTCTTTGCGCACACAGCTAGGATTTGGGGAAAATTAGAAATGGGCCTTTCTTTTTCTTTTTCTTTTTTGTTTATAATCACGTGGGCATCAAAATAACGATGACACCATCGCTATTATGATAGAGCCGGGGGCACTTGCAAAAAAAACACAAAAATCACACACAAATGGTAGTGCCATCACTACCCACCATCGGAATTTGACCCCAAATGTTGTAGTGGTAGGGTCCACTTGTATGCCAACTTCTAAGATAAAATGTCCTAGCACAACTCCTTGTATCATCATGAAATATTTTTCACTTTTTAGGGACATATTATGTTCTTTACATCTGATCAACACTTTCTCCAAGTTTTCGAAAGCTTCTTCAAAACTAACAACAAATGTGGTGAAATCATCCATATAAATTTGCATGCAGTCATGTGAGATGTCAGCAAAAATGTTGATTACATCCCTTTGAAATGTTGCGGGAGCATTACATAAACCAAATGGTAACATAGAATATGCATATGTTCCCCAAGGACATGTGAATTTTGTCTTTTCTTGATCCTTTAGAGCAATGCTAATCTGATTCTATCCACTATATCCATCTATTAGGATTGAGTAATACTAAGAGGGGGGGGGGGGTGAAGTAGTATTACAACACTTTAAATTGAACTTAAACCAATTGTAGAAAAAAACCATAAGATTGCAAAAAAGAAAAGTACATAAGAAAATAACACAAAACTCATAATACCATTATTTGTTTTCAAGGAAACCCTGGCCAAGGGAAAACCCCAATGGGGATGGTACCCACAAATATGCACTAAAGTATAATGTCCCTATTAGAAGCTTTGTATTACATAGTAAATTTCCTTGTTAAAGGAATATCAACCCCGTTAAATGTATAAAAAACCTTGTTAAAGGTATACTGAGCTTATAGCTCTTACAATCAATACTTCAGTTACAAAGTGTTCTTAAGAATGAACAAAACAAGCATTTGCTATGATTTGATAGTTCTAGTTCTAGTTCTCAATAATGTTTGTCAATCTATGATCTCACATATTCTATCAACCATCTCTAATAATTCTATCTTGTTTTCACATATCTTCGCTCCACAAAAGGTTCTTCATTTATATATGTATTCTATCATTTAGGCGACTCTCAAATGCAATACAAATAGAATAATTAATAATGCAAAGAGTAAATACTAAGTCAACGATCTTGTATTACCAAAGTATCAGTAATTCACAATCTTTATCTATCTTAGTACGTTACGATTCCATCTTATATTCCCTTAATCATCATGACTTTTCATATGCTCTGTTTCAATGTTCCTCTATGTTCGTGTGTCTTCAAATCATTGTAACTTCCTGATAACAATACCAAAACACAAAAGACCTTAAAATAAGGTCATACATATCCCAAAATATCTTCCTCTAAGCTCGCAAGTCATCATCTATCATATAATATCTTTGATGTCCAAAACAATACTGTTGTACTCTGTAAATCTATTTCCATACTTAGTCATTTTGAAGACCGCATCTCCAAAAATATAAATAACTTCATGAGATCACCATATCAGATGTGTTGGAATAAATGAAAACTCTCAAGTGCTTCATACTTCTCTAAAAAATCACTTTTCAACAATCTCTCCCTTTGGCATTGATGGAAACACTTAGCGAAAAATGACTAAGTGTCCCAACAAACACTTAACTGTATTCTCCTTCTTTTCTCTTTCTTCTCTTCTTTCCTAATATATTTTTCTTTTTCTTATATATATATATATATATATATATATATATATATATATATATATATATATATATATATATATATATATATATATATATATACATATATATACATATATATATATACACACACACACACACACACACACACATATATATATACACTTTTTTTCCTTTTTTTTCTTCTTCTTCTCTCATTTTTATTCTTCTCTTCTCTCCCTTTGACATCAATGGAAAAGGTGTAACCAAAAATGCAAAATTTACAAAAAAAAGTGTAGAACTTAGTGCTTGCTCACCAATTTTAGAATATCTTGGATGGAATCTTCCAAGGTCTTCACTTAATCATTCCATGATTTTATCAATAATTCACTAACATGTATGAGTCCATTCAACGCATAAGATGAAGTCTTTGCTGCTTTCAATTTTGTGGGCATAGAATTGATCATTGATTGCCCAATCTTCTCCAGCTCAATAAGATGTGCTTCAAGAATTGATAGCTTAGGAGTGATTAGACTCTTTAGTAAACCAAATCTTGTCATTACTCTCCATTTCTCTATATCCAATACATTCATCTTATCAAAAATATTTGATGCCTTCTTGTCCATCTCCAATGTAGTTTGTGAGGAGGTCTCACAACTGTCCATCATGCTATCCAAAGTAGCCTTATCCTTAGCTATAATATCTTCAATGTTTTGAATGTGTCTGATAGGGTTTATACAATAGCTATATAACTTCCTTCCATGTGTGACATAACTTTTGGTCTTTGATGTAGTTGATCTCAGAATACCCAAGTCCCATGAAATAGACTGGCATACTTCCTTCAACTTCTTCTCTAAATATCTTTTCTCTGCCTTCTCTTCTATGATCTTCACTAGGGACTCATAGTGACTATCAAAGTCATCTAGTGCCATATTTAAGTTCTCTACATCATCTTTTCCTTGAAAAACAATAGGTATAGGGAGTATTTTATTTACTGTATCAACTACCCTAGCAATTACCTTAGCCTTTTTGTCTCCTTTTTGTTTAGATCTTTCATTTTCCTTTGCAAATTCCATGAAGGATAATCTCATCAGTTTATCCTCACCCATGTTCTCTACATATGTTCTCACAAGCTTATCCATACTTGTCAACAATAGAGTGGTGGAAGTATCAGGTTCTTGTTTAAATTCAACTCTTACCTCTTATCCTTTAGCTTTGTCTATCTCTTCTCTCTATTTAGTTTCTTATTTCTATTCTTCATCTTTCTATCCTTCCTCTTCCTATTTTTCTTCTTCTTCTATCACTGTATTATCCATGTTTCCTTGAAATGGATTATTCTCATCAAGTGTAGTGTCAAGGGTTATAGGCACACCAGCAACAAAGAAATCTGGTTTCTTGTCAGTACTTACTTTTCTTCTTTCCACATTAGCCTCAGCTGCCTTAGATATTTTTGCAACTCCTATAGGTGTGGACTTGGTAGTCTTAGGAGGTGAATTTTTCTTAGGAATGTTTCTCATAAGTATCTGATCTAATGCCTTTTGATTATCTTCAATAACCTCATCATACTTTCTACCCATAATTTTCACAAGTCTATCTTTTGTTTTCAGTAAGGGTTTGAGTTCCTTAATTGTCTTCTCTCTCCTATATAGAAACTATAGGAAACATGTCCTCGATGGATTTATTCCTTATTTCTTCATCTTCAATTTTTGTAATTTGTTTTCTAATTTCTAGTTTACCATACAAGTCTTTAGTTATACTACCCTTAATCTCCAATAGGTTATTGTAAACAAGTAGATATTCAATTACTATATCTTCTATTACTACTTTCTTGTCAAAGTCATACCTCTCATAATATCTTCTCAGTATTTTTGGGTTACCATCTCTTATAATCCTTTTGTGCAATATTTCTATGTCTGGTTTCCAACAGTCGTCTGATTTCTTTTGTTCTATCTTCTCTTCTTTCTTCTCATCTTCCTTATCCTTTTTCTTCTTAGGTTCCTTATCATCTTTCCTTTTAACTTCCACTTCAACCTTTTATTTCTTAGGGTTGTTTAGTTTGGTTGTTCTGGTGGATCTTCTAGGTGTGTTCCCAAGTGTATCTTCTTGTTATGTCTTCTCTGGAGTGATAGATATATCAATTATAGTGGAGGTAGGACTTACTATGTTTCCTGCTTTAAAAGATGGAGGGGCTTCAATTGTCATGCTTGCTGATCCGAAGGTTCCTTTAATCATATTAGTCCTTACCTCTTTCAGTTCTTCCTTTATCATCTTGACCTTAGCTGCCATATCACCAACCATTTTCTTTATCTATTTTCCTTATGCCTCTATCATGTTCCTCCCTGAATTTCGCTAATTTTTCTTCATATGTGCCCCATCTATCCTTAGATGTGTCAACTTCAGATGCTAAGACATGTTCTATTTTCATAATAAGAACTTTATAACTGACTTCATAGCCCATGGGGTAACACCATTTAATTCTTGGTTCAATTGCTTCAAAACATACACAATCAGTTTCAGCCATGAAACAAATTGTATCCTTGTATTTCTCAACCAACTCTTCAAGAATTCTAAATCTTTCTTTCATTTTTCTCTATAGGATCTTGATCATGCCAAACAGTTCACCATCTACCCATGTGTTGTTTTTCTTCAGTAACTCTTTGATATCTGAATACCAGTGGTTATAATTGTATACACTTAAAAATGGCTTCATTAATTGATTAAATATTTACTGTTTAATCGATATTGACTTGATAAATTAATTAAATATTTATTATTTAATTAATAATTATTCCTCTATTTGTTAAATAAATTATTCAATTTATTTAGTAAATTCACTATAGTCTATTCCTCTATCCTCAGTCTTCTGATTAGTCTTATTAAAGTGATTTAATTAAATACACAATCACCTAAATATGACTAAGTCCCCTAGTCCACCTCACCTACCTAGTCACCTGACACATCATTTTGGCTAAAATAAATAATTATTATTAATTATTTATTAGTAATTATCCTCACCCACACATGTCCTATTCTTAAGGGCTCTGTGGCCTGATAGGACTTGGCCTCATGACCACATGTCCTCTCTTAAACTAAGTCAAGAGACAATCCCTATTCCTAAGGGGCTTCTCAAGCCACCTCTAAGGGTCAAAGGTGACTCATAGGACACTTGTGCAAAGAGTCCAAATGAGGAAAAGGTCTCTCCCTCTTTCTCTCTTTGGTCTTTGTGAGACACTTGACATGTGTCTTTCCCTTCCACCTTATTCTCCTCCATGTCAATGTGAGAGGAACATCATCCCTATTCTCCCTCTCACATTCCAACTACATCCCCCTTTCTCTCAACTCCTTCAACCAAGTCAATCCTATCCCTAGGATCTTCCACCTTTCATTCTCAACTGTAAGATTGTGCCACCTAGGCCTAGATCCTCCAAAAATCTATAAAAGGAGCCTCATTTCCCATTGGTGAGCTAATAGGTATTTTTGTAATAGGCATTCAAGCAATCAAGCAATCAAGTATCCAAGCATCCAAGCATTCTAAGAGTAATCAATCCATATTATCATCATTTCATTTGCATTACATCCATTAGATTGCATAAGCTATTGTGCACTCATTTCATAAAATCTCCACACTTTGGTAGCATCTTGGGAAAAGGCTTCATTTGGAAATCTGAGAGCTCAACCTCTTTAAGAAATCAAGGCTAGGAGGACAATGGAGACAAGTTGCATGGTAGGTGAAGGTAATTGATATAGTTTCATCATTTTATAGTTACTTTGTATTCTTCATTGTGTTGCATTAGATTGATTTATTGGCTTTCAATAGTTAATTTATCATCTCTAGTTATTAGACATCTAATTTTCATACATTTTTGGCGCTAGAAGGAGGGCCCAGCTGGGTTTTTCTCTTTCAATTTTTAGTTTTCCGTGTGCAAGTTTTTCTACAGGATATTTCTGTGCATTCATACATGATTCCTATGCATCCATTCATTTCTGCTGTGTATCCATTTTCTAACTCCACAGTCGCTATTTCTCTTTCTACATTTTCACTTTCTATCACATTTCTGTGCATTCGTTAAACTTTTTTGCACATACGTATTTTTATGTTGTGCATCCGTAATAGTTGCGGATATACATCATCTCACTATGTATTAGTATCTATGTTCTACGCATCCATATTTTCTGTGCATTTATCAAACATTTATGCACATTTGGTTCAGTATTCTGCGCATTTGTCATTTGCTATGGTAGACTTTAGTTTTACAATTGTTTAGATTTTTAGCTAACATTTTAACAAGTGTCTATTTTTTCTGGTAGTATTTAGGCTATTTTTGCAGGACATAATCTTGAAGACCCCATTGCTAACAAAATTTTTCTAACGGTTTGATTGCAGATTGCCAAGGGGTTTGCAAAATAAACTACAATCTTGTTTGGGCTTAAAATAAGACATGTTTTTTCTTTGTGTGTCTTCTTTAGCATAGAATCAAGTGTCTATCGTGTTTTGCTTAATAAGCTATTTTTAATCCCAAAATTATAACAGCATATCCTCTCCCCTCGCCATTCGTCGACCTTGGGTGTAAGAGAAATTGTTATAATTTTTAGAGGGCGATCTTTGGTGGGAAAAGAGGTACTCACCCCAAGGAATGACCCAATCGGTAACAGGCTAAAGCCAAGCCCTTCCAAACTGGTATATAAAAAGTGCTAGTGTGATTAGTCTCACATTAGATAGGTGTGAATTCATTGTGGCAACCAAAATCTCCTCCAATACCCTAGTGGTGCGTTAAAGTCCTACTTAGTAGAGGTGAAAGCCTTGCTTTGAAAGGATTGGGAGAGCCCCCTTAATTGGGAAAATGGCTTGATCACAACCACCTGAATGGATGTGCTTACTAAAAGATTTTGTTTAGTGGCCAAAAACCTTCTATTTGCTAGCTCAAGGGGTCATCTAAGCCCGTGAAGACACCCCACATTACTCACAGTTCATAGTAGAGATAGCAGTTCTTTGGGAAGTAATGACCCATTGAATTCAAAACTTGGTGTGCTTGAGAAGTGAGTGCACTGTAAGGAGGAGCCCATGCCTCCAAGTTCCTAGGCTATCCACTGTGAATTTGTGTGGCTGGATTTTATTATCCTAGTGGGGATTTAGCAGATATCGTCCTTGCCAACCATAGGATTGTAAGCATATTTGTGCATTCATATTAGCATAGTTAGATTAAAATCATTTATGTCTTGTGTGCGTGTGTTTATGCATTTTTCATTTTCCAAAAACTAGAAAACATCAGAAAATCAGACAAAATTTCCAAATCTTGCAATTCAAATCAATCAGAAACAAAAACCTGCGCATTCATACCAATTTGTTGCACATACATTAAACTGTTCTGCGCATTTGATAATTTTTCCATTCATCGGTCACAATTTGCTGCGCATCTGTCTCATCTTGTTGTGCATTTGTTGTTGTGCATTTACAATAGTGAGCATTTCCACAAACTTTGCAATTTTCAAAATCACTTTTTCAGATACCCATTTTTGTCCTTAGTAAGATTCTAGAAAAATAGTCAAGTTACACAGATCTCTGATCTTTAGTTTGACCATTTTCATCACTTTTCATCATTCCTTCATCAAGAATCATCAAATCATTTTCTTCTAATCTTTGAAATTCTCAATTTAGTGTTGAAACATTACCTTATCTATTAGATTTTGATCTTTGTGAGTTTACCATAATAGGATATATCATCCTTAACTACCAAACTTACTTAGGTTATTATCTCTTGATTTCCCTTTGGCATATCATAGTGAGATCTATACCTCCTATTGACTTAGAGTTTATCAAGTAGTCTTATCACTTTTCAACACATTTCAATATCTTTTCTATCAATCACTTTCCATATCTTGTCATCGAAAATCTATCATCCCACAATCAATTCTCTCAATTTTATGGTTCAAACTCAATCTTAGAAACTCAAACAAGCCATTAATCTAGAATCCCTAGACAAGATGGAAGGAAATACCAGCAATGAAGAAAACCCTTGGTCAAAAGAGCTTCCTAAGAAAACTTCACTTTTTACATTGAATGACAAACCCACCGATGATGAACTTAGGGAAGCTTCACAAGATCCTCAATTTTATAATGTCATGGAAAGACTCTTAGGCTTGGATAGAGAGATGTATTTCCTCATGCTTTCTCAACAAGGAGCTAAGTTACCAAGTGATTTTGATGTTTCCCATCTTAGAGAACCAGCTCACGCAAACAATTAGGAAATCCCTAAGAGTTCTCAAGATACTCATGGAGCAAAGGAACCCAATTAGCAATCCAATGCTTCTCATAGCCATGAAAAACACACTACTTCTCAAAATGATCAACAAAACCATGCTTCCCAAAATCATGCTTCACAAAACAATGCTTCCCACAACAATGTTTCCCAAAACTCTCAAGGAAACACGTTATCTTTGGATCCCATTCTACAACAAATCTAGATGCTTCAACAACAAATCTGTGACATCCAAACTGGATCAACAACAAAGAAGTATTCCTTGGATGATATATGTCCTTATCCTTTTGATAAAAATTTAGCAATGATTCCATTCCCTCCTGATTTTGAGGTACCAAAATTTGACAAATACAAAGGGAATTCAGATCCACAAGACCACATTCATGAGTTTTGTGCTGCTTGTATTGAAGTCGCTCACAATGACACTTATCTTATGCAACTATTTCAAATAAGTTTAGGAGGACAAGCCATGGAATGGTTCTCCAAACTACCTCCAAGCATCAAATCTTTCAATGAGCTTCTTGACAAATTTGTGACTCATTATTCATATAACATCAAACATGAAGTCACTATGCTTGATCTTTGCAATGCACATCAAAAGAATGGAGAACCCTTCCTTACTTTTTTGCAAAGATGGCGTCAATGGTTTGCCAAATATCCATGAATGATTCCTAAACAAGAAAAGATGGATATCTTTGTGCATAACCTTACACCAGAAATGAGTTATAGGTTACAATTGTAATGTCCACCAAACTTCAATAAGCTCATAGAAAATGGTATCAAGATTGAGGAAGCCATGGTTAGAAAAGGTGAGATAAAACTTTATTCCAAGGACAATGTTGGGTCCTCAAATTCCAATCCCAACAACTATAACAATGACAAATCAAAATTCTGGAATAAAAACAAAAATGTTGTCAATGATGGGATTGTTGATAATCATAATGTCAAACCAACACAACCCCTTCTCAATCTCACAAGTCAGGCCAATGCTACTCAAGGTACTTACATCAATCAATCAGCAAATCAAAACAACAACGAAGAATCATCTAAACCACGGTTTCCTTTCATGTCACCTCACAGAAACTTTACTCCTTTAGGGGAATCTCTTGAATCAACATTACAGAAGTTAATCACAAAGAAACTCATTATGCTTCCTGAAACAAAAGATTTCAAACCTAGAGTGAAGCCTTCTTGGTGGGATGAGAATGATTATTACAAATTTCACAGAGGCAAAGGACATAAAACCAATGATTGCAAAAGGCTCAAAAATGTAATTCAAGATCTAATTGAAAGCGATGAAATTAGTGTTGACGGACATACCTCAAATGAATCACATACAGCTTTCAAAGATCCACTTCCTAAGCATGAAAAATGAGGTTCTTCCAATACTAAGAGTGACAATCAAGCCAATTATAATTCCACTCCCTATCGATATGTTGGTAACATTTCTGAATGTCAACCTTCTAAGTATTATGCCAATGTCATTACCATCAAAGGAAAATTAGAGAGCCAACTAGTCCATGTCTCTACTCGTGCTCAATCCAAAGTTACTCTCCAAGGAGTCTAGTCTAAACCAAATGCACCTCACAACAAATTTGTTTATGTCCCAAAGTCTACAATGAATATTTCCAACCAATACAACCTTTTGGAACAACTCAAGAAAACACCTGCCCAAATATCCATCTTAGAGCTTTTGCATCTATCTCCATCTCACAAAGATATCCTTGAAAAAGCTCTCTTAGAAACCCAAGTCCCCACAAATCTAGATCATGATCAATTTCAAGCTATGCTGGGTCATTTAACAACCCTGCATTACCTATCCTTCACTGAGAATGATGACTTAGCTATTACCCAACCTCATAATGCTCCCCTACATATCGAAGTCCTTGTCTAGAGTCACAAAATCAAATGAGTACTAATAGATGGAGGAGCTGACTTAAATATCTGTACATTGAAACTAGTCCTTGCATTGGGATTCTCTGAAAATGTTGTTGATCCCAAAAAGAAAATTATGATAAAAGCTTATGATGAGGAAGAGCGGTCATCCAAGGGGTCTATTGTTTTACCAATCAGAGTCAGTCCTATAATCAAAGATGTACCTTGCCAAGTCCTAGACATGGATCTTGCTTATAACATTCTCTTGGTGAGACCATGGATTCATTCCATGCAAGTTGTACCATCAAACTATCATCAATGCTTGAAATTCCTTCATAATGGTTAGGAAGTCACTATCAAAGGAGACACTAATCCATTCCAGTATTGTAGCTCTATGAACACATTTTATTCTTTGATACCTTATAACCATACTAGATCTTCTACAACTACACCCAGTGATCCTAGTAATATAGCATCAACTTCAAAATCAAATGGGATCAAGATAGACATAAAAGAAAGAAGTATGGGAGAATACACTTTAGGTCAAGCTCTTTGCATCATAGAGTTACCTTTATCTCCTAGATCATATGGTAGATCTTTGATCACTAAACAACAATTAGAACCCCCTTCAACACTTGTTTATGAAACATTTATAAGTGGGGGCACAATATCCAAAGAGGTAGATAAGCGTAATGCTAATCATTTGCTTAAGTCATAGAAGAATGAAGAGGATATCAAACATGAATATATATCACCTGATGTCTATGGTAAAGGGTATACTTTTCTACAAAAGATGGGATACCAAGGTGCTGGACCTATAGGGTTACAAAGAGAAGGTGTTATCAAACCGATCTTGTAAAATCCAAACTATCAAAGAGACACTATAGGATTAGGATATAAAGGAGAAGGACCAAAAGAACCAAAAGGAAAAGAAAAGGTCACACCTTTTCATGAGATATCTAAAGCTCCTGCCTTACAATTCAAAAAGAATGGTATGTATGTAGACCCAAAGAAACAACAGATAGCACAAAGAATCATTGATAGACTTGGGGATAATGATGATTCTGACTCAAATGATTATGAATGGGATTCATTATCTGATTGTATTGAAGAAATAGGAGTTGATGTTGTCCATCACTATAGTAATGATTACCATGAGGGAGAGAGTTCAAAGACAGACTCACTAGGATTAGTCCCACGAGATACTACTTTTGTCGACTGTGAGGAAAGTGACCTTTATCTTGCGATAGATGAATCGGATGAGAGTATGGAAATAGACCTCACTGATACCATCATAAACCTTGAAAATTTTTCCATCCATACCATCTCTACCTTTGAAACTAACCCGAATGATCCAATGCCCCTCGTACATCCTGAACTTATCGATTGGGATTCTCCTGATCATCTAGAAATTGATGTATTCCATAATGATGACACAATCATTGACTATCTTGGAATCAGAGATCATTTACCACTAGGAGATCACAAGTCAGGATTTTTGATAAAACTCAATGACATGGCCTACTTTAGTGAGAGTGCCAATCCATTCAGTCATAAAAATATAAAAATAATCAACAGATCTAATGGTGAAAACCACTCAGTGGAAGTATTAGATCCAAAAATAGTAAAAAGAAATGATGCATCTGATGGTGAAAACCTCTCTAAGGTGCCTGACAATGGAAGGATTGACACTCTTCCCAACTATCTATATCGAGAGCAATCTTCTATTCTTATAGAACCAATAGTACCTCTTAATATTGGAATAGAAGAGTCTTTGCACATCCTCAAAGTAGTAGCATCCTTGACAGAATTAGAGAAAGAAGCTTTTGCAAAAATTTTCAAAGAGAGACAAATCAACTTTGCTTGGTCCTATGCTGATATGTCTGGCCTGGATCCAAATCTCATTATGCATCATTTATCTATCAAACCAGGTGTAAAACTAGTTAAGCAGAAGCTCTGCAAGATGCACCCGCACATTGCACTAATGGTTAAAGTAGAATTGAAGAAGCTCCTAGATGTTGGATTCATTTGAGCTATTGATTATGCTGAGTGGATTTCAAATATTGTCCCCATCTCAAAACCAGACAAGTCTATCAGGATTTGTATTGATTTTTGAGATCTTAATAAAGCTTGTCTGAAAGATGACTTTCCTCTACCAAATATTGACATTATTGTTGACCTGACAGCTAGGCATGAGATGTTATCATTAATGGATGGATTTTCTGGCTATAACCAAATCAAGATTGCACCAGAAGACCAGGAAAAGACTGCTTTTACTTGTCCATGGGGTACATACTGCTGGAATGTGATGCCTTTTGGCCTCAAAAATGCTGGAGCAACATACCAAAGAGAAATGACCACAATCTTTCATGATATGATGCACACCATTATGGAAGATGATGTTGATGACATTTTAGCAAAATCCAAAAGTAGAGTTGGTCATTTGAGAGTGTTGGATAGAATATTCACCCAGATGGAAAAGTATCAAATTTGACTCAATCCAAAGACATGTGCATTTGGCATCACATCTGGTAAACTGTTAGGGTACATTGTCTCAGCCAAAGGAATCAAAGTAGATCTAGAAAAAGTTAAAGCAACATTGGAGATGGCTTCCCCCACTAACATCAGTCAGTTAAGATCCTTGCAAGGATGTCTCCAATCCATCCAAAGATTTGTTTATCAACTAGCAGATCGAAGTCATCCCTTTCAACATTTGTTGCATAAAAATATCTTATTCCAGTGGGATGACCAGTGTGAAGCAGATTTCAATAAAATCAAGCAATATCTGGTGAATCCTCCAACTTTGATGTCACCAATTCTGGGCAAGCCACTCTTGCTCTACATTTCAGCTATGGCAGTTTCATTAGGTGCTCTATTGGCTTAGCAAGATCATGAAGGAAAATAAAAAGCCATCTATTATATCAGTCGCACCCTAATGGGATATGAGCTAAACTATTCTCCTATAGAAAGAGCATGTCTAGCCATTTTTTTTGCATCATAGAAGTGGTGACATTACATGTTGTCACATTTAATTTAGCTCATCACAAAGATTGATCCTTTAAAGTATCTATTAAGCAAAATAGCATAAACAGGCAGATTGGCTAAGTGGGTCATGCTACTTATTGAATTTGATATTGAATATGTAGATAGGAAAGCTATCAAAGGTCAAGTGATAGCAGATCAGATAGCAGATGCTCCATTAATGGATGACCAACCTATACACATAGAGTTTCCTGATGCACACATCTTGGCTTTATCCACACAAACATGGAAATTATATTTTGATGGATTGTATACTCAGCAGGGTTAAGGAGCTGGTATTCTTTTTGTCACACCACAAGGATACACCATTCTAAAATCTTACAAGCTGCTCTTTCCTTGCACCAATAATATAGTAGAATATGAAGCTTTTCTAATTGGGTTAAAGATGGCTTTACAATGGAAAGTAACTAAAATAAATGTCTATGGGGATTCTCAGTTGATTATAAACTAGATTAATGATGATTATCAAACTAAAGATGATAAGTTATTACCATATAAACGTATGGTTGATGACTTTAAACAATATTTCTTAGTCATCACTTTTGAGTAGATTCCTTGGCATGATAACAAGGCTACCAATGCAATGGTAATGATTGCTTCTTTTTTTGATACAGAAGATACCAAGGTCCATTTTGAGTTCTTGGTGGAATCCCTGACTTGTCCTACATATGATGATCCCGATATGAGTATTATATGTCATCTAATTGGACAAGACTCCCCAATCTATGGAAAAATTTATTCCTATCTAAAAAATGACATCCTACCCCCTGACTTATCCTGCAATAAAAAATGAACTTTTCTCTACCAAGCCTCTTGCTATGTCCTAATATTTGATACCCTTTATCAGCGAGGTCTTGACAGTACTCTCCTACGATGTCTCGAGCATGATGAAGCTCAAACTACCTTGTGAGATGTACATGAGGGTATTTGTGGGACACATTCGAGTGGTCCCTCTTTGGCTAAGAAACTCATGCATATGGGTTATTATTGGCCTACCATGGAAACAAATTCCTTTCATTTTTCTAGGGCATGTAAGAAATGTCAGATACATGGAAACCTTATTCATGCTCTAGCACAAGCGTTACATCCTTTTACAACTACCTTGCCATTCAGTCAGTGGGGGCTCAACCTCATGGGCACTATTAACCCTCCATCTTCCAATAGTCACAAATGGATTCTCACTGCAACAAAATATTTTACTAAATGGATTGAGGACGTTCCATTGATTACTGCCACAGGGAAACAAATATCCATGTTTATCTTAAATTATATCATTTGTAGATATGGTATACCTATGTATCTCATTACTGATCATGGAAAATAGTTTCAAAATTAGGACATGGATGAATTGTGTGCAAAATTCCATATCACCCATAACTATTCCACCATATACTATCCTCAAGGAAACGGCCAAGCTGAGGCATCAAATAAAACTATTGTTAAAATTCTACAAAAGACTATCAATGACGCTGGCCATGACTGGCATATCCAATCGAATCCAGCCTTATGGGCTTACTGAACCTCCATCCGTACTCCTATTGGAGCCACCCCATACTCCCTTGTCTATTGATCTCAAGTAGTCTTGCCCCTCGAGGTCGAGTTGCCTTCACTTTGTGTCACTCTCAAAGATTTGATTCCTGATGAAGACTATAGAGTTGCACAGTTGACTGAACTAGAACTATTGGATGAATGTCATTAGAGAGCTTATGATCATTTGAAATTCTATCAGCAGCATATGTCTCATTAGTATAATAGCAAGGTAAAGATCAAAGACTTTTAGCTAGGTGACTTAGTCCTTCGCAAAAATACAAAGAATCAATTGCATTGTGAAAAGAAGGGCAAGTTTGAACCCAATTGGTTAGGTCCTTTTGTAGTTACAACAGTTTATGGTTCTGGGGCTTATCAATTGTCCACACCTGAGGGAGATCTTTTGGATGAACCTCTTAATAGTATCCATCTCAAGAAGTTCTATCCTTGAAATCCCAATGCAAGGGCTATGTATATATTTTGTAAATACAAAAAAAATAAAAATCAAAATCAAAATCAAAATCAAAAGAAAATTGCAATAAAAGCATGTGGTGAAAACCTAGAAACAGGTGCCATGTGTATCAAGTTAGCTCCTTTATCTATTAGGATTCTTCTAGTGTGTCTGTTCATTGTATATATCCACAATAAAATGGCTAGTCAGTCCCCATACCTACCATGTATATATCATAATAAAATGGCCAGTTCATACACCATCCATTGTATCTACCCATAATAAAACCCCATCATAGCTTGATCATTTGTCATGGTCTTCATCCTAGTCATGTTGCATCTTTCTTCATCCATAATAAGTCAGTCCATCACCTAGCCAGGGGCATGTCCTTGACCTAGTTCAGGAAGTGGATCTATGATAGTCATGACTCTTAGAGGACACAATGGAGTATTTTCACCAGACAAAGAAAACACAATCAAACGTTCTTTCACAATGATATCTTTATGATGAATCAGAATCTGTGATCTATCCTTCAAAACATGACTGTTTATCTATTGGATCTTGACTATACATCACCACTTCCACTAATCACTATATCTTATGCTATCTTTTGGCAAAAATAAATGTATATTCATGATAGGCATGTTAGAATGATTTGTTGTAAATTATGCATTCGTATATGGATTTCATTATTATCATGTTTCCTATGCTATTCCATGATATCTTTGACATGAGTTTGAAACTCTAAAATGTCATTGATTAGGATAGCCATGATGGGGCATGGTATTTTATTTGATTGCTGTTTGTGGGATATTTTTTGATGAAGTCGAAGGAACAAATAATTGGGGTGTCTGTGCATAAGTGCCTTCATCCATTTAATAGTATTGACAACATCCAAATCATGTTGCTCTACATATGCTATTTATGGTGATACGCCAGCACATACCTCGAATCCAAATATTTGTTGCCCGATGGAGGGGGGAAATATTCCTTGTCTGTTACACAAACAAAACTCAGGTTATCTCAATTCAATTATACCTAAATGCTTGTCAAGTTTGCAATATTAAACTCCATGCAAGAGGTGCTCAGGTCATCCTGGTTTAATTATACCATGATGCTTGTATTTTCTTGCAACATAACGAGCTCAATGATGAAAATCAAATTCCACTTATTATGAAGTTCTAAGATGTTACCTAAAGTTGTGGAGATACATTCATTTCATATTGCATTTCATTTAAACAGCTCATGAATTGCATATCAGTACTCCTTTTATAGAGTTTTGTAGGTTATCTTTCTCATTAGGTTATCTATTTCTCCTAGTCCATTCTTCTTGTGTCAAAAACATTGTTATTTCAAGTTGAGGACATTTGGACAACCAAAAATATTAAGACTTTTTGCATTTAACATTTTTCACTTAATCATTTAGAGACATGTATTGTCTTCATTAGGAGTGTTCATTTGTATATAATTTGATCATTTATTATAGCTATCATTTCATCTCATTTTCTTTTATCATGTTATCAGTTATTATATTCAATCATCTTAGGTACATTATCATTTATTACATTAGATATCTTTTGCATTACACTATCATTTAGTATCCATTAGACATATTATATCATCATGCATTTATTTTCTATTATATAGCTCATTTAGTATCCATTCCTTATCCATTATCCATATTGTTCACATCATTGCATTGATAATCACATAGCATTAGTAAACATCATTAAGGACATGCATTTGTATCATCATATATTAGATTATTAACCATTAAGAATAAAAAATATCAAATAGAATATAAAACATTTTGCATTCTAAGCCATACATTCTATGCATATTAAATTAAATCATCACATCCTGCACATGTCAGTACGCACATGTATATAAATCATCAAAGTAAATCATGATTGAACTGCATCATTTTATATATAGAGTCCATCATATAGATTCAATCATACAAAGTACATCAAACACAATAAAACTATCCAAATGTCCAATGATATAAAGAAATATAACAATATATCCAATGTCCGTGTCCATCAAGTCAAAAATATAATGATGCAATGATAAAATGGTACAATAGTGTATACAATGATCTCTCAAATCTATGAACCACTACCTCCAAACTCTGTCTGTCACTGTCTATGAGATGCAATGTGGCCTTGTGCTACTAAACTACCTGATGCTAAGGATCCACCCTAATCTCCCAAAATTGTCAGTGCTCTAGGAGGGCGTGATGATACACCTCCTCCACCAGTTGGTGCCTCTCTATCATGAACTGTTGTCCTGATAGCCACTGAGCTCTCCCTGTAGCTCCCAATCCACTGATCCCTCAGGACCTCCTATCTGTACACCTCTCGCCAGTAGGATATCTCCTTCCTGGCATGTATCATGGCTCTAATGCTATCTCCTAGGGGACCCAAATCCTCTGTGTGCTGTAGCTCATCTAGTAACATCTCTGAATCCCCAAGTCTCTCAAGGGCTGCATCACACTCATGCCTAAGTAACCCCATCTGGCTCTCCAGCCTCTCAATCCACCACTCTAGACCAGGAACATGGTCTGCTTGCACCTGTGTCATTTCTAGTTGGACTAGCAATGATTCTATATCCAAATCCTCCTCCTCTGCAACATCTCTCTATAAGTAGGGATCTTGTCCCCCGATATCCATCTCTTTTGCCTACTCCCGAGCATCCACATCCTCCATAGGTGCATCTTGCTCATCCAATCCATCACCAGGGATCTATCCACCCTGTACTACTCTACCCTAAGCTAATAATATTTCTGCCTCATCCTGTGCTGGTACAGCTGGTCCCTGTATTGGGGTAGCTGGTATCTGTACCTGCACTACTAGAACTTGTAGTGGAGCTCCTGTAGTTGGCTATGCTAGCTATGTTGGAGGCTATCTCTGTCCATGTCTAGTTGGGGGTGGCATCAATCCCATCTATCTAACACCACCTCCTCTCATCCGAGGACCAACCCTATCACCTCTCCCCCCATCTCCTCCATCAACTCCTCCATCACCTCCTCCACCATCACCGCCATCACCTCTCCCTCATCCTTGCCTATCTCTCCCTCGGTGTCTCCCATGGTGTCTATTTGTTAGATCTCTCTCTGGTGGCCTAGTAGCCAGATCAGTCAATCGTGGAACTAGAAAGTCTCAAAGGAACTGCTCAAGATCTACAGTCATCCCAAGGTCTACAACTGTCTACCTCATGGTCCATGCCTGAAATGGTATGTCCAAAAAATCCTGTCAGCCCACATCAAAAGATGCCATAGGTCCCCAATCCTGTCTCTCCTAATGAGTCCTGGTGAACTCTATCACACCCTCGGGCATGCCCTAGATCCTGCCAAACTGGTGCAGAACCTGGCTGACCAACTGTCTCTCTAAAACAAAGGGCATCCACCCTATAAGCCATCGTGACTCAAAACAAAATCCCAGCTATCATTCATCATCCCACGGCTCACAACCTAGGTATGGTCTCCATGTCACTATATCTAGTGTATCAAAAGTATAACGCCAGAACTCTAAATGTCCCAGTTTTTCCTGAGACAAAACTGAGGAGTATAAATGTATGTAGGGCTATCCTGCACCCTAAAATATGATCGCTACTAGTCTAGTAACTGCAATATGCTCCCATGCCCATACATGGAGCAATGTGACCCCTGCTGATAATGATGCACCCCTATGGTACACCACCTGATGCAAATCATGATACAAATGTGCTAATAAACACACACCCCTAGAAAATTGGGTCCCATCCATCATTCGATGTAGAGTGTGGCCCCATCCAACTGCAAATTCATGTGACCTACAATCAGGGCATACAAATCCCCCAATCGCTCCTGCTAGAATGACTGGTAGTGGGTCATATAAATCGACCATATCCTCCCAATTGATCTCTCCATCCTCAATATCATCATCCCCAAAAATGGCTCTGCACTTTGTCACTCTGCCATGCTGATCATACTGTACTAACTCTCCTGTGATAGGAAGTCAGAGGATGTGATATACATCCTCTAAGGTCACTATCATCTCCCCTATCGGAAGATGGAAGGTACTCATCTCTGAGTGCTACCGCTCTACCAGTGCTGTCATCATACTCCAGTTCACCCTAATCTTGGGTGTGTAAATCACATGATATAACTCGGATGCACCAATCAAGAGTCAGTCAGTCTCTGACAGCACCGGTCTTAGATTCTGTGTGACGGGATATCTCTCCCGTGACATTAGAATATCAGTAATGTCCTCCTATACAAATCAAATAAACTCAAGCTATCAGATTTTGATAAATTGATCTACAACATCTATCTATCCTATTATATCAACTACAAACATGTTCTATCACATGTTTTAACAAATGATTTTATCAATCATCTAGTATCAAGACTAGTTAACTAGCAACCATGCTACAATGTTGCCTATCTTGACCTACTTGATCAAATTTAACCACTGACAGATCAAATCGGCTTATCGACATCAAGTTTGACCTAATTGACTATCTACTTTGACCAAATTCTACAACCTAAAACACATGCGCAACATTGAAACATGCATGTACAACATTCTTCAACATTTGTGTAGGTTTTTACGTTCGCGTAGTTTACCTGCACATTTGCACAACAATTCTACACCAATGCGCAGTTATTACATATGCGCGCTTTTATTTCATATTTGCACAGCACTAAATTTCCTCTACAATGTATGCACAACTGCCCTAATCGAATGCACAGAAGTTTTGACTTTATGCACAAACGTTGCTAGTTTCTACGCATTGATGCGCTACAAATGTGCATTCATTTTTCGGCTAAAAACAATTTTTTTTTTCTAATCTAAACCTAAGATTAGATCTACCCTAAACATGCTAAAATTCTATTCTAACATGCATCAAATCATCAACTGACAAAGCAGGATCGAGTCACCTACCAGCTCACCCGAATCGGGTGGTCGCTGGAAGCGTTTGACCCTCTCGAAGCGGTGATCTGACAATGGAAATGACATCCTGGCAGCTCTTCTCTTCTCTCTCTTGTGCTTTGATCTCCAAATGATAAGTCTGCACAATGAACTTATTGTGGACCCCTTAGCCCTATTTATAGCCTGTGGACCCTATGTGCTTGGTGTGTGGACCCTACCTCTCATTTTTATTCCGTTTCACCCCAATTTCACCCATCTTTTCTCCTGTCTCTTTCATGAGATTGATTATCCAAGAAAAACAAAATAATAAAAAATAATAATAAAAAAATTCCAATCATCTGTTTTGTTAATCAATCTCTCGAGGGGGCATGCTTAGGTCATTTCAGACATTGTCTGGGGCAAGGGAAAAATACTTGAAATTTCTTTGAAACAATGTGGTACGCACATCATTTCAAAGAGGGACGAAATGTATACACTTAAAAATGACTTCATTAATTGATTAAATATTTATTGTTTAATCGATATTGACTTGATAAATTAATTAAGTATTTATTATTTAATTAATAATTATTCCTATATTTGTCAAATAAATTATTCAATTTATTTAGTAAATTCACTATAGTCTATTCCTCTATCCTAAGTCTTCTAATTAGTCTTATTAAAGTGATTTAATTAAATACGCAATCACCTAAATATGACTAAGTCCCCTAGTCCACCTCACTTACCTAGTCACCTGACACATCACTTTGGCTAAAATAAATAATTATTATTAATTATTTATTAGTAATTATCCTCACCCACACATGTCCTATTCTTAAGGGCTCTGTGGCCTCATAGGACTTGGTCTCATGACCACATGTCCTCTCTTAAACTAAGTCAAGAGACAATCCCTATTCCTAAGGGGCTTCTCAAGCCACCTCTAAGGGTCAAAGGTGACTCATAGGACACTTGTGCAAAGAGTCCTCATGAGGAAAAGGTCTCTCCCTCTTTCTCTCTTTGGTCTTTGTGAGACACTTGACATGTGTCTTTCCCTTCCACCTTATTCTCCTCCATGTCAATGTGAGAGGAACATCATCCCTATTCTCCCTCTCACATTTCAACTACATCCCCCTTTCTCTCAACTCCTTCAACCAAGTCAATCCTATCCCTTGGATCTTTCACCTTTCATTCTCAACTGTAGGATTGTGCCACCTAGGCCTAGATCCTCCAAAAATCTATAAAAGGAGCCTCATTTCCCCTTGGTGAGCTAATAGTTATTTTTGTAATAGGCATTCAAGCAATCAAGCAATCAAGCATCCAAGCATTCTAAGAGAAATCAATCCATATTATCATCATTTCATTTGCATTATATCCATTAGATTGCATAAGATATTGTGCACTCATTTCATAAAATCTCCACACTTTGGTAGCATCTTGGGAAAAGGCTTCATTTGGAAATTTGAGAGCTCAACCTCTTCAAAAAATCAAGGCTAGAAGGACAATGGAGACAAGTTGCATGGTAGGTGAAGGTAATTGATTTAGTTTCATCATTTTATAGTTACTTTGTATTCTTCATTGTGTTGCATTAGATTGATTTATTAGCTTTCAATAGTTAATTTATCATCTCTAGTTATTAGACATCTAATTTGTATACAATAATGTCCTTCCATTCTCTAGGGTGCATTCCATGGAACTTATGCTCAATATATATGTGTGTGTGTGTGTGTGTGTGTGTGTGTGAGCTAGAAGTGAGCCAAATCTAAAAGCCTTAGATTTATCCTTCTTGATTATCTTTACATTCTCTAAAAATTGTTGTGCTAGAATCTCACATAGATTGTATTTTGTAATATTTTCTTTTGTCATCCTATAGGCCATCATAATGACTCTTGTTGAGACTGAATTAGGTCTATTGTTGTAATAGAGTTTGTATCCTAGAATCATTGCAACTAGTCTTATATCTTGTTGAAATATGTCATTCACTATCATGGCTTGCTTGTCCCATTTAGAATGTGTTAGGGTTTCAACTTGTTTCTTGATGTTATTCTCTGCTACATGAATAACTCTAGTTTTGTCCAACCCACTAATGTCATGGATTAATTCACTAGAAATCGGTATAGGTTTCTCTCCTATCCAAATGAACTAGTCATGAACTCTGCTAGGTATAATCTTGAACCATTCTACTTCGCTGAATTCATTCATTTGGGTTAATTTCATAATGGTTAGGTCATCTAGGTGTTTGAATTCATCCTTCATTTTACCATTTTTCAATCATCTAATCTATTTCTTTGAATATCTCTGCATCACTGATTGTCTCATACTTGCAATGAATGTATGCCCTAATATATTCTACGTGCAGGATGGCATATGGTGTTTGGGAAAAATATCCTTTAGGGTTGTCCTCACAAGACTTAAAGGGGTGTTTCTTAAACTTGTATCTAGGTCTATCCACAACATCATAAATCACAAGTGCATCTATAGCTTTATGTTTGAGTAAATGATCTAAATACCTTAAACACACTCATTTCACAACTTCTACTTCAATTGATCACACAATATAGCTTCTTGGTGGTTTGATATGCTCTAAAATCTACTCTCCTTGGTTGTTGGTCATCAAATGGTGAATAAGTAAGTAGTTTTGAGGTCTTTTATTCATCACCAAGTGAGTAAATGCACTTTACTCAATTAGCTCAAATTTTCATACTGTCCAATTAATCACAAATCTCACTCTCATAGGATATGAATCTTCAGATGTTGTGATCACAGATATAGGCTCCATAATGTCTACATACACCATAACTAAGATCACATGAGATCACTACTCAAAATCAGGGGCTGGATATAATCTATTGTCTTCATCCAGTGCTCCCCCTAAGGCCATGCTCAACCTTTTAGGTCTATGTAGAAATGTTAACATTAGGAGAAGGTACAATAGAATCTACTATCTCTCCCCAAACCAATGCATTATTGAATTCTTTGACTTTCCATATCTTACCACTATTCTCATCTGCTGGATTCCTGAAATGATTCTTGAATTCATCCATATACTCACCAATACTTTTACCACTGTCACCAATATTCTTCTTTATAACCACAGGAGGTGGTCCTCTTCTTTTATCCATTCCATTATACCTGCAAAACTTTTCTATATGTCCTAATTTATTGCATTTGTAACATGTAGGCAATCTTCTATCTTGATTAACCTGTAGTTTACAAAACCTTGCAGTGTGCCCAAGGTTATTTCATTTGTAGCATGTGATCTTGGTTATTGATTCTTCTTTGATGTAATCTTGTCTATTTCCAGATTGATCAGGTTTCCTACATTTTGCTTTCTTTTGTCCATATGCATAACAGTTATAACAATAACAAGCAAAGGGTCTGAAAGGGCCTTTACCTCTAGAATCTCTTTTCATGTATCCAAGTTTGTTGCATCCATAGCATCTACCTGTGAAAAGTTTGATATGATCTCTAGGTTATTCAAAAGTAGGTCTTTCTTCAATCTTTTCTTCATGTGATTCTTAATGAGTCTTAGAACATTCTCCTTCATTGTATCCAATTCCAGTCATATCTCCTTTAGGTTTCTGTCTCTCTCTTTGTTCATCAATCTTATCACTACTCATATGTAATTTCTCAATGTGTAACTTGGCTTGAAGGAGTTCACCTTTAATGATCTGATTGTATTTCTCTAATTCTAGGTAGTTTTCCTTGTAGTGATCAAGTTCAATATGTATTTGTCCTATCTCCATGTTCACTCCTTTTAAAGTCTCTTCAACTTTGTATCTTGCATCCTTTTCATGTTGGATCTCTTTAATCGTCAAAAGATTAATTTCTTTTTTTCCTACTCAAGCTTCTTTAACTAGTCTAATGTGTCATTTTCTAAATCCTCCTTGATCTTTTTCATAAGGTCTTGTCTCTAATTTCTTGAAAGTTCAAGCTATTCCTTTAGTTTCTTGATAAAACCTTTTTCTCTTCTTAATTTGAATTTCAATTCTCCATTCTCAGCCTTTTGTCCAAGTCATCAAGTGCTACTTCAAAGTTCTCTTGCAAACTTTTTGAATCCATTCTAACCTCCCTTAAGCTGTTAGACTTTCTCTCCAAGGGAAAATAGCTATGATACTAATTGTTAGGATTGAGTAATACTGAGAGGGGGAGCGAATTAGTATTAAAACACTTTAAATTGAACTTAAACCAATTTTTAAATAGACCATAATATTCCAGAAAAGAAAAGTACATAAGCAAATAACATACAACTCATAACACCATTATTTGTTTTCAAGGAATTGGCCAAGGGAAAACCCTAGTGGGGATGTGATGCAGATCTTTAAGAACTTCTAAAAATATGGTTTACTGTCACAAAATTGACATAAATAGAGGCAATCTTCTCAAAACCACATATTCTTCCATGTGAAACTATTTTTCCACATATATTCTTGTAACAAGTTGCTGCTCATTCTAACATCCAACTATCATTTCAATATCATCATATTTATGCCCAAAATATAATCATGCAAGTAGTTGATAGATGATAATACAAATCAACTATTAATTATTCTTCAACATTCCATGGCTTCTCCAACAAATACACCAGATTCAAAGAAAGTCAGAAATTTTCTTCCCTTGAAATAAGACCACAAATCTTCTCTATGATTTTCTCATCAAAATAGATACCATGAATCCAAAAACCATATCAAGTTATGGTAAAGATAAAAATCTACATTAATGTGGTATAGGGAATAAGAATCAATTCCTTAATATCATATTTTTGTTCAAATCACAATCTGGTTTAAGAAACCGAAACTAGGAATTAATAAAACTCATTTCAAAATCAGATTTTATAAAACAAAATCTGCTCTCATGTTTCTACTTCAAATAGATATGGCCATGCATATAATTCAGATTTTTACATCACCAAATCTGCACTAAGAAGCCATTCCAATGTTTAGTAAAATGCATATAAAAGAAAATCTGATTTTTGCAAAGGAAATCTGCCCAAAAGAATCATGTGTTTTCAAATTAGAATATTTCTAAAATGGCATAGAAATCTGCACTTTTATTTTTAAAACTTGGCTTCCATCCATAATCGATACCATACTAATAAGTAACTAATTCAACCGATTCTTGGTCAGTTTCTTTACCCAATATCATAGGCCAATAATAAAATTTGACCATGAGGGAACTCAATTTCAAATGCACATAAAATCAACAAAAATCAGAATTCTATTCAGTACCAAAATGAAATAGAGACTTAACAAAACTTTATTGATTTCTACACTCTTAAAGCTCTATAAATTACAAAAAGGTCTTGGCTATTGACAGCTAGAGGACCGTAAAGGATTTTCCCCAATTCAATCCATCCTCTGAACTATGTTTTTTTAAACAATTTGCAACCCTTATATAATTATCTAGGTGGTTACAATCTTTCCACTTCCTATCGGTTACAAGTATGATTATTCAAATTCCCTGATTAAAATTTTGAACACAAGATTCCCAATTATCAATTTGGCCATATCTTGCAAAATTAATAATTTTGCAAGATTGTGTGTTTTAAACATATTAACTTGGACTTTCACATTTGGATGCAAATAGAACACATTAAAATTAATACATAAGGATGACATAAATTTTCAATGTTGAGGTGCTCCTGCACCAGGATGGTACCCATAAATATGCACTAAAGTATAATATCCTTGTTAGGAGACCTAGCCCTATTAGGAGCTAAGTATTACATAGTACATTTCCTTGTTAAAGGAATATCAACCCTATTAAAGGTATATTGAGCTTACAACTCTTACAATCAATACTTCTGTTACGAAGTGTTATCAAGGATGAAAAAAACAAGCATTTGCTATACTTTGATAGTTCCAGTTGTAGCTCTCAATAACCTTTTTCAACCTTTGATCCTGCATCTGCTATCAACCATATTTAATAATGCTATCTTGTTGTCACATATCTTCACTCCACAAAAATTTCTTCATTTATATATGTATTCTATCATTCATTCAGCTCTCAAATATAATACAAAATAGAATAATTAATAATGAAAAGAGTAAATACTAAGTAGGGATCTTGCATTACCAAATTTTTGGTAATTCACAATCTTTATCTATCTTAGCACATTATGATTCTATCTTATATTCCCTTAATCATGATGACTGTTCATATGCTCTATTTCACTGTTCCTCTATCTTTGCATGTCTTCAAATCACTATAACTTACTAATAGAAATACAAAAAAAAGAGACATTAACTAAAGGTCATTCATATCCCAAAATATCTTCCTCTAAGCTCACAAGTCATCATCTATCATATACTATCTTCGATGTCCAAAATAGTACTATTGTACTCTATAAATCTATTTCCATACTTAGTCATTTTGAAGATTGCATCTCCAAAACTATACTTAACTTCATGCAATCACCATATCAGATGTGTTTCCATAAATCAAAACCCTCAAGTGCTTCATACTACTCTAAAACATCACTTGTCAACACCATCAAGAAAAGATAAGTACTTTTTACTAGCTAGGGTATCTATAACTTGATCAATGAATGGAAAGGGAAAATGATCCTTCTTTGTTGCATTGTTGAGTTCTCTATAATCTACACATATTCTCCATTTAACCCCCTTTTCAGGTACTATTACCAAAGGTGAAACCCATTTACTGTCTGAGATTGGATAAATGAAACCAGCATTCAATAGTTTTTGTAGCTTAGTCTTTACAATTTCTCTTAAGGCTAGGTTAATTCTTCTTTGAGGTTGGCATAGTGGTAGACTTCCTTCATTGATGTAAATCTTGTGTGTACAAATTTTTTGTATCAATCTTTTCATATCTCCATAGTCCCAAGAAAATTATTTTTTTCATGTTTACAAAGGAGTTGGGTTAACAATGTTAATTGTTGTGGTGGTAGTTTATTGTTAACATGAAGATTATGGTTAGGTGAGAGCTCCACATACACTGGTTGTTGTTGTTTCTTATTGTTAGGATTGGGTTGTGGATGAGTAGGTAATTGTGTTGGTTGTGGAGGAGGACTTGTGGCTGTAGGAGGTGGCATTAGTGCTGGTTGAGGTACTGGAGGTGGTAATGATTAATAACTAGGATTTTGATTAGGCCGTTGTTGGGGTGCTTTCCACTAGTTCTACTGAGTATTAGGCCAGGCATTATTCCAAATAGGTTGGGAGTATTGAAAAGGATATTGAGAATTATGGTTCTTCCATTGGCTATTATAAGGATTGAAAGATTGCAAAGGGTCCTAAGGCATACCTTGTCTTGGGGCCCATGGCCGACGTTGAAAAAAAAAGAATACTTTCTCATCCTCTCCTATTTTCTTGAACTTAGTGGAAATGTGTTGGGTCTCCAAATTCTCCACCATCTTGCACTGATAATCCTTCTTTTGTTTCTGATAGTGTAGGCAGTACTCAGCTAGCTTTTCCTTGACATCTTCATGCTTCTTTTTGGCCTACATTGTGTCTAGGTGTGTGGCAAAATCATTAATAATGTCTTGTTTGAAATCTGATAGTAGGTTTGAGATTTCCATTTTAGATATGCCAGAGCTATTTCCTTTAGCAAGTGTGGGTCAAAATCTTATGCCCTTCTTTACAATTGATCTTGAATAGTTAAGGAAGATTTAATTAAGATCATCCCAAGAAGATTGAGATATATCTCCTCTAGCCATAAGGTCTAGTGATTCAAGATAGTTATCATTTACTCCCGTCAAGAAAATGAGATTTTGTGAATCCTCCTGCAATGCATGTGGAGGAATCTTCTGCAGATTGTACAAGAAGCATGAAATTTAATCTTCTAGAGTTTCATCTTCTTTCTATGACATCCAAAAAATATCATCTCCTCTCAATTCACCCCCTTAAATTACTCCTTATACTTTTGCAAAAAAAAGTTAGCATCCCATTCCAATCGGTTGTTGAATTAGCCCCTAATCCCATAAACCATCTTAGGGCTAACTCCTTTAATGTTGCTGGAAACAACTTGAGTTTGTGAATATTAGTATTGTAGTCAAAGATTAAAAAAAGAATATCAAACTCAAATAGAAAGGTGTCAGGGTCCTTAGTTATTAGGCCATAGAACTTTGGAAGTGCAATAGTGGGTATGTTTTTGAGATTATCATTATTGATAAGACTAGGAAGAGGAAATGGAAAGGTAGGTTTTGTCATTAATTTAGGTAATTGGGAGTGAAGTTGTGGTTGGGAGATGACAATAGCCAGAGGATTTTTAACAACGGGTGTACTTAGGGTGGAATTATCAAGAAAATTGGCCAACATTTTAGCAAAAGGCCATAGGTTAGATGGATCAAAAGGGTCTTCTAAATATAAAGATGATGATGGAAATTTTAGACTCACGTCAAAAAAAGGTAATTCAAATTCTTCAAATTCCTCATTCAGATTAATAGGTTCTCTTGGAAGGAATCTTCCATAAACATCTCATCTTCTTCCCCTTCGATGCATGCAAGTAATTGGATGAGCTTGTAAAGAAAGTTTAGAGCTAAAACCTACTATCTAGAAAATAGGGAACTATCTAAAATGACTCAATAAGGTTCTCAACTTGACACCATCCTTGACAACGGTTCCAAAAATGAATAGCCCCATAATAGGTAATAATAATCATTCCAAAGCTTCTCTTAGGAATAGTGTATTCAAACTAAGTATTATTTTCCCTATCATGAAGTGCATTTAAATTGTCAACCCAAGGATGTATACTTGAAATAGGATAACATGGTTTGTGCACTAAGTCTCTCATAAAGTCATTTTACTTAAGCTGCATGAAGGAAAATACATGAAAGGAACTACACTATTACTGCAGGAAAGTAAACACATGCAACTACCTAAATGAAAATGATGCTGACAACTATAAATTCAACTTTAACCTATTATACCAACCCAAAGCATTTACTATGACTATCTCTACAAGTGCTATAGGAACATACATAGATTATAATGCTAAAGGAGAAAATAATGAATTCCACCAGAAATGTTGAAAATGCTTAAACTACTTACTCTATTATACTCTAATCCACCTCCCAAGAGGGCCCCCTTGGTCAAATTATACTAGCTATGAACATAGAATATAACTCAAAATTACTCCATTGTATTTTCAGAAAAATTTATTACATCATCATAAAACAGTACATGGAACTAAAAGAGTAACTTGCTTCCAATTATAACAGTAATATAATCATGTGTCTAACTTGATTTCTAACTATCATATCCCTTTATATAGAGGATTGATATTTATTTGAACATAAAGATAAGGTCTGATTGATTCATGCCATAAAGAAATGAGAATACAACAGCCCATGATAGAATATCATAAATACTAAACAACAACTTCAACAAAATATTGACCGTAGAGGAAATATAACATAATAATTCTCCTATATTCCCTGAAATGATCATTCCTTCAATTCAACAAGCATGTTCCACGGTGTCATAATGGTTCTCCTTGTTGTGACTGAGACTTCATGGGTTCTTCATCAATGTTGTCGGTCCACTCTCCAGCTGCTCCTATTTCCCCGGCAGGTTAGTAGCACATGCATATATATTCAAGTATTCAAATCTTCAACTTAATCCAAATGTTAGGACATACATTAAAACAATAATATGAAATACTACAACATATATATAATATTTAGCAAGGTATGTAAACTACTATCTACCCATAATTTTTGTGGATTTGACTGTACTTATAGTATGTACACAAGTTCAAGTACTTAAAAGTCACAACAAGTGTTTTGGAAATGTCTTAGAATAGAGCATAAAAATAGGATAAAACAAAGGAAAATTCTTTCCCCATCACTTGCCAGAGTACACATCTCTTTTGATGTAATAGTTGCTACCAAAAACTCTAAAATAGCTTAAACTTGGAGTATGACCAAACCACAACTCGTATGGAGTCTTATCGGTTCCTTTCTTAACTTGAACCTAGTTCAGTGTATACACAGTGGTGCTAATTTCTTCTCTCTAGAAGTGATGGGGAAGATCCTTCTAAATCATCAGAGTTCTAGCACAATCAATTAGAGTCATGTTTCTTCTTTCAAAAACTCTATTTTTTTGAGGGTTTCTCGGTGTAGACATCTACCTTTTTATCCCATGTTCCTCACAGTAGTGAGTGAACTCTTGAGAGGTGTATGCACCTCCTCTATCCGACCTCAGACACTTCAAACTTTTACTGGTCTGCTTCTCCACTAGTGCCTTATAAATTTTAAACATGTGAAAGGCCTCTAATTTTTCCTTAAGGAAGAGTTTTCACATCATCCTTGAAAAATCATCTAAAAAGAGCATGAAGTACCTATCTCCATAGTATCTCTTCATCCTTGTAGGTCCACACTAGTGTGTGTGAATGAGATCCAACATTTTTTCAGTAGAAAAAGACTTACTTCTGAAGCTTTTTCCAATTAGTTTTCCTAACTGACATTCTTTACACATACCCCTTTCCAATTTTGTAATATTAGGAAGCCCTCTAACTGACTTCTTCTTTCTTACTTTGACAATACTATCAAAGTTTATGTGGTAGAGCCTCTTATTCCACAACCAACTATTGTCCTCTTTTGTCATGAGACATATTTTCTTTGTCTCCCATTTTGTTGTAGCTATGAGGAAATCCCCCTTGATTGAGTTTAGGTAGAAAAGGTTCCATTTAATTTGTCTATTGGTGGAAACATGAGCTCTAGATTGATGCTTGACAATACGAGAACCTTTCCCAATCTCCAACATGTATCCTTTGTTGTTTAGTTGAGCCACACTCATGAGATTGTACATGAGACCTTCCACCCAATACAAATCTCCGCATGCAACTTCATTGGAAATTTCTATTGAGACTTTGTCTCTCATAACACAGGGAGCATTGTTAGCAAAAGTCACTGATCCACCATCATTAAGATTTAGGATGATGAACTTATTCTTGTCACTAGTCATGTGGTGAGTGCATCCACTGTCAATGATCTAGTCGTCACATTGATAAGATCTTGAGATAAATGGCATTTCACTTATCACTGTGCTTTCTTATTTTATTGCAACAAAGGGAATTTCTTCATCTCTCGATTCTTCAAATTCATTGTCTATGACACCTTCCTCAACAAGGTAGCAATCCTTCTTTCCTTTGTTCTTGAATCGGTTAGATTTTTATTTATTTTCATTTTCTGGACATCTTGTATAAATGTGTCCTATCTTATTGCAAGAAAAAAACTTTAATGAAAATTTCCCTTTGTACTTCCCTTTTCCTCTTGGAATTATCCTTGCAATGAGTGCTTCAAACTCATCCTACTCTAGTTCTTCTAAGAGTAGATTTTCAATAAAATTTCCATACTTACCGGTAGAACTATTATCGATCTCTTTTCCTTTCTTGGTGGAAGCAATATTCATAGAGTACTTAAAAGTAGCATCCAACATTAGTAAGTTCTTATCATAATTACTCAATTTAAAAGACTTCAACTTAATGATAAGAGAGTCAAGAGTTACTTGAAACACGCTCACTGATCTGAGCTCTTGTATGTATGAGATCTTGATAGCATATTGTGGCCTTAGCATCCTTAGTATCTTTCTTACCACATCTTTCTCCCTCAAAGTTCCTCTATCACTTTTGATGTATTTCATCACTTCTTTTATTCTATTTTTGTAGTGCTCAATGTCTTCTCCTTCATTCATCCTCATGTCATCATATTTTCCTTTGAGGATTTCGACCTTTTCTCTTTGAACATGCGTGTCACCTCCATACATAGTTTGTAGCTTATCTAACATTTTGCAAGCAGTAGTCAGACATTCAATGTTTGCATATACATGATTAGGTAGTGTACTTTCTATCATATCCATTGCATCTGTGTGTTTACTACTGATATTTTGTTGATAATTTTTCAAGGTACTGGTGGAATTAATGTAATTATTGATTACATGAATCTAGTATTGATCTTTGGTGCTTTTCGTGTACAACTTCATTCTGCTACACCATAAGATGAATTTTTCCTTAGAAAACTTGGGTCCTTCCTTTCTCATCATTAGATCTTTTCCCTATTTTGGTTAAGCAGCTTAGAAAAGGTACCGAGCTCTATACCAATTGATGGTCCCAACCGGTGTTGAGAGGAGAGGGGTGAATCAAAACCCACTAAAACTTAAAAACCAATCTGATATAATATAAATAAAACTGTAAGAAGAACAGATTCTATCAAAAAAATAGCTATCACAAAATTAAATCAATAGACAACACCATATGTGTCACGTGGAAACCCAAATCAGGAGAAAACCACAGTGTGAGGAAACCTCACAAATTTTGCACATTTCTGAGGTGTGCCATGTTATGAGCCTTCTCTTTTAAAGGATTACAAACACACTGTTAGATGTGAGCCGATTAAGAGATTTAAGAAATAAGGCCTGTTAAAGTCCACCTTTTTAGAGGAATTAAAATATCTAAATAGATGTCACTCAGTTAAGGGATTTAATACAAGGGACCTGTTAATGTCCACCCAAATACTAGGATTTTTCTATTGCAATTGTTAGAGAACAATAGAGGGTTTGATCTTATTGAAATTTATTTACTGAGCCTGATAAGATCATTGAGCTTCTCAACTGAGACTCATCACTAGGCACTAGAGGTATGCTCTCCTCAGATTTTTGTGATTCCTTGAACACTCTTCTCTTCTTATTTTCACCTTTTTCATAGCTTCTCTTAGCGTACAGTGATGAGGCCAATTTAAGGTCTACTTGGTTCATGTTTTTATATATTTTTATGACTAGGACCTAGAAACTTTATGAGTTTTTGATGGACTTATTCATACTTCCTATGTTTATACTATTATATGTGTGCATTTTGATGTTTCTAAGATTAAATGAATATGTTGAACATATATGTTATATAGTTACATAGAATGAAATATTGTATTTTTCTATCTTGCATTGATTGGGTAGTTCTTCATGTAGCCATGTGATAAGATAAAAGCTAATATAAGAAAAACTTATTATAAATTTTATCTTGGATATGTATTGCAACTTTTGCATGTTCACACTAATCTTTTGTAGGAAACTGGTGAGTCGGCAAGGGAAGAAAAAGTCAACATCAAAAGACAAAGTGGTGATAAGAAGTTGGTTAACTATTTTGAACTCATAATGATTCCATTATTTTTAGTCATTAGTAGTTACCATTGCGGGCTGAGTCAACATGGTTATCAACCATTATGGACTAAATCTAGAAGTCATGAACTCCTCAATTCATGTGCAACTAAACGCAACCTACTCTTGTATTAAATGATGTTGTTTTGTATCTTCAATATTGTCATATCCTTGATGTTGGAGGATCCTAGATTTAGGGAGTTCTGTTATATGTTGATGTTATAAATAAGCTAGAGTTTAGATTCCTTAGTTAGTTAGTTTTTGTGTGGAATCCTCTTGTAATCCAGTAGTAGTGATAAATACAATTTTGTTGCTACAATATGTTATGTTTTACTTATGAATGAAATGAGATTTATAGTTCTTAATCTCTGAGTTGTTATTCATTCACTCTTCTATGGGGGCCCACGTGGGAGGTGAACTTAGTTCATAGCTAGGTAGGAATCATCTTTTAGTTTCAATAGAAGTATTTAGAACTATGTTTCTCCTGCAGCCATATGGTAACATAACTGTTGGTTGTTTCCTGCAGTATAGGCAAATAGTTAGTTTCCTGTTTGTAGCATTATTCTAGAGTATTAGGTTAGATTGTTATTCCATTTATTATCTTAGTATTTCCTTTAGAATTTCAATTGCATAATTTATAATGATATTTAAGATGGGTTAGAGCATATAATTTATGGGAATCATTTCAAATTTATGTCCCTGGTCGATAATTTAATGAACTCAGTATGTTATTCTAGTATGATATTTGGCACTTCTTAAATACAGAGTCATTATAAGAAGGATGTCCAATCCTTAGTTATAGAGTCATTATACTGACCAACCATTTTTGGTGACATTGTCGGGGATGGTGTAAATCTAATCCAATCATGGAGTCATTGCCTTAGTTTTAGATTGTGCATTATTTTGTATGCATAGAAGAAGAGATCATCTTGGGAGATTTCTTCCTTAGAATATCTAGATTGAAGTAGAATATATTGTTTAATCCTGAGCCTAAGGAACCCCAAGTTGAGAGCGAAGAAGAAGAACTATTTGAAAACCCATTTGTTGATGCATAAGAATAGATACCTTCAACATCATCTTCTGAAGAATCACTACACTTGAATGATCTTTTTGTTGAACCTAAGTATCAGGACAATCGATTAGCTCTTATTATTTATCAACCGTAACAACAACCAGTTCCACCACCAAGGATGGCTTAACCTACCTTTCCTTTCCCCATCCCTGATTTGCATGATAACAATAATCTAAAAAACATGCATGCCTCTGCACTTCCCAAGTTTTATAGCCTTATCACTGAAGACCCTAAAACCTTCCTTTTTGAATTTGACATCCTCTATAGGGGTTATGATTATACAATTGATGCCCATAAGCTGAAATATTTCCATCTAATCTTAAAGAGGCCACTCTAATATGGTTCATGGGATTAGGTTCCAATGTTATACTGGATTGGGGTGAAATGAAGAATACATTTCTTTCTAAATATAAGGAGTACTATAGGGGTCATGATATGAAGGAAAATGAAATTTTCAAAATGTCACAAAAAGAGGATGAGACCTTGGAAGACTATGTCTCAAGGTTTATGTTTAACTTATGGTGCAATACCTAACATTAGTTGAATGAGGAGTCACAAAAAACATATTTTTCTAAAAGGTGTAAATGATGAAAGTATTGAGGCTTTAGACCTTATGGCGGGAGGAGACATCACTCAGAAAAACTAGGTTGATATACAGAGTATATTTATGAATTACTCAAGAGCTATTGTGAAGAAAGGTAGATGACTAAGGGCCATGCCTAATAAGTCTAATGGTTTAGGAGTATCTAAGGTGGAGTTTTCCAATCTTCTATCTAATTTCAAGTAGGACATCATTAATGATGATGCCACTTAGGTGGACAACATGCAAGAAAGAAGGAAGAAGGAAGAAGCTGAAACTATGTTTGCTAAATATTGTCCACATTGCAGAGAAAGGAAGAGGAACTGCAAATGCAAGACTATTGCAAGTTTGGAGTTGCAGCCAATGCCTACTGAATTGAAATCTATTGATGAAAATGGAGAGGTTCTCTATGTTTCTCAATGTAGGCCATGGGCCCAAAGACCATGTATGCCACAAGACCCTCTGCAAAATTAGAGTAACAATAGTCAATGTAAAAATTACCAGAATATAGGTCCCCAAGGTTTTAGTGGGCATAGAAATTGGTCCAGTCAACCTCATCTAGGTTGGCAGTAACCTCATCCAGGTTGGCAACAACTTGAGCAAGGTTGGGAGAAACCTCAATAAGGTTGGTAGTAACCTCAGCAAGGTTGGCAGAAACCTCAACAAGATTGGCAACAACCTAATCAATGGTCTAACCAATCCAATCAGCATGCCTTAATACCACCACCTCAACAACAAGCTATAATGCCTCCTCCTATAGCCAATGATAATCTACCTAAGAAAACCCATCTACTAGCTTAGCCTAATCCTAATCCTAATAATAGCAAGCCACTAGCTTAGCAACAAAGTTATGCTATCTCTTTGAATGATATCCATTTAAGGTTAGGAACCACTCTTGCTTCATCGCAAAGGTCTATAATCACATAAGTTGAAGATCCTCCTACTGAAAAGGAAGATGTTCCCACTCCGCAAGCTTCCCCTGCAACAAAAGATCCCCTATTTCCTCAAAGGCTAGTAGACCCAGCTGTGCCCATAGAAAACCAAGCTGTAAGAGATTTTATCAACTAGTTGAAGCATATGACTGTGAAAATACCATTACTAGATGCTATAAAAGAAAATTCATGTTTACACTAAGGTTTTTAAGGAAGCTTACATAAAATAGCAAGGGAGAAAGAGGAAAGACCCTAAAACTATTCATGTCTTAGGACAATTGTCTGACCTTATGTGGAGAAGCTGATAGTACCTAAATATTATGATCCTGGGAGCCATGTAGTTAGTGTCACCATTCATGGAATTCAAGTACAAAATGCCTTGGTTAATTTAGGATCATCTATAAATGTAATGACAAAGGAAGTCTTGTCTCACTTGCATATTGTTGGCCTTAGAGAAATGCCAACCATTCTACAACTTGTTGATAGTTCTACTATTAAACTAGATGGGATGGTAGAGGATGTTATAGTTACACTAAACTCTTGGGAATACTTGTGGAATTTGTTGTCCTTTCCCTAAAATTCAATATGGGTGGGTATCCTCTCATCCTAGAGAGACCATGGTTAGATACTGCAGATGCTTACATATCTTGTTGGTATGGAAAGATGATAATATCTAATGGGATGCATACTAAGAACTTGATCCTATACTCTCTTGCTCAGCCTCTATTACAAGATGATAAAGTAGTTTGGCTTGATTTAGGTGATGATGAATTAGAAGTCAACACAATCCATCAAATTATGATGATAGGTAGAGATCCATTTGTAGCCCCTCAAGAAGATGATGATGTTATCTCATCCATTGTCACAAATGAATATGGAGTAGATTCTCAATTATGTTCACAACCAAACTATATCTTGGAAACTATTCTTCCACCTCCAAATGCACCTCAATACTTAGCATCCTCCAAATTCCTTCATTTATTTTTACCCCATGAGATGCATTCTCCTCCAATTTCTCAAATATCCATAATGGAGAAAGTAATTAAGATTGAGGTTAGCCTAGGGAAAGAACTGAATGTTAGTAGTGCTTTGTCACCACCATATCAGGAAAGTATACTAAAGCTACTACAAAAGAATCAACAAGCATTCACTTGGGATTATATAGATATGAAGGGATTGGATCCTAAACTTTGTACTCATAGGATTTACATCAACCCAGAATATAAGCCTATGAGGCAGCCTCAATGGAGAGTTAATCCTCTCTTAAGAGACATAGTTAAGACTGAATTGCAAAAATTGTTAAATGCTAGTTTTATCTACCCAATCTTTGACAGTCAATGGGTTTCACCTTTATTCATAGTGCCAAAGAAAGGAGGAAAATGGAGAATTTGTGTATATTATAGAGAACTAAAGTTAGCCACTAAGAAAGACCATTTTCCATTGCCCTTTATAGATCAAGTTCTTGATAATTTAGCTAGAAAGAAATATTTCTCTTTCCTAGATAGTTCTAGTGGCTATAATCATATCCAAATAGCTCCAGAAGACCAGGAGAAAACTATATTTACATGCCCATGGGGAACATTTGCATACTCAATCCTACCTTTTGGCTTGTCATGTAATGCACCAACTACATTCCAAAGAGTTGTTATCATTTTTTTTTTGACATATCTGTTGAATGTATGGAAATATATATGGATGATTTTACTACCCATTGGACTACTTTTGAAGAAGCTAAAACCAATTTGGAAAAGGTTCTCAAAAGATGCAAAGACTACAATCTTTCTCTAAATAGTGAGAAATGTTTCATGATGATTAAGGAAGGTGTTGTATTGGGTCATTTCATTTCATCACATGACATTCAGGTATATCCAACAAAAATTGAGGTAATCAACACTTTTCCTACACCTAAAAAGAAAAAGGATGTGACAAGCTTTCTTGGACATGTTGGTTATTATAGAAGATTTATCAATGATTTTAGTCAAATTACAAAACCTCTCTACAACTTGTTGAAAAGGGATTCTGAATTCTCCTGGGATTTCGATTGTGACAAGTCTTTCCTGCAGCTTAAGGAGGTTCTAACCAAAGCACCAATATTGAGAGGTCCCAATTGAGGATTACCATTCCATATTCACACAGATGCCTCAGACTATGCCATAGGAGAAGTGCTAGGAAAAAAAGGAGCAGTAGAGAATGCCATTTATGTCATAAGTAAAAATATGTAGGGAGCATAATTCAATTATAGTATGAAAGAAAAGGAATTCTTGTAGTTATTTATGCGCTAAATAAGTTCATATATTATATTACTGGTTATGAGATATTTTTCCATACTGATCATTCAAATATTTAATACTTGATGAATAAACCTACCATATCAGGAAGGTTAGCCAGATGGTTGCTACTTATGCAAGAATTTGACATCACTATTGTGGAAAAATCTAGAAAAGCCAATGTAGTAGCTGAATTTCTATCTCGTTTACATGTTCCTAATGACCCTACAATTAGTGATGACAATTTTCCAAATGAGCATATTTTTCTGTTATTAGCACAAAATCCATAGTATGCTGACATTGCAAATTACCTCACCACAGGTAGGACACCAGCTCACTTCTCTTTCAAGGAAAGAAAATTGTTAGCAGAGAAAAGTTTTAACTTTTCTTGGATTGCTAGATTTATGTTTTACACTGGCCCTAATCAAGTGATACGTAGATGTATATGAGAAGATGAAACTTATGATATCCTTTAGGAATGTCATTATGATCCATGTGGAGGTCATTTTCCCACCAAAAAAATAACATTTAAAATCTTGACCATCGGATACTATTGGCCAACTCTCCACAAGGATGTAGCTAAGTACACCAAGAAATGTGATAGATGCCAATGAATGGGAAGGCCTACTAAATCAGATGAGATGCCCCTACATCCATAGGTAGTTGTAACACCTTTTGATAAGTGGGGAATTGAATTTTTTGGACGTATTGAACCTTCTTCACAAGATAAATCCTATATTTTGGTTTGCATTGATTATGTCACCAAGTGGGTAGAAGCCAAGCCCATGAAACATCCTAGGGATAATAATATTGCCAAATTTTTATACGAATCCATTTTCAAAAGATTTGGTATCCCTAGAGAATTATTATCTGACCAAGGATCTCAATTCACTTCAAATCTCATAACTACTTTGATGGAGGAATAAAAAATTAGGCATGGAAAATCTTCTCCCTACCATCCACAAGCCAATGGCCAGGTAGAGGTAACTAATAGGGAGCTTGAAGAAATCCTTACCAAGATAGTTTTAGTTCATAAGAAAGATTGGGCAACAAAACTTCCCGAAGCACTATGGGCTTATAGGACTACATGGAAAACTACCATGGGATTCACACCTTTTCAGCTTGTCTATGGTAAGTCAGCTATGATGCCTATGGAATTTGAGCACAAGACTTTAAGGACAACATTAGAGGTAGATCTGGATCTTACTATTGCCCAAAGGGGGTGGATTTTGACTCTGAATGGACTAGATGAATGGAGGAAATCTTCCATACGTAACACAGAACTGGTGCAACAACAAAGGAAATAGTGGCATGATAAATTTATAAAGGATAAACAGTTTTCATTTGGTGACTGGGCTCTCCTTTATGATTCCAGATATCAAAATACCCCTGGGAAATTTCAAAAAAGCTGGTTGGGACCTTATGAGATTGTTGGTGTTTTTCCAAATGGCATCATTTAGTTGTCAATTGTTGATCTTGTGCATTTCAAATTGTTGGTAAATGGACAAAGGCTTAAGTTGTATCATAAGCCTCAGAGCAGAGAAGAGTTCTTGCATCAGTTTCAATCTGAAGCTGAAAATGGGTCTCCTGGAGCATCTGGACATGATCCATCTGCTCATGTCAGTTATTGATGCAGGAGCATCCTGGGTGTAAGAGCAATCTTGCATCACCCAAAAATATTTCTATTTTTATATTCAATAAGGGCTATTTTGTGCAGAGCTGCTATTTATGGAAAGTTACTATTTTTGGTAATTTTTGTATGTGCTCAGAATGATCTGATTTCTTTCTTGAAGGTTCACTTTGGTCATATAAGTCTCCCAGTAAAGTTTCATTTCCAGATCAAGTGTATATTGGAAGATATTGAAGATTTTCGGTATTGGCAGCAGGGTACAGAAACTTTGAACTCAGTTTTGAAGGCTTTAGAGGCCCCGGATGAGGTCGAAAATTTGGGTGACGGGCGCTTGCGCCAGTCAAGCCTGTAGAGCGCTTCGTGGAGTTTTCGAAATGGGGTTATAGTGGCCGAGCGGGTCAACTGGTGATGACTTACGGTCTTCGGAAGTTGGGCCACCTAAAATGGCGAAAAATAATTTTTTTCAAAATTTCTGTTCGGGTTTCAAAGGTTATCTTGAGCCGACTATGATGTAATAAAATGTAAAATAAAATAATTCTAAGTTTGGTCGGCCTTATTGGCTAAAATTCTGGAACCTTCCCAGGCGGTGGATAATTGCCTATATAAGGAAGGCTGTATTATTGTCTTAGGCAGTTCAGAATAATTCTGGGTAGTAGATCTGGGTATTGGTTTGAGGCTTTGTCCTAAAGAATATTGTAAGGGAATGCCCATGTGGCTTTGCATATTGTAATTCTGAAAGTTTGTAATTCCACATTTGTGGAGATAATAAGAAGCCAATTTTCTGTTCTTGCATATTGTTGTTGTTTCTCTATTTCTGTTATGTGTTTGTGGTATTAAGGGGAGCACCCTTCATCAAGTGGTATCAGAGCAAGAGTTCTTGAGTGTGTAAACAGATCGCCGACTGTGAGACAGTTTGCACCAGGACCGTGGCTAGGGTTTCAGCGCGCATCGCGAAAATGCCTCCACGAAGGGAACGTGGCGGAAGAGCTGGTGTTGTAACACTTGAGGTTAGAGAGCTGCAGAGACAAGTTCGAGCATTGCAAGAAGAGATTCGCAGAGGAATGAATCTTAATGTCAGAGACGAAAGCGAGGATGAAGCCGAAGAAGAATATCAAGAAGGAGAAGCTGAAATTGTGAACCATGAGGAAGAAAGACTTTTTCGGGCGATTTCCAAGATTGGGAAAAGACCTAAGATTGAGGTTCCTACATTTTCTGGAAATCTTAACCTAGAGGAATTGATCGACTGGATCAATGAATGTGAGGAATATTTTGAGTATGAAGATGTTGAGGATCCTGATAGGGTCAAATTTGCGAAGGCCAGACTGAAAGGTCATGCAAAGATCTGGTGGCAAGAAATTCAATTGGAGCGAAATAGAAGAGGGAAAGATAAAATCACGAGATGGGATCGGATGGTGGATAAATTGAAGCGACAGTTCATTCCTGTTGATTATGAGCTTGATCTATTGAAGAAAATGCAGAGTTTGAAGCAAGCAGGAAGATCTGTTCAGGAGTATACAGAGGAGTTCTATCGACTTCTCATCAGAACAGGCCATGCAGAAGCTGATAAGGAGAAAGTTGCCCGATACCTTAATGGGTTAAGGCCAAGCATTCAGGAGGAGCTGAATCTGGTTCGAATGAACAGTATTGAGGAGGCATACCAGTTTGCCCTAAAAGTAGAGGAAAAGCTAAACAAGAAGTTTGAGAGCAGACAAAATGGAAGAGGTCGCGGTGGATGATCATATGGTGGCCGAAATGAAGATCCGAAAAAGAAGGATGAGGCCAGTAGCAGTCAGAATCAGTGAGGAAATAATTCCAATCACTTGCAGGATCAGAATAATAGAGATCAGAGAGGAAGAGGAAGAGGACAAGGATCTGGAAGAGGTGGCTTCCATGGAACATGTTTTCACTGTGGAGAAGAAGGTCATAGGGCATTTGAATGTCCTTAGCGCCAAGGCAGAACGGACAGGAGAAATGAAGGCCAGGCCAGAGTTGCACATGTAGATGAAGATGCCAGATCATCAAATTCTGAAGATGCTGAAAGAGGAGAAACGTTGATTAACAGAAGAGTCCTGTTGAGTGGTGAGAATGAACCTGAGCAAAGAAGGAGCTTGTTTCGCACCAAGTGCAAGTGTGAAGGTAAATGTTGTGATGTGATTATCGATAGTGGAAGCACTGACAATTTGGTGTCAGAAGAGATGGTGACAAAGTTGAAGCTCAAGAGACAGAAACACCCACATCCATATCGGATTGCCTGGGTACAGGATGACCACAAGGTCATGGTCAATGAACAATGCCTGGTGAAGTTCAAGATTGGCGGATACCAAGATGAGGTATTGTGTGATATCATATCTATGGATGCATGTCATATGTTGTTGGGTAGACCATGGCAGTTTGACAGATGTGTTGTACATGATGGCCGTGCGAATACCTATTCCCTGACGAAGGATGGAGTGCGACATAAGCTAAAACCATTGAAGGAGACTGAAGAAAAGGTATGTGGTAATGCAAGGATAACTTTTTTTGATGGAAGAAATTTCCTAGATGGTATGAGGCATGAACATGTATGTTTTGCTTTAATTCCAAAAGCTGGTAAAGAGGAAGTAGAAGATGTTCCTGTAGAAGTTACAGATTTGTTGAATGAGTTTCAGGATATTGTATCCGATAACGTGCCTGATGGATTACCACCAGTCAGGAAGATCAGTCATCAAATGGATTTGATCCCAGGAGCGAGTTTGCCGAATAAGGAAGCACATAGAATGACACCTGTAGAAAGTGAGGAGTTGAACAGACAAGTACATGAACTGCTACAGAAAGGATTGATCCGTGAGAGTCTGAGTCCCTGTGCTGTACCAGCAGTATTAGCACCAAAGAAGAATGGAGAGTGGAGGATGTGTACAGATTCTAGGGAAATAAACAAGATCACAATCAAGTACAGGTTTCCATTGCCATGAATGGATGATATTATGGACTGTTTGAGTGGAGCTGTGTATTTTTCAAAGATAGATCTGAAAAGTGGATATCATCAGATTCGGATCAGAGAAGGAGATGAATGGAAGACTTCCTTCAAGACAAAGGAAGGACTGTATGAGTGGTTAGTCATGCCTTTTGGGCTAACCAATGCACCGAGCACTTTCATGCGGCTCATGAACGAGGTTCTGAAAGAATTTTTAGTTTCAGGAGAAGGTCTAAAAATGGACCCAGAGAAGGTACAGGCTATCCTTGAATGGCCTACTCCAAGGAATGCTACTGAGGAATTTTATGCTATAGTTCAAGCATTAAAGAAGTGGAGACACTATTTGCTTCCTCAGGAGTTTGTTTTGTATACTGATCATCAAGCTTTGCAATATTTGAATAGTCAAGGAAAATTGAATCAAAGGCATTTGAAATGGGTTGAGTTTTTGCAGAGTTATACATTTGTTTTGAAACACAGAAGTGGAAAGTCTAATAGGGTTGCAGATGCTCTTAGCAGAAGGCAACTATTGCTGACAGAGATGCAGATTGAAGTGGTTGGGTTCAAGGAACTCAAGAATTTGTATCCAGAGGATCCTGATTTTGGTGAAGCTTGGAAAGCTTGTACAGAACCTGTTACTCTAGACAGGACGAAATGGTTGGATTTCATCATCCAGGATGATATGCTATTCAGAGGGAGTCAGTTGTGCATTCCACGAAGTTCTATGAGGGAGAATCTCATCAAGGAGAAGCATAGCGGGGGATTGGCTGGACATTTTGGTCATGACAAAACCCTTTCTTTGGTTAGTGAAAATTATTATTGGCCACAATTGCAGCAAGATGTGAAGAAGTTTGTACAGAGTTGCAGAGTATGTCAGATGGCGAAAGGAGTGAAGCAGAATACAGGGTTGTATCAGCCATTACCTGTACCAGAGAAGCCTTGGGAGGATATCAGCATGGACTTTGTTCTTGGTTTACCGAGGACTCAGCGGGGACATGATTCAATTTTTGTAGTGGTTGACAGATTTTCAAAGATGGCACATTTTATTCCCTGCAAGAAGACTAATGATGCTGTTCATGTAGCAGAATTGTTTTTCAGAGAAGTAGTGAGACTTCATGGTTTGCCAAAGACCATAGTTTCAGATCGGGACACTAAGTTTGTTGGATATTTATGGCTTACATTGTGGAAGAAGTTGAAGACAGATTTGAAGTTTAGTTCATCACATCATCCACAGACTGATGGACAGACAGAGGTGGTGAATAGGAGTTTGGGAAATTTGCTGAGATGTTTGGTTGGAGATAAGCCAACGGGATGGGATTTGATTTTACCACAGGCAGAATTTGCATACAATAATTCTGTCAACATGAGCACTGGTAAATCACCATTCCAGATTGTATATGGAAGTAGTCCAAGAAATGCATCTGAATTAAGGAAGATAGATAAAGGAGAAATAAGTAGTGCTGAAGCTGAGGATTTTGCAGAGCACTTGAAGAACATCCATGAAGAGGTGAGGAAGCATATTACCAAGATGAATGCACAGTATAAGGCTAAGGCAGATGAGAAAAGGAGGTATAAAGAATTTCAGGTTGGCGATGAAGTCATGGTTCATTTGCGGAAGGAGCGGTTTCCAGTTGGTACATATAACAAGCTGAAAATGAAGAAGTTTGGACCATGTAGGATACTGAAGAAACATGATTCAGGAAATGCATATGAGGTAGAATTTCCTACTGAGCTAAATATTTCACCAGTTTTTAACATTTCAGATCTGACAGAGTATCATGAAGGAGGTGTTGAAGATGAGATCACAGCAGCACAGTGGAGTATTCCAGCAACTAGTTCAGACACTAAGGAGATCGAAGACATACTGGACAGTCGTGTTGGTAGAAGCACAAGGAATAGGACATATGAAGAGTATTTGGTCAAATGGAAAGGATGACCTGTAGAAGATTCATCGTGGCTAACAAAGGAGGAGGTTAACCGTCTTGGTTTTCCTCTGCACACCTGAGTCGTGACAGGGTCACTTCTCAAATTACCCTGGGTGTCTGATGCAGGAGCATCCTGGGTGTAAGAGCAATCTTGCATCACCCAAAAATATTTCTATTTTTATATTCAATAAGGGCTATTTTGTGCAGAGCTGCTATTTATGGAAAGTTACTATTTTTGGTAATTTTCGTATGTGCTCAGAATGATCTGATTTCTTTCTTGAAGGTTCACTTTGGTCATATAAGTCTGCCAGTAAAGTTTCATTTCCAGATCAAGTGTATATTGGAAGATATTGAAGATTTTCGGTATTGGCAGCAGGGTACAGAAACTTTGAACTCAGTTTTGAAGGCTTTAGAGGCCCCGGATGAGGTCGAAAATTTGGGTGACAAGCGCTTGCGCCAGTCAAGCCTGTAGAGCGCTTCGTGGCATTTCCGAAATGGGGTTATAGTGGCCGAGCGGGTCAACTGGTGATGACTTATGGTCTTCGGAAGTTGGGCCACCTAAAATGGCGAAAAATAATTTTCTTCAAAATTTCTGTTCGGGTTTCAAAGGTTATCTTGAGCCGACTATGATGTAATAAAATGTAAAATAAAATAATTCTAAGTTTGGTCAGCCTTATTGGCTAAAATTATGGAACCTTCCCAGGCGGTGGATAATTGCCTATATAAGGAAGGCTGTATTATTGTCTTAGGCAGTTCAGAATAATTCTGGGTAGTAGATCTGGGTATTGGTTCGAGGCTTTGTCCTAAAGAATATTGTAAGGGAATGCCCATGTGGCTTTGCATATTGTAATTCTGAAAGTTTGTAATTCCACATTTGTGGAGATAATAAGAAGCCAATTTTCTGTTCTTGCATATTGTTGTTGTTTCTCTATTTCTGTTATGTGTTTGTGGTATTAAGGGGAGCACCCTTCATCAGTTATTCTCTTTAACGTTCAAATCATCTCATAATAAATACTTTCTTTATGAAAGTATCTTCTCCGTAATAAATTCCATATTTCCATCTCATTATTTATTCTCTACCCACCTTTCCACCTCATCATTATCCACCAATAGATGATGATTTATTACTACTGTTAGTACCTTTCCAGGTTTGTACACACTATCCAAGGTATATATTTCATTAAAAAAAATTTCAATTCGGTTGTGCTCTTGTCACACGTGCAATTGTGGGACCAATTTCTCAATTGAGTTAGGGGGAGAGATAATATTTTTTTTTATGTGACTATCATTATTTCATATGCTATTCTTTTAAATCTCACCATATTTGCACTTTCACATCCAAATTTGTACTTTTGCAAGCTTTTGCCAAATTTAGCTTTTGCCACATTTTTGCACGATGTGACAACTTTAAAGGAAATATTTACTTTGCACATAATTTGCTAAGGTGACTGGTACGAGAAGTCTGAAGAGATAATTATGAGTAATTAACTTGTGATATGTTAATGATTTTCAATCATGTTTCCATAAGGGCCTAAATTCACCTGTGACTATTGCCTTTGTCATCTCCACATTTTGAATTTCTCTAAAAATCCTTGTTGGTCTTTTTTGTGTGACTTGGCACTCTAAGAAGATGGGAGGAGGTTTGGTTTTGTATGAACCTATAGTCCATAATGTCTTGTTAAGCGCCCAGGCATGCATGCCACATTTTCAAGCTAGGGGTTGGCATTACTACATTCAGAAGCTTACCAACTAGGATGGTGAAGTGGCTTCTTAGTTTCTGAGCACATTGAGTGACGGTGTAGCTATGGTCAAGGGATTGAAAGTGTTATTTACTCAAAAAATTGTAGTAGAAGTCATGGGGTTTTCGTAGGAAGGGGAATAATTTTCAGAAAATCTTGATCCTACAACTACTAGAGCTCAATTTGCATTACATATAGACCCACCATTGGATGTTGACAAGAAACAAGGTATGAATAGATTGTCATTACTAGAACCTTACAGGGATTGTGCAATATATGTCATAAAATATTTCACTTGTGAAGGTCGGCAAACATTTTTGTATTCTGTTCATTTCAAATTTTTAAATTGCTTACGCCATGACAACTAACTCATGAATGTTCCCAACTTTCTATTCTCTATTTTGAAGAAGAGGGCTTAACTCATGGAAGAAGGTAAGTTCAATGTCATTTCTCACCATTGTCTAATTAAGCTAGTAGTGGAAAGATCATTAAGAGAATAAACATATATGTCATGGCAAAATTTTCTTTTAGGAGAATTTGAAAACCAAACCCTAAATCCTATAGGGTGGAGAGTATGAAAATGGATTCACATTAAACATGATATTAGAAAAATAATTGAAATAATGGAATCAATGTCTTCTTTAGGAAAACCTAGAAGATCTAGGTGTAAAAACCCTGAAAGTTCTCCTGGAGTCTCTATGTCTAGATCAGTCAATGATAAAGGCAAGAAGAAAGTCAAAATCTCTAAAGAAAAGACCACACCCTTGTTTGTGAAAACTAGGGATCCTATGAGGAAAGAATAAGAAGAAAGAAAAATGCCCTCCATTTCTTGTCGAAAGACAAAGGAAAAAGTCCTTGTAGACTCAGCCGCTCCCAAAAAGAAAAAAATACCTATAAAAAGAAAGAAACCCCAGTAAGGAGAAGCCGTAGAAAGAAACAAAATATTTCTATGGATGTACCACAAACCTGGTCCACAATTGATCTTGAATCTTATGAGCCACTTGCGCAGAGAATGACTGAACCTAGTGATAATCAATGAGAATTGTTTGATTCACCACTTGAGATTGAAAAAGAGAAACCCTCTGTAGATAAAAAGGGTGAAGTGAGGATAGTGATTAAGGATGATTCTAGCTCTGATGAACAAAACTATGGGTTTCAAAGGAAGGGAGGACCCCAAGTAGTTAATAACCTTGTTGACTCATAAAATGACAATGTGTCAGAAGGATACATAACAATGGAAGAGGATATACCAGAATCACCTCCTACAACATCAAGAAGATATCTATTTGAAGAGGATTTTGGAGTTAATATGAGTTTTGTGAATAAAGTGGTAGAGCACATATTTAATCGAGGTTTAGATGTGCTAGCTATAGCTACTCAATAGTGTGACAATCATGAGGGATCTACAATACTATAGATAGACCTTCTAGAGGTTAAAATTCTAGTTAATGATGAGACTGTTGTAGGATAAAAACCTAAAGAGAACTAGGTGTCTCTCATTCCATGTCATTACTCTCTATTATTTTTTAGTTGTCTAACCAGTTGAATTTGGAAAGAGAGAAGTGGAGACAACAAAAGAAAAGTTTGAATCAAGCTATTGACATTCATTATCAGGATCTTCTAGAAAAGGAGGAAGAAGTAGAGCAACTACATACAAATCTTGATAAGGTAACTTCAATGATACTTGAACTAATGAGTTGTTGTTCCCCATCTCCTTTTTATGCATTTTTCCTTAAAGAACAGTTCCTAAATTATCAAACGACTTGTGTAATGAGGGATAAGTCTCCATCATTGGTTTAACCCCTTGATTTTTCCCAAGCTTTCTGCAGTTCTCCTACATCCATACAAAATTTGTTGTGTGACCTTTTTCTTCATAAATTTGTAGTACCCAATAATAGAGAATGGAATCCTTTATTGTATGTTGGAGATATTCAGTTAAGAGCCCTGATGTCATGGATACATAATGAATAAAGTAGGGAATCACTGGCTAAATCCTATAGGGAATTAGAGGAATAAATTCCCCTTTACCTAAGGCCAAAAGCTCAGGATCCCAAGACTTATTATTATGACTGGTTGAAAATTGCTTCTTCAGATTCAGGGAGTCATACAATTTATCCCCTCAGAGATGCATTATTTGATAGATATGTTGAAATGGATGAGATAGAGTTTCCTGATGCTATGAAATCAATACAGTGGTGTTGGATTATCATGTCTGAGGATCTAAGAAATAAAGAGCCACACTCACTCCTTAATTTTAACATGGAAAATAGAAGAGCCCCTTGGTACATTACATTAGGAGGAGTTAGAAAAATTTTATGGATTCCGCTCACCTTCCATCCACCCATGCTTATTTCTCCCTTGCTGGAAAATGTAAAAATATTGGATGATTATGATATGGCAACAGAGGTAAGGAGATGGAAAAAATACAGAGAAACAAAATGTTTTTACTGGAGCTTTATAGAAGGAGGTGAGGGATAGAAAATAATTACAAATTATAGAATGACAACCAAGATCAATAATTTCATGTTTGCTAGAGGACCAAAAAAAGGCAAAGTTGGGGGGAGATGATGAGGCCAATTTAAGGCTTACTTGGTTCATGTTTTTATTGCTAGGACCTAGAAAATTTATAAGTTTTTGATGGACTTATTCAGACTGCCTATGTTTATACTGCTATATGTGTGTGCATTTTCATGTTTCTATGATTAAATGAATATGTTGAACATATATGTTATATAGTTACATGGAATGAAATATTGTATCTTTCTATCTTGCATTGATTGGGTAGTTCTTCGTGTAACCATGTGATAAGAGAAAAGTTGATATAATAAAAACTTATTATGAATTTTATCTTGGATATGTATTGCAATTTTTGCATTTTCACGCTAATCTTTTGCAGGAAAATGGCGCGTCAACAAGGGAAGAAAAAGTCATCATCAAAAGAAAAAGTGGTGATAAGAAGTTGGTTACCTATTTTGAACTCATAATGATTCCATTACTTTCAATCATCAGTTTTTACCATTGCGGACTGAGTCAACATGATTATCAACCATTATGGAGTAAATCTAGAAGTCATGAACTCCTGAATTCATGTGTAACTAAACACAATTTGCTCTTGTATTAAATGATTTTGTTTTGTAGCTTCAATATTGTCATATCCCTGACATTGGAGGATCCTAGATTTAGGGATTTATGTTCTATGTTAATGTTATAAATAAGCTAGAGTTTAGATTCCAGAGTTAGTTAGTTTTTGTGTAGAATCCTCTTGTAATCTAGAAGTAGTGATAAATATAATTTTGTTGCTACAATATGTACTTATGTTTTACTTATGAATGAAATGATATTTACAGTTCTTAATCTCTATGTTTTTATTCATTCACTCTTCTATAGGGGGGCCCACATGGGAGATGAACTTATTTCATAGCTAGGTAGGAATCAGCTTTCAGTTTTAATAGAAGTATTTAGAACTCTATTTCTCCTACAACCATATGGTAGCAAAAATGTTGGTTGTTTCTTGCAGCATAGGCAAATAGTTAGTTTCTTGTTTGTAGCATTATTCTAGAGTATTAGATTAGATTTTTATTCCATTTCTTAGCTTAGTATTTCCTTCAACATTTCAATTGCATAAGTTATGATGACATTTGAGATGGGTTAGAGCATATACTTTGTGGGCATCATTTCAAGTTTACATCCTTGGTTGATAATTTAATGAGCTCAATATGTTATTCTAGTATGATATTTGGAACTACTTAAATATAGAGTCATTATGAGAAGGATGTCTAATCCTTAGTTACAGATTCATTATATTGACCAACCATACAGGTTCACTCTTTTTCTTCTTGGCAGAATGAAGGCAGATAATATTCTTCACAAGCTGAAGAATAAATATTCTTCTTTCTCTTCCTACTTTTTGCATGCACAATCTCCACAAACATCTCCTTTGGATCCATCACCAAGTTGAGTCACAGTTCAGTGTGGAAACATCAGATGCATGCCATGTGTTTTTTCTATTTTATAAAGGAAATGACATATACGTGTTGTATACTTTCCCTTTCTTGAGATTTCCTGATGTATTCTCATGTTTTAATGCCATAATCTTTGGCATTAAAACCTTCAACTGTTCCTTTCATTGATCTTCTTTATAATACAAAGTCATTCATATTTTGTGCAACAAGTCTCGATCAAAGAGTCACACAAGTGTTTGTCAACTATGATTTTCATTGGTTCAATAGTCTTAGTTTCCATCCTTAGGTAGTGTATAGGTCTTTGACATCACCTGTCACTTTTCCTTTCTCTATCTATATTGGTTTGGTTACTTGGTTTCAGTTATTGATTTTATCAGTCATTGTTCTAGATGCTCTGGTTACCTTCCTTTATTATTGGTTGCTTGGTTGACCAATTAGAGACTCTATCTCATAGTACTTAGTCATAGTACCTCTTCTTATTCACTATGTGTCACCAGTTTCATAACAAGTCCCTTTTATAAATTAAACTTGTTTACTATTATTATCACTTGATTCCAGTTAGAACCATATTAACCTTAGACATCAATGAAAACACCACATTTCCATATACCGATTACATCCTTACCGTTTAATGCCAACATCATCTCATATGTATCAATAAATGGCCTCAATATCAAGTACAATGAGATCATAATAACAAAATCAAGATAAGAGTATCATCATATATCAAGAAATGGCCTCAATATTAAGTACAATGAAATCATAATAACAAAATAAAGATAAGAGTATCATCATATATCAAGACATATTACAAAGTCCCAGTGGTACAAGGTCATAAAAGATACATAATACTATCATGCTTGACTACCATCATCTAGACCACGTGCTGGTGGCAGAGCTATGAAATAAGTTCATCTCCTACATGGGGGCCCACATGGGAGATGTACTTATTTCATAGCTAGGTAGGAATTAGCTTTCAATTTTAATAGAAGTATTTAGAACTCTATTTCTCCTACAACCACATGGTAACAAAAATGTTGGTTGTTTCTTGCAGCATAGGCAAATAGTTAGTTTCTTGTTTGTAGCATTATTCTAGAGTATTAGATTAGATTGTTATTCCATTTCTTAGCTTAGTATTTCCTTCAACATTTCAATTGCATAAGTTATGATGAAATTTAAGATAGGTTAGAGCATATACGTTGTGGGCATCATTTCAAGTTTACATCCCTGGTTGATAATTTAATGAGCTCAATATGTTATTCTAGTATCATATTTGGAACTACTTAAATATAGAGTCATTATGAGAAGGATGTCTAATCCTTAGTTACAGATTCATTATATTGACCAACCATACAAGTTCACTCTTTTTCTTCTTAGCAGAATGAAGGCAAACAATATTCTTCACAGGCTGAAGAATAAATATTCTTCTTGCTCTTCCTACTTTTTGCATGCACAATCTCCACAAACATCTCCTTTGGATCCATCACCAAGTTGAGTCACAGTTCAGTGTGGAAACATCAGATGCATGCCATGTGCTTTTTCTATTTTATAAAGGAAATGACATATACGTGTTGTATACTTTCCCTTTCTTGAGATTTCTTGATGTATTCTCATGTTTTAATGCCATAATCTTTGGCATTAAAACCTTCAACTGTTCCTTTCATCGATCTTCTTTATAACACAAAGCCATTCAGATTTTATGCAACAAGTCTTGATCAAAGAGTCACACAAGTGTTTGTCAACTATGATTTTCATCAGTTCAATAGTCTCGGTTTCCATCCTTAGGTAGTGTACAGGTCTTTGACATCACCTGTCACTTTTCCTTTCTCTATCTATATTGTTTTGGTTACTTGGTTTCAGTTATTGATTTTATCGGTCATTGTTCTGGATGCTCTAGGTACCTTCCTTTATTATTGGTTGCTTGGTTGACCAATTAGAGACTCTATCTCATAGTACTTAGTCATAGTACCTCTTCTTAGTCACTATGTATCACCAGTTTCATAACAAGTCCCTTTTATAAATTAAACTTGTTTACTATTATTATCACTTGATTCCAGTTAGAACCATACTAACCTTAGACATTAATGAAAACACCACATTTCCATATACCAATTACATCCTTACCAGTTAATGCCAACATCATCTCATATGTATCAATAAATGGCCTCAATATCAAGTACAATGAGATCATAATAACAAAATCAAGATAAGAGTATCATCATATATCAAGAAATGGCCTCAATATTAAGTACAATGAAATCATAATAACAAAATCAAGATAAGAGTATCATCATATATCAAGACATAGTACAAAGTCCCAGTGGTACAAGGTCATAAAAGATACATAATACTATCATGCTTGACTACCATCATCTAGACCACGTTCTGGTGGTAGAGCATTGGATTTAGCAGGAGTAGTTGGGATAATCCTATGAGACTAGGTGGTTAACTGTTAAAATGAAGGAAATATTTGGCCCTTTGGAATAGCAACAATGTATGTGGCTTGATAATAAGATCTCTGAGCATGGAAAGTAGAATCTCTCAAAGAACAATCATGCTCTATTGTCACATCTTGAAGTCTCTGATCCTGTTGTGCTAACTATGATTGTAAGGAAACAATATTTGTACATAACTAGACATGCTTCTATTTAAGTCAAGATCACATAGTGGTGTCACATGTGGCTCTTTTCTCCTCTCTCTCTCTCTCTCTCCCTATGTTTCTATAGCTTTATGTGAAGTACTAGGAGGATCATGTACAAAATGATCAGCTTTGTCCCATAACACCTACGAACCACTAGGTCTAGGTGGGACAACTTGTAATCTAACTCTCCTATCACCAAAATCACCACCATCACCACCATCGCTACCATCACCACCATCTCCATCTCCCCCAACTATAGCTCCAACAACCCCTAATCTTGTACCCTCACCTCTCTAATCCCTCCCTCTTCACTGATCTCTCTTGACACCTCTACCCTAGCCTCACTTTCATCCATATCCATCATCCTCATCAACCTCTGCATCTAGTGCTCATCTATACATGGAGCAATCTCATTAGGAGCGGTCAACCTCAGAAAGGGTTACGGTAATAAATAATCACGGTATGCATTAGTCACACTAGCATCTACAATATCATGATGATAGTCCCAAACTACATGTGCAATAATTTGATACTCATGAATAATATTCTCATAATGTAATCGGGCACCCCACTGAGGCTCTTCCTCAAAACTATGAGCATAAGAAGCCATATCTATAGGGATACCTTATATCCTCCCAAAATATTTAAGAAATTAGATGAAAATAAACTTCTCCACTATATAGCGGGTTCATCCAATTAGATAGAGGGTCATGAAAAAGAAGGGCATCTCATATCTATCACCAGGCCAAGCCTCACAATCTAGATAAGGCCTCCAGATAAGAATGGTACAATTATCAAGAACACATAGCCAAAACTCTAACTTTCTTAGGTGGGGATTCATCACAAATCCAAAATATAAATATAAATAAGACTCACCATCCTCTCGATGCCTATCTACTAATGGACGTGTAATAGGAATGCACTCCCATGTCCATATCTACAAAATAAAGATACCTGTAGTAACACTATGGCTCCCCATATATATAACCTCATGCATCTCTTGGTATAAGTGGGCTAAGATACAGGTACCCCAAGAAAATCGATGAGGTTGTCTCAACATATCCTCTAACAATTTGTCCCAACTGCACTAGAATCCATGCATACCTCTATATGGCATCAGTATCCCTCCAATCAAACCAGCTAATATTGTGAGTAATCTACAATAAATGACATCCATGTGGTCCCATGATATATATCTCTAGCTAAGGGAATGATCACCAAAGATGTGTTGAGCAACATCTACACTGACTCAGAGATCCTGAACAAAATATACCAATTCTCCAACTATAGGGATATTCCCTTAAGATTATCGACATTAATAGAGGCCTAAAAGTCTTGTTGGAATCTTGTGATATTCTTCATCACAACTTGTTTCTTTGAGTTATCTAAACTTATACTTGTAATACACCAAAAATGGGCTTTAGGTTCATTGACCTCCTACATCTTCAATTCGAACGAAATCGACATCAAAGTCCTAACCTAAGGCACATCTACACATTATTGAATCCTAATTGATTACCCTAAATTCTGCATCAGGGAATATTCCTAGTAATATTCCTATTTATCCTAATTATCTTTAATTTAATTATTATTTGGCGATAAATCCTACTTATCCTAAAGTTTGATTAATTGAATATTTTGAATATTTAATTAATTAGATTTAATACTGCCACTTAATTATTTAATTACATTTAATTAAATTATTTCTAAATTGTATTATTTAATTTTGACAATAAATCTAAAAACTTATGACTAATTGATTAAATTCTTATTTAATTAATTCATGTCAGTTGCCAATTTTTAATAATATAATTTTTGAATAAAGTTTGATTTAATAATTGATTAACCCATAAATCAATTGTTTTAATTTCAAAAATTAGTTAAGTTGAAAATAAATCACTTTATTTTTTAATTAATTTATAATTAAATCATGTACAATCATAAAAGCAAGCAACTAGAAATTAACAATCAATTTTAAAATTGAAACTCAACATCTGATGATGAGTTGAAATTTGATCTAAACTCTATTTTGAGTTAAACACTGCTTTTGCATGATTTTTGTGAGTTAATTATCTCTAATTTCCTGATAACTCAAAAATCAACTTGTGTTTATCAAGAGTGATTTATGGCTTTTCTCTTGCATCCTCAAAGCACTGGATTTCTATAAAATCAAGGCTCATCTCTTCACAATCAACACTCGAATTTGCACAATTACTCTGGCGGATTGGCGATTGAAGGATTAAGCACTTGCGACGGGCGATTTGTGAGATCTTTCATAGTTGATCATTTAGTTTTTGCATAGTTTCATACCATAGTTTTCATATTCATTCATAGCATTCTTAGATTAAATCTGCACTCAATCTCAAATTTCATTCATTCTAGATTAATTTCATACATTTTTCATATTATTGCATAGAAAATACAAAAATATAGAATAATTTGTATTCATATTGTCTTTCATATTTTGCATTCAAATCCTTCATTTAGGTGTTGCATTGTCACTGATCTTGATTTCAATCTGAGAACATCATACTCGCACCTACTAGAAGGCAGTAAATCACCTGGTTAGCATAGTTTCAATTATTTGCAAGATTTCAGTTTTTGCTAACCTCTAATGTTTTACTGAAGTGTTGTGTCTACAGCTAGGTACAAAATTCACACACACAATACTAAAATCTCCCTCAATCACCCCATATTCCCCATTCATTTGTGTCATCTATTGTGTGTTTTCTTCCCACAAGTTTATTTTTTCTATTGTGGATATTGGCCCATATATATTGATAACCTAAAAGTTTGTATTCCTATGCAAACATCTACACCTTATTGAAAGCTAGATCAAGTTTTCTCTAACCATATAATAGATAGTAGTTAAAGGGTTCCAAATGGTACCTATGCTTCCTAAAGTACCAATTAATTCCACAAATAATCCCTCCCATTGTTTCCAAGATTTTATTTTGGCTTGATACTCCTTAATCCATTCAATTTCTTGTAATAGTACTATGTCTACTTCACTTTTTTTAATTCGACACTTGATAAGGAAATATTTTCTAGGGGCATTAATGCCTCTAGAATTCCACATCATTCCTCCTCCTCCTCCTTAAAATTTTGGCACCAATATCTAGTGTGCATCCCTATTCTATTCATAAAATATAGGCCTCTGGCTAGGAATTCCCACTTATCTTTTTTGGAGTTGAATTCCACTAGGAAAATGTTGTTTGCTAGGGCACTCATCTTAGTGTCTATCCCCCATATATACAAGTCATGAGATATTTTTTTTATACTTATTCATAAATCATTAATTTTCTTTTTGAAGTTATTATTTCATAACCTACTCTTTAATTTCTTTACGTATCCTCTTTAGAGAACATGGTGGTTGTAGGGAACGACTAGAGTAATTCCTCACAAGGTGGAAAAATCCTAAGATAGGGTAAGGGCATGTGGTTTTGAATCCTTGAGGAGTAGTCTTCATATGGGTATGAATATATGTTCAAGAAACCTTGAGGGAGCCTAAATGTATATTTGTTTTTGAGTTCCCTATGTAAAGTATTCATTGCCCTCCTCAAGGTTGAGTTTAGGAGAGAAGTAAGGAATTGGGATCAAGGATGTTAGTTGTCAAATGCATCTTGAATCATTCATTGTTTCTTAATTTAATTTGATTTACATGTATAGTGATGTATGTTGAACATTGGAAATGGGGAGCCTCCTAGTAGGTAACACTACAAAGACTAAGTAAATTATCATTTCCAAGTGAAATCAAACCCTAGTAAAGAATTTTAGGATAAGTCAAGTACCTTGGTCTCATTTGGGGATAGTAAATTTGGTGTTCAAATAATATTAGCTTTCTGATTTCAAATCATATTTGCATAAGTGTTGAATTATGTTTCACATTCTTGTTAAGGGGCGGCCTAGCCTCTTACATTAGTGGTATTACAATAGGTTGATTGTGAATTTGTAGGAAAATTCACTGGAGGGATGTAGTTTGGACCAAGATTGAGCTTGTGGGTATTGTGGAAAATGTATGGAAGAGGATCCTTATGTAGTTGGGGTAGAGGCAGAGTTAGAAGTGGAGGAAAAAACACTCTAGATGTTGTCTATGGTGGTGATTTAAGAGCCTTGAGAAGGTAAGTTGAAGCATTACAAGAAGAAATTAGAAGATCTTTTTCTCAAAGGAGAGAACCTAAGAGTGAAGAAGACAAAGATACAAAAAATGACAATGATACAAGTGGGGAAGAAGATGTAGAAGTAGAAACAATTGTGAATTATCCTTTAGTGAGGGCATTGTCAAAAATAGGAAAGAGGCCAAATATTGATGTCCCTACATTTAGTAAAAATTTAAATACTAAAGAATTAATTGATTGAATAAGTGGTATGGAAGATTATTTTGAATTTGAATAAGTTGATAGCCCTAACAAAGTGTGTTTTGAAAAGATTAGGTTGAAGGGCCATGCCTCTATTTTGTAGAAAGAGGTGAAACTTGAAAGAGGAAGAAGAGATAAAGAAAAGATTACTATATGGGATGGGGTGGTCAAGAAAATGAAAAGGCAATATATTTTATTTGATTATGAACTAGACTTGTTAAACAAGATGTGAAGTATTAGACATAGAATAAGAACAATGAAAAAATATACAAAAGAGTTTCATAGGATTCCAATCTAGATTGGTCATTCAAAGGAAAACAAAGAAAAGGAAACCCACTAAATTGATGGGTTGAAGGGAAGTATACAAGAAGGGATGGATTTGGTAAGATTTGATAATTTATGGAAGATTCATACTAGTTTGCCTTGAAGATTGAAGAAAGATTGAGAAATAAGTTTGAGAACAAGCAAAGAAGAAGAGGCCAATATGAAAAGAAACAGGGGAGATCTTATAGAAATTTAAATGAGGATTCAAATAAGAAAAATAAAGAGAAAATAAATAATAAAAATTAGATATATAAGGATTCACATGGTCCTACAAGTCAAAGCTCAAGAGGTAGAGGAAGATTGGGTAGAGGTCTTGGAAGACAAAATTGCAAGATAACTTGTTTTGAATGTGGAGGACACAAATAAGATGAATGGCCAGGACATGAAAACATAAGAAAAAGAAAAGAAGGAAAAAATAGAGTTATGAATCTGAATAAGGAAGATGTAGAAAATGGAGAAACGCTTGCTGTAAGAAGAGTCTCTATGAATGTAGGACAAGAATTAGCTCAAAGGAAAAGTTAATTTCAAACATGTAATAGTAAGGAAAATGCATGCAATATCATTATTTATGATGGGACTACAAATAATCTTGTTTCAAAAGAAATAGTAAGAAAGTTGCAATTAGAAAGAAGACACACAAATCTATATTAGATTTCTTTATTATAGGATGATCAAAAAAGTTGGTGAATGAATAATGTATAGTTAAATTTAAGATAGGAGATTACCATGATAAGGTCTTATGTGATATTATGTCAATAAATATTTTTTATATGTTATTAGGAAGACTATGAAAATTTGATGGGCATGCAAATACATACACATTGATGCAGGATGGAGTTCAACATAGATTGAAACCCTTCAATAAGAATGATGAAAAGGTATCTAAGAACACTAGTAAACGTGTGATTAATGGAGTTCAAGAATCAGTCAAAAAGGATGAAGATGAAGATTAAGAGTTTCTCATACAAATTGCAACAATGTTGATTGCATCTCATAAGGGCAAAATGATAGTTTTGGTGAAGGAAAAAGAGGTAAAATCTGGTTTTTATGAGAACATTGTTAAATTTTATTTGTTTAAGGATGATAATACTTGCATAGGGATACCCAAAACTATCCTTTGAACCAATTCTTTCTCCTTTCAATGCCTTCCTTGCCTGCTCTTGTATCAAACTACTCCTGCTCTTCCTGCATGCCCTCTTCTAGACTTATGGATGGGGGGTTAGCTGCGCTAGTTAGAGGTCTTTCTAATTCCTTGCAGTCCTTTGGTGCCTCACATCCTAAGGATGGGGGGATATGGGTGTTTCAACCTCTACTCCCTTTGTCTCTCAAACTCTTGGGGCTTCTTTAGGGTTTTTGTGTTATCAGGATATAAGGAGCTTTATTACGGTCTCAAATTCTATATCTGTGAAGTTGAATGTGGAGTTGGAGAAGGAGATGGATGCTAATGTTTACATCTTCTCCTCTCATGTTTTTATTTTCAAATTTTGGGGTTTTTGGCCCAACCCTAGTTGCACAACTGGATTTCTCAACAATGGGAACCCTACATTTTGGGTATGGTCTATATTTTTCGTATAGAAAGAGGCTTTTTCAAAGCTAAATTTGAAAGTTCTCAAGATAGAAACATTATTTTATGTGACCATTTTTTTACTTAGGATGATATATTTTTCTTATGATTAAGCCATGGGTGCATGCCGATTTCACCCCCTTTGTTGAGAAGTTTAACACAATTCCTATTTGGGTGCAGCTTCCTCACCTTCCTCTTCACCTTTGGTTTGATTCTCTATTGGAAGAAGTGGGTAATGGTTTATGTATTTTTTGCATGGTAGATATTGAATCCTTTGATATTTTGCATTATACTTATACTCATATTCTTGTGGAGATGAATATCTCTAAAGGGTTTCCTATTGCGATTATGATTAGTTCTTCTAGGAGTAGCTAAGTTCAAATCTTGGACTATGAAGGGGTTTCTTTTAGATGTAGAAGATGTTTTAAAACTGGGCATGTTACTACCCATTGCACTCTGGAGAAAAATAAATGGTCTTCCACATGGTGGAATGGTGCTTCTAAACAACATTATACAGATGAAAAAAAGTTTGATTGAAGTTTATCTCAGGTAGTTGTGGGGGATGGTATTGTAGACTCTTCCTAGGATGATTTGGTTTCTGCTAATAAGGATGTCGATGTCCCTTTGGTTTCTAGGATTTTAGATAGTTCTTCTGATCCCTATGTTTTTGCCTGTGATAAGTCTCAATATTTATCTAATAATGGTATTATTGTCCCTCTGATTGCATGGTTTCTGACTGGTTCTTTTACTCCCTGTGATAATTCTTGAGTTGTGTCTGAGGAAAGTCTTGCCTATGTTATGACTAGTTTTGGAGATTGTGATGTGACTATTGAGAGACTCGCTATTCCAAGCCTGGTCTCTCAGGTTATTGTTGGCTCTATTTCTAGTTCTTCTCTGGGTTCTACTGGTATTCACTCTTGAGGCTTTGGGTGTCTCGCACTAGATTCTATTTTTTTGTAGTATGAGGCTACTAAGGTGGAGGAGGGATGAATTATAGTAAGGGTAAGAAATATAAAATGTCTACACCCTCTTTTGATATGACTCTTCACTTCCACAAGGCTATGATGAAAGGTAAATCTTAATTTGTGGGTGTTGGGGCTGGTGTTGTCCTTTGGCCCTTTGTTTTATTTTTGGATGCATGATGTTCCTTTTGTGTAGCATTTATTTTGGGTTGTGGGATCCAGGTGGTTTTCCCTCCTCTTTGTCCTGTGTTGGTATTTTTTGTGTACCTTCTTGTTTTATCATCTTTGGCCTTCTTGTAAAGGGTTTCAGGTCCCTTCAAAATCTGTCTCTCCCTTAATCAAAAATATTTGCATGGGGAAGGATATTGCAACAATTAATACATTGTAAAATCAAGGAACAAGTGAGGAAGAAGATGAGAAAGTGAAGATTGAGTTGTTTGACGATCTCTTGAGTGATAAAGAGATTCTTGAAGATTAAGTTCTTGTAACAAATAACTTATTTTAGGATGAGAAAGATGAGTCCCTTGACTATTTTTATAACATTCCTGTGAATATAGAAGAGGAGAATTTCATAGAAAAATAGTTTCTTTTGTAAGTCATGAACAAAGAGGAACACAATGTTGTAGAAGAGAAAGATGGTGAATAAATTTTTTCATCAATTTCAAGGAAATAGGCAATGCATAAATTTGATTATTTTATTTAAGATAATGAAAATGAAGCTTATAATTTTATAGATTTTTTTAGTGCATATTGGTGGGAATTAATTATGTGAAGAGAGATAAAGAGAGGAAAAATGAAGGATGGAAGAGACATCAAATACCAAAGAAAAATAGTAAAGCATATTCGAACAAATTAGGTAGATAAGTGGGTATGTGCAGGATCATGGTATGCCAAAAAGTGGCGATGTGAAAAAATAAACTTTTCACTCATCCAAAAAGGTACTAAAAATTTTGTCAACTTTTTCATAGGCCTAGGTGTCAGTACACCTAGCCAAGCCAAAAGCCAAAGCATGGGCCTAATCGGATATCTGATAATATCAGATATTCAATTTTTGCCAATAAATTATATTTGTAGCTCGTGGCCACGTTCAACATTTTCATTGTGAAAATGTTGAACATGACTCTAAGGGTTTTCGATATCTGATAGAATTTCATATCCAATTTTCTCAATATCAATAGGTAAGTTAAATTTTTAAGTTTGTATTGTTTTTATTGTTTTTTAATTGAAATTTGTAGTTTTTTATATAAAAACTAGGGTTTAAATGATCTTTAAAAAAAAAAAAAATTGATTATAATTGTCTATTTGGGTTCTAATTTTAATCAGACATGGACTTAAATCAATCAGAAAACCCTCCTAATGATCCCGCAAATAATCTAGAACCACCTCCAAACAATCCCCCACTTTCAAAAGATGAACCGGTCTCAAACCCTCACCATTTAGAGGATCTCATAGGAGACAATCTAAATATGCTTAGAGGATATCAAACCACATATGATAATATCCCCACATTGTGCCCCATGTTTTCCACATTGAACTCCATTATGGAAAACATGGAGAAACTTACAGAGTGACATAATGTTGCACTTCTTTGGCGCGATTCCATGCACACCCAATTTGACAATGGGCTTGACTATGATCAAGTTATGAACCTAAACATAAAAAAACATGACATATGTAATCTTTTTGTGGATCCCAAAATTGGTTTAAAAGTGGACCCTATAAAACCCAAGTTGTCAATTAAATGGTGCACAAATGATGCAATACATGATAACTTTTGGGACCGCTGGTGGATGGTGTTTGATAGACCACCTCACAACAATTTGGATGTCCCATTTTATTTCATTAAAAATTGTATGCTGAATTTTTTCTCAGTCACAAGGTAAATTATTGGAGTATGAGACCAAACTAGGGTGTAGGCTTAGGCACTCCTTAGGATAGGCCATGAGCACATAGGGTGAAATCTCGCACATATGTTCCCCCTCCCAAGATTTCACCACCTCCTACAGTGCAACATCTTGATATTATTGCTAAGGCCGGCTCACAGACTATTCGAGTCATTCACACCTTGAGTGATCTTCTAGTTACGTAGAGCATGAAATTGTTGCCTCCTCATCCTGATGCTTCTGGCCCTTCCACATCCTCCTCAAGCTCACATGTTTGTATGCCCCACACTTGCATTATGTGCAAGAATTTGTGCTTAGATCCCCTGAATGATAGTGATGCATATAACTACATCTTCGAGGTGGATTATACTACACAACACACTACAAGCACTAAAGCACCTCATGAAGATGTGCATCAAGGGCATAAAGAGCCATGGACTCCTACTATTACGGTAAGGGTAAAAAATTCACTTTTTACATTGTATTTAATTTTAAATGTTCGTATTTTTAGTAGAATTTTCTTATAATGATTTCCCACTTATGTTTTTTTATGTGTTACATTTATGTTCAGTTGATGATAGAAGAGGAGATGGCACAGGTGGAGGGGTCCACGCTTTCGGTCATATCATTTGGCCTTGACACTTCCATGGTACATATGTTTTAATGTACTCATTGGTTTCCTTAAATTATTATAATAGTATATGTACATGTGTTTTCTAATTTTTACAATCATCTTATTACATGCTGATGTAGGTGTCACCAGTTGCCACTTTGGGCAATGTGAGGGGGTATAGGCATCAGGTGTTGACAAGGGGAAGGTAATTAAGTAATTTAGTTTATTTATGCATACATGTATACTTGTCAGTTGTGTGTACTTATTTTTAATTTACATGGTTTATTTGACAGAGAGTGGTGTCTGATGATGTCATTAGACCCTTTCACCATGATAGAGTCATAGACATCTCAATTTGTAGTGATAGCCCCACGATATGTATATTTTTAAAGTTATTTGTGTGTGTTTTACTATCAAGTATATATAATATGATCAAGTCATGATTGTATGAAGTAATGGTTTGACTTTTGTAGGTCACCCCTAGTTTGAGGGAGGTAGAACACTAAGGGTTTGTATCGCTGATGACTCAGCCGACATTTCCTGAACAAATTTCAACATAGGTAAGTTTTAATGTTAATTCGATTATTTTGTAAACATATTTTATACAAAGGATTTAACATTAAATAGTATAACTTGTAGATCAATCTCATCTTCATAAACATATACAGGTCGGAGTCGACATTGGTGGCATTGTTCCTTCGCTACCAAGGACATACATTAGGTCTCCTGTCCATGTGAGGAGACAAAGAAGAAAGGTACATGAGAGTTCAATTTTAGTTTAAATTTTATTTATTATTGTTGAATATGATTTTGAATTTTTATTTTTTATTTGTAGAAACCATATAAATTAAGTAATCTAACTTGGGGGTTCACTTTTGTGTTTGAATGCAAGATCCATCAGAGCCAAAGAATACTTCAAAGAGGCTACATTTTGATGATCCACCAGTAGATATGATGTTCTAGAAACATTTGTAGTTGAACTTCTTATTTTGAGATGTCATATGACACATTTTGAGATGGCGTATGCCACATTATATCTAGATATGTTGATTTTGTAAATATGTACAAAATTATTGTTCATTTTGATATATATGAAACTTGATATTCGATCCAATTTCTTAATTGTGTGTTCATTTAATCATTGTTAGTATGTAAATATGCTTGTGTGTATGTACTCATGTGTATGATTTATGCCTTAAGTATATTCATGTATATTCAAGTACATTCTTTATAACCTAAATTTATGTGTATGGGATACGTGCATGACTTAAGTGAATTCATGTGTATGCTTTATAATCTATGTGCTACATGTATGCTTCATGACTTAAGAAAATTTATGTGTATGCTTTATGTGCTATGTGTGTTCACATGTGTAATTCATCATTTAAGTGAATTCAAAATTTATGTGCTACATTGTATTCATGTGTATCTGATGCTCTCAACCAAGAAAATCCTTCAAAGTTCACTTCACAAATCCGGTGATCACCTTGTCAAATCAACTCTTATGCAATGTATCAGGTTAGAACTCTATTATACATGTCAAAGATGCATCATTCCATGAGAATCAGTAAGAAAATTCATGGAATGATGCTTCTACATCAAGATTTTGTCAAACTATTATTGAAAAAACAATGACCTATCATTCTAGGTACCAAACCCTCATTTCTAGGGTCTATAGGTCAGGGCTTGTTTAAAAAGACTCTTGAAAATCTCTCTAGACCCCCCCAATGGATCTAACACATCCCTATGGACACCAGTAGCATAGATCCATCACAAAATGTACTCATCCATTGGATTATATGCTCACAACAATGACTGGTGCTACTTCATGAACCTTCAATCAACATTTACCACCATTTGTGGTCTCTCCACCACCATATATCCTCCATATCCCTACAACCAAACACTATTGTAGAAGACACTAGTTCATTCCTTGTCTTCAAATGCTAATGAAATGATGCAATACATACATGGAAGTGATAACAAGACAATAGATAATCAATTTACTCCATTTAAAATCATAGACACATTCCATAATGCATTCAAATGACCATCCTTGGTCTCTTTACATTTGCCAATGACCCTTTATGGTCATGTCCCCATCTCCCTTGGAGAAGCAATATTTGTCCATTGTGGGCACAAAATGATGCTTCCATCACGTCTGGTTGGGTAGGTTTACCCTAGGAATGGGCCCACTTTGCCTCTTGACACACCATAATGCTCATCAACATGCGTAATGGTGCTTAGTGGACCTTGGGAACACTTTGGTCCAACATGTTCACAAACATTATATGGAATTTTTGTTCCAAACAAGGTTTTCACTAGTGTTTACCCACCCAACAAGAGCTAATGGTGTAGACCATTCGGTGCCAGGATGAATGGTTTGGAAGAAACTAGTGGTGCAACTTTCAATTGACCCTCACTGCAAGTTTTGGCATCAAGCGAGACTAGTGTGCCAAATTCAAAAAAAATTGAATCTCCCAGAACAAAGAGAGGTTATTGTAGGTCTTAGAAACATAGTCATGTAGCATCTCATAGATTAGTGATACCTCTCACGAGGTCTGAGATACAAGCCTCAAAAGATCATTGCCCAATCATGCTTAGTGCACCTTAGGGACACTTTGGTCTGACATGGTCATGAACATTCTAGTGACTTAGTGGTCACAATAGGGTTGTCACTAGAATTTACTTGCCCAACTAGAGCGAATGGCATAGACCATTCAGTGTTGGGATGAACGCTTTGGAAGAAACCTAGTGGTGCAACTTTCAACTGACCCTCATTGCAAATTTTGGCATCAGGTGAGATTGGCATGTCAAATTCAAACAAATTTGAATATCCCAGAATAGAGAGTTTATTGTAGGCCTCAGAAACATAGTCCTGTAACATCTCATGGTTTTTCGGTACCTCTCATGAGGTCCGAGAGACGAGCCTCAAAAGATCATTTCCCAATCATGCTTAGTGCACCTTGGGGACACTTTGGTCTGGCATGGTCATGAATGTTTGAGTGACTCAGTGGTCAAAATAGGTTTGTCACTAGCATTTACCCATCTAACCAGAGCTAATGGTGTAGTCCATTCAGTGTTGGGACAAATGATTTGGAAGAAACTCAGTGGTACAACTTTCAAGTAACCCTCACTACAAGTTTTGACATCAAGTGAGACTTGCGTGCCAAATTCAAAAAAATTTGAATCTCCCAAAATGGAGAGAGGTTATTGTAGGCCTTAGAAATATGGTCATGTAGCATCTCATGGTTTGTCAAAACCTCTCATGGGGTCTGAGATACAAGCCTTGAAATATTGTTGCCAAATTGTTCTTAGTGCACCTTGGGGACACTTTGGTTTGGCATGGTCGTGAACATTCTATTGACTCAGTGGTCAAAATGGGGTTGTCACTAGTGTTTAACCACCCAACTAAAGCTAATGGAAAATATCATTTGGTGCCAGGATGAATGGTTTGAAAGAAACCCAGTGATGCAACTTTTAACTAACTCTCACTGCAAGTTTGGGCATCAAGTGAGATTGGCGTGCCAAATTCAAATAAATTCAAATCTCCTAGAATAGAGAGATTTTATTGTATGCCTCAGAAACATGGTTCTGTAACATCTCATGATTTGTTGATACCTCTTATAGGGTTCAAGATACAAGTCTCAAAAGATCATTGCCCAATCGTGCTTAGTGCACTTGGGGACACTTTGGTCTGGCATGGTCACAAATGTTCTAGCGACTCAATGGTCAAAATGAAGCTATCACTAGTGTTTACCTATCCAACTAGAGCTAATGGTGTAGTCCATTTGGTGCCATGACAAATGGTTTGGAAGAAACCTAGTGGTGCAACTTTTAACTGACATGCACTACAAGTTTTGGCATCAAGCGAGATTGGCGTGCCAAATTCAAAAATAATTGAATCTCCTAGAATAGAGAGAGGTTATTGTAGGCCTTAGAAACATAGTCCTATAGCATCTCACAGTTCATCAATACCTCTCACGAGGTTTTAGATACAAGCCTCAAAATATCGCTGCCTAATCGTGCTTAGTGCACCTTGGGGACACTTTGGTCTAGCATGGTCACGCACGTTCTAGTGACTCAGTGGTTGAAAAGGGGTTATCACTAGTGTTTACCTGTCCAACTAGAGCTAAAGGCATAGACCATTCAATGCTAGGATGAATGATTTGGAAGAAACCCAATGGTGCAACTTTCAACTGACCCTCATTGCAAGTTTTGGCATCAAGCGAGATTGGCATGCCAAGTTCAAAAAAATTGAATCTCCTAGAATAGAGAGAGGTTATTGTAGGCTTCAAAATCATGTTCTTTTAGGATCTCACATTTTTTCATGCCTCTCACGGGGTCTGAGATACGAGCCTCAAAAGATCATTATCCAATCGTGCTTAGTGCACCTTGGGGACTCTTTGGTCTGGCGTGGTCACGAACATTCTAGTGATTCAATGGTTGAAATGGGGCTGTCACTAGTGTTTACCCACCCAACCAAAGCTAATGGCATAGACCATTCAATGCTGGAATGAACAGTTTGGAAGAAACCTAGTGGTGCGACTTTCAACTGACCATCACTGCAAGTTTTGGCATTAAGCGAGATTTTCGTGCCAAATTCAAATAGATTTGAATCTCCCAAAATAGAGAGAGGTTATTATAGGCCTTAGAAATATGATCTTGTAGCATCTCATGGATCACTGATACCTCTCATGGGGTCTGAGATACGAGCCTCAAAAGATCACTGCCCAATCATGCTTAATGCACCTTGGGGGCACTTTGGCCCGACATGGTTGCGAACGTTCTAGTGACTCAGTGGTCAAAATGGGGTTGTCACTAGTGTTTACCCACCCAACCAGAGCTAATGGTAGAGACCATTCAGTGTCAAAATAAATGGTTTGGAAGAAACATGGTGGTGCAACTTTCAACTGATCCTCACTGCTAGTTTTGGCATCAAGCAAGATTGGCGTGCCAAATTCAAAAAAAATCAAATCTCCCAGAACAGAGAGAGACTATTGTAAGCCTCATAAAAATGGTTCTATAGTATATCATTGTTCATTAGTACCTCTTATGGGGTCTAAGATACGAGCCTCAAAAGATCATTACCCAATCGTGCTTAGTGCACCTTGGGGATACTTTGGTCTGGCATGGTCGTGAATGTTCTAGTGACTCAGTGGTTGAAATGGGATTGTCACTAGTGTTTACCCACCCTATCAAAGCTAATGGCATAGACCATTTGATGCCAGGATGAATGGTTTCAAACCCAGTGGTGCATCTTTCAATTGACCCTCACTACAAGTTTTGGCATCAAGCGAGATTGGCATGCCAAATTCAAACAAATTTGAATCACCCAAAATGAAGAGAGGTTATTGTAGGCCTCAGAAACATGGTCCTTTAGCATCTCATAGTTTTTCAATACATTTCATGGGGTCTGAGATATGATCCTTGAAAGATCATTGCCCAATCATGTTTAGTGCACCTTAGAGACAATTTAGTCTAGCTTGGTCGTGAACATTCTAGTGACTCAGTGGTCAAAAAAAGGTTATCACTAGTGTTTACCCACCCAACTAGAGCTAATGGTGTAGTCCATTCGGTGCCAAGATAAACTATTTGGAAGAAACCTAGTGGTGCAACTTTCAACTGACCCTCATTACAAGTTTTGGCATCAAGTGAGATTGGCGTGCCAAATTAAAAAATAATTCAAATCTCCCAGAACATAAAGAGGCTATTGTAGACCTTAGAAACATAGTCATGTAGCATCTAATGGTTCTTTGATACAATTATACACTAAGTTTGCACCCTTGGTTCAAGCTCTCTTGGTCTTGATAACCTAGTATAACATGGGAATCATCTCCAGGTTGTGGGACCTATGCTAACTAAGATGAGACCTCCAGGTTCTAGGCTGGTTCCTCTTGGATAATCACCTTAATTTTCTTCTTGATAGGAAAGTAAACTCTTGAGGGAAAAGGGATAAGAGGAATGCATGAAAGGGAAATGACTAAAAGCAAACTATCCTACTAGGTGATACACCAAAAAGATGATATGAATTATAGTATAGAGGATGAAATCAGTGCATGAACTTAGGTCTAGGAGATCACAACTCACTGAATAGGTTTGCATAAATATTTTATAGAAGGGTCTACAATAGAAAGAGGCTATTTAGGGAAAGAGAGAATTTCACAAACAATAGAATTCCTAAGAATTTAGACAACAATCTATAACCTGCAAACAAACATTCACCTCTACAACTAGGTATAGGAATTAGACAGATTGTCAAGGGGTTGAAGTATACCCACAAGATCATTCAAATCAAATCATCCATAGGACTACACATGAATTGTAGAAAGAAAGAGGGATCAAGAACCCTAAGATATTACTAAAAACATACATATACTTAATCCATTAAGAGAAAATTTAGACAAGAAAGCATAGGGACAGAAAGAATGTCACAAAATACCTTTGCAATATCTAAACCTGATTTAAAGGTTACAAATTGCAGAAGCCAGAGGGTAGAAAGAATGCCTTGGATAACTCCTAAGAAAGAAAACCTCTCTTTTAAAATTGTAAACTTTGAGCTCTAAAAGCTCTAAAAACTAATATATACACCTCCTTTATTGCACACAGGCAGGAGCAAAAAATCTAATTAGGGTTACATAGATTTTTCATAGAATAATAGCAAACCCTAATTCTATGATTTCTAATCATAAATGCATCCTTGAAATATCTTGATTGATCAGATATCTATTTGTGTGTCCATTTCATTACTATATATACCTGCAGACAAGCCACCTTGATCCATCTACCTCTTTGCAACTCGGGCTTGCCATAACTATTCAAATCTAGTACTTCTCAGATATTTGAATTTAAAAATATAAATGGTCACAAGTGGTGCCAAGGTTTTCTTTATCAATGGCTGATATTTAAACTTGATCTATATTTAAAACATAGCCATCAGATCTTTCCAGTTTACCCGAGCACCGCTTCTGTTCTTAACCCTAACTCTGCATTCACCTCAAGTTCTCTTTTCCCTTTAGTCGCTGAGTCTCCTGACCTTTTTATTAACCCTAGCTTTGTCTAGCAATCACATGACAAGCGTTGATCTTACTTTGATCTCACAGTAATCTCTTTATCTCCTAATATCTTTGGCATATTCCTTCTTGTTAGGTGATCCCCTGACTGAAGGTAATCTTGTAATCGTTGGATGGAAAAGAATATTCTCTTTTTACTGAGTGATCACTTGACTGAGCTACAAACCTGGGCCCATCCTACCACTTGTCATTCTTTTATTTTCTTTTGATAGCTTCATCATCTCTGACAACCGCTGATTGCTCTGAAATTGGCCCACCTTATCTTAACCACAGGAGATCTAGAGATTGGGTGACTTTATAAAATTTCAAGTCTCGTGAACTTTTGCTAACCCTGGGTTTGATCATGAGACTCCCCGACTGAAGGAAAGCTAACCTAGCTTTAACCTCTACCTTTAATCAAGTGATCACATGACTATACCTTTAATCTCCAAGTCTCCTAACCCTTTAGAATATTCCTTTTGCGCTAGGCAATTACCCAACTGCATAAATCTCATGATCTCGTGACTTCATAGAATATTCATTCTGCATTATGAGATCACCCGACTAAGCTTTAGTCGCTAGATCGCTGAATAATATTTGGAGATCTAGCGACAACACTTTAACCTCCAAGTTGCCTGATAGAAAGAATATTCTACTTCTATTTTGAGATCACCCGACTAAGAATATTCCACTTATGTTTTGAGATCACCTGACTAAGGCAAATCCCATTGTCGCTGAATGGATCAAAATATTTGATCTACTTCACACAACTAAGAGACTGAGCCTATAGAGCCTGGGCCCGCCAGAGACACATGGAACCTTATCATTGCATTGCACTTTACCCTGAGTAGACAACCTCTTGACCATGATCAAATCTGGAAACCTCCCAACTGAGTCAATCTCAAAGTCCCATGAACTTTTGACTGACCACGGTTAACTCTCACAACTTCCCGACTGAAGGAAAATATTAACCTGGCATTGACACAAGTCATAACTGCAGTAAGGAAAATCACTTAGTCGCTAGATCTCTAGAAGAATTTCTGACCTTGGGTTTCATTGAGAGATTGCTTAACTAAAGAGAAATCATCAAGTCGCTGAATGGAAATATAATATTCCATATGATCAGGAGATTAAGATATAAAAGGAAGTTGCGGGGTCGGGAGATAGAAAATAATATTCTTTCAAGCTTTAGAGATCTCGCGACTAGCTTTAGAAAAAAAATAACATGGGAAATGAAGACATAAGTGGCCGAAAAAGGTAATGGTGAAATAGAACAGGCCATAGGGCTTCTAGGGTTTTTTGGCCTCTAACGGTCACATTTTTCAAACTTGAGGGCCTGTACCCAAAATTGAATAGATAGGAAATTTTGGGTAACATTTTTGGCGATTTCTGCTGGATGTCAGCCTGCTAGACATTAGATCAGTGGCCTTGAAACAATTCATTGGGCATGGAGTCATCTCTTGAGCATAAAACATTCTTGATAGAGAGATAGACCTGGAACTGGGAGGAACAAAAATGTGCATGAGCACTTCTTGAAAAGTAGGAAAACTAACCTAGAAAGCAGGGACATAAAAATAGGGAAACATAATTACAGGTATTTACAAGGAAGGATTGACCTCAAAACAAGGCTTCAAATGGAATCCATTAACTAATATGGGCAAGGCATCTCCTTCAAGATTTGATAGCTGAAAAGCATTAGGCCCCTTGCATTCTGTAATAACAAATGGTCCACCCCAGAAGAATCAAACTTTGTATGTCTGCTAGGTTTTGATTTGAATTCATCCCATTTGAGAACTACATCTCCAACTTTGAAGCTTCTGGCCATGGTTCTTTTATCAAAACTTTTCTTTTTTTGTATCTGATGGAACTCCATATCTTTCATGGATTTATCTCTGAGTTCTTCTAACTCTATGAGCTAAGCATACCTGATTTGTAAGGGATCTCCTTCTTCAAATAGGACATATTGAGTGGCCAAGTCCAAAGCTAGAAATTCAGTTGAAATGGAAAACTTAGCTTCTCTACCATATACTAACACATAAGGAGAATTCCCAATGATCTTCTTTGGGGTAATCTTGTCCAACCATAAGGAAAATTTCAATTTAGTATGCCAATCCCTTTGGTTATCCTGTAGAGTCTTCTTGATTATCCTAATCAAGTTCTTATTAGTTGATTCTGCCAAACCATTGCCCTAAGGGTAGTAATTTGAACTTTTATTCATATAAATGCCATTTCTAATTGCCCATTCTGAGACTTTAAGGCCTATGAATGCCAATGCATTATCTGATATTATGGAGTCTGGAGTGCCGAATCTATGAACTATATCATCATAAAAACTTAAGACAACACTCTCATTTGATTCTTTCAAGGCAACTGCCTCTGTCCATCTAGTGAAATAATCTATTGCAGTGACTTTTCCACTTGTGGCCTGCACTAGATGGAGGATTAATCATGCCAATAAAGTCTATGCCCCATCTCATGAAAGGTTGTTCTATTCTGATTGGCTAAAGGGGCAGAGCTACAAGCCTTTATTTTCCTACAAACATGGTGCATTTGATGCATTTTCTCACATAATCATGAATATCCTTGAAGATAGATGGCCAATAGCATCCAGCCCTCATGATTTTAAAAGTAGTAGTCCTAGGAGAAAAATGACCTCCAGAAGGTCCATCATGAAATTCAAATAGGACAACAGCTATCTCTTCTAAATCAATACATCTCAAAAGGACACCATTGTGATCCTTTCTAAAAATAAATTTATCTATTAGCACAAAGGGAACAAATTGTAATCTATAATATCTTCTTCTTGCTGAATCTAGGTCTGTTGGACATTATCCTATCTTCAAGTAATGAATCATGTTAGGCAGCCAACCTGCTACCTTGGCATGTTCTTCTATAGAATACATGACTAGAGATGCATCTGTTTGCTCTAATTTCTTTGAACTTTCATCCTTTGCCAAATTCTCACAAAGACCCCTTCCTTTAACCAACTTGGTGGTTTGGATATCAATGTCATACTCCATCACTTTGGTAATCCAACCAGCTCTTTTCTCATTTAGGTCCTTGGAAAGAAAAAATTCTTTGACACTTGGATGAGTAACTTTCAAGTGTACCTTGCTATGGGTCAATAAATATCTAAACTTTTTAAGGCTTTTTACTACAACAAGTACATGTTTTTTCCACAAAAGAGTATCTCTATTCATACTCTTCCAAACCTTTGCTGAAGAAAGCAATAGGTTGCTCCAATCCATCCAAATTTTCTTGGGTCAACATTACAGATATAGCCTCATGACCTCCATAAGTATAAAGGATAAAATCCTTACTGAAATTTGGGTTTAATAGAGCAGGAGCTTCTATCAAGGCTTCTTTGATAGCTTGGAAATTGGCTTTCCTTTCTTTAGTCCAGTTGAAGGCTGAACTCTTCTTTAACATGGTTGTCAAAGGCTTCAGTAAATCTACAATATTAGGCAAGAAACACCTAACAAAATTAATCCTTCCTATGAAAGATTGAAGGCTTTTCTTATGATGTGGAAAGGGTAGCTCTAGGATGGCTACAATCCTTTCAGGGTCTACTATGATTCCCTCCTTGGACACTATGTATCCTAACAATTTCCCCTCATGAACTACAAACACACATTTCTTGGGATTAAGAGATATCCCAAACTCTCTACACCTTTCAAAGATCTTCCTTAGATGTTTGATATGATCTACTACATGTTTGGAATAAACAATTATGTCATCCAAGTAGACCAGTACAAACTTGTACATGAGGCTTTTAAAGGCCATATCCATTGCCTTTTGAAAAGTAGCACCTACATTTGACAAACCAAAGGGCATCTTTTGATAAGCCATGGTTCCCCACTTGGTTGTAAATGTAGTCTTGTATTGGTCCCTTTCATTAACTAGGATTTGATTATATCCTAAATAGCCATCCAATAATGAAAATCTCTCAGATCCAGACACACATTGTAAGATTTGTTCCGTAGAGGGTAATGGATGGTGGTCTTTTAAAGAGGCTCTATTGAGATCCATGAAGTCAACACATAACCTCAACTCCCCATTCTTCTTCCTTACAGGAACAAGGTTGGAAACCCAACTAGTATGCTTGATGGGGTAGATGGTACCACTTTCTATAAATTTGAGCACTTCTCTATCCATAAGTGGCTCAAGCTTGGGATTAACAAGCCTTTTCTTTTGTCTTACTAGTTTGGCATTAGGCTCTAGTTCAATAGTGTGCTAAGCAAGGGCTAGATTAAAACCTTTGAGGTCTTCATATTGCCATGAAAATACATCATTGAATTCCTTAAATAATTGGGTGTAAGCCTGCTTTTCTAAATCAGTATTTATTTTTCCAAATTGTAAGCTTTTACCTGGTTCTAACTCTAATTCAACACAATGTTCTTGTTGAACTACCAGACCAGCTTTGTTCTTCTTAACTTGGTCATCCTTGTTGAAGATAGTTTCTAAGGTGACAAGACCTCTAGGCATCTTATTAGATTTAAGTTGTATTACTTGGTCACAACAGTTCTGCAATAGTCTATCTTGGTTATGCTCTGAGAAGACATCCTCTTCAAACAAGAATTGCAGAATCTACTCATCATTGTCAAACACTTGCCAATTAGTATCATTATCAGGGATAGAAGTTCTGACAATTAATTTTATATGATGTTGGGTCTCCTCATTTGAAATACTATTAGGAATGTCATACTGAGATCCAACAGCAGTTAATCTATCTGAATTTTGATTTAGCTTCCTAGGGATGGCAATAATATTGAAAGCACAAAAGTCTTCAATTGCATCCCAAACTCTGTGTTTGTACACTTTCATGGTGTCATTCTTGGTTTCACTTATCCCTCTCACTTGGTTGACTACTAACTCACTATCACTATAAACTTTTAAGGCTTTGAGACCTCTCTTCCTAGCCCACTCTAGTCCATTCACTAGACTTTCATACTTTGCAGTGTTGCTAGTGCAAGAGAAACTGAATCTGAAAGCTGTATAATATCTTTCTCCCTTTGGGGACACTAGCATAGCACCACCAACCATGTATGCTTCTAGCTCCATCAAAAAACAATTCCCAAACTTGATTTCTCTGATCCTCTGAATTAGTGTCCTTTTTGAGAAGGTTTGGCTCTATGGATCCACTTTCTTTTATCAAATAGCTTCCCAAACCAGTATCCCAAATAACATTTTCTTGGGCTTCTAAAGCTTTTTCTGATTCTAGTTCATCTAGTAAAATATCAGGGATATTTTCTATCTTAGTGTTTGTTTCTTTGATAATTGGGAAGTCATTGCTATCAAATGCAAGGCAGTTTGTATTGATGGCATTGGACATATATGGTTCTATATGGTGTTCTACCAATGATTCAAATTTAATGGTGACCTTGGTACCATATCTTATGTGGAAGAGCATGTGAGACCAGTCAGAAGAAAGGTAGTCTCCTATCTTGGTTGTAAACTCCCTTGACAGACATATGGCAAATAAAGAAAGGAGATCTATGATATATATATCAAGTAGGATGGAGAAATTAGGACTTTCATGAAGGATTAGACTGGTATCCTTAGCCACACCTATAGTGTTAACTGAGGATCCATCAAGTTGTGTAACCCTTTTTTGGAAGGGTTCATATTTAAGTCCTAATTGGTCAACTACCTTTTTGGGCATTACAGTACTAGTAGCTCCACTATCTACCATACAATTATGTACTAAGGATTTTCCAATAATTAAAGATACATAAAAGGGAGGTGGTTTTGAGTTCCTACCTTGAATGGTATTGGCTTTGGAGTTGCAACTTGGAGCCTCCTTTTCTTGATCAATGTTGACCAACACTAGCTTTGTAGTCTCTTTTGCAGGCTGAGGAGCTATTACTTCAGTCATGGCTTTCTTCAAAATCTCAGGTTATCCTAGAATAGCCAAAGAGTCCCACATAGACATAGTAACATTCACCTTCTTCATGTTGTCTACAATGTTGAAAGGTTTCATAGTGTGTACTCTTTGTTGTGCTTTTACTATAATGGGTTCCACTTCTTTGGAAAGTTGGCCTTCTTTGCTTGTAATGAAAGGAGCCTTCTTCAATATGGTGGGAGTAGCTTGCTACAGTGGTTTTGCAGATGTAGTAGCTTTATTCCCAGAATATTCTCGCTCCATGTCTTGAGCTCTTCTCTTTGATCTTGTGTTGGCAGCAATACAAAATTCACCATTGACTCCATTGAAGTCTTGCTGCTCCCAATTGAAAAGAGCAGTCTCATCAACTTATGATTCCTGTTGAGGAATTGATCCACTAGAAGAGGCCTCTAATTGGGCATGTGAGGCATTCTGAACCATTAGTGCTTGATTCATCCATCCATTTGAACATGTAGCCTGATTGTGAGGTTGATTGCAAGAGAAACACCATTCATTGTCCAAGGCCATATTATTTTGACTAGGAACCATGTCCCTAACTAGATTTGTAGAATTAAGAGGTGTAGGGTTGTATGGTTGGAAAGCTCTTTGATTAAAATTTTTCCTTTGTCCTTGATATCCTCCTTGGTATGGTGGCCTATTTTGTTGATAAGGCTATCCTTGATTCTGATATTGTTGATTAGGACCTTGGCCTTGTGGCTGAAAGGGGGGTCTGATTCCTTTCCCTTGCTTCTTTAGGTTTGTAACCTCTTTAGTTAAAGTCTGTAGCAAATTTGTCATTTCTTGCTAACTACTTTGCTGACTATTCCTCATTTCTTACAGTTCCTGAGAGAAACTTTCCTTTAACTCCTTACCACTAGTACTAGCCTGAGGTGCTAATATGGTGGGAATAGGGGTAAAAGGAGGTATTTGTAGAGGTGCAGTGGGTTGAAGGCTAGGAAAGATGGGCACGGCTGGCCTTCTTTCTATCATGCCTGCCTGAATTAAACAATTTTCAACCTTGACAGCTATGTCAAAAGCTTGGGGTAGAGAGGTACCACCCATAGATTGGATCATGACAAAGATCTGACTATTCAAGCTTTACAAGAAGTATAGGAAAGCATGATCAACTGATGGACTCACCGAGTCTAGAATTCTATTACATGTCTTGAGGAATCTATTGTTGTAATCTATCATTTGTTCTTGAGGGTCTCTTTTAATGGTTTTCAACTACTCAACCAAAGACAAGTTGTCTGATTTATCCTCAAAGTGTCTACTCAACGCATCTCCTAATCCATCCCATGATTTAATGGAACCAACAGCCAAAGTTCTAAACCACTCAAGAGCCTTACCCTTGAGGGAGGCTGCTAATAACTTAGTGGCCACATATTATTGAGTTATATTATGTATGCTGCAGATAGTGGTGACATCTCTAATGTTTTCAAAAGTTGTAGTTTGTCCTTCACTTGTGAAATCAGGTAGACTCTTTAGTACCACCAAGGGCACATCATGATGTTGAGCAAAAATCAATGGACTTCCCTAGTTGAAAGGTGCAAAAGCAAACTACCTGGCCATTGTAGGAGCTGAAATTTGCTAAGTAGCAATTGTGTAAGTTGTATTTGATGTTGGATCTGAATCTTCTTCTAGATCTCTGGTTAAAGATCTTCCTCTTCTTCTGAGATGAAAGGGAAAAGGTCTCCTTTCTGAAGTATCAGGTGGTGTAGACTGTACTCTCCTTGCAGGGGATGTTCTCTGGGTTGATCTACCTTTGTAGCTTCTTTTCAAGGGCAACTCTAAAAATTCAGTGGGCTTTGAGCTCCTACTCTCAATCTTTCTCATAAACTTTGAACAAGCTTAGCCTGACTCTATGAAATCAGTGGAGTCACCAGATATACTTGACTATCAACCTTTGAAAGGTCTGTATTATGCAATCAGTATATTAGAGATAACATAATCTTTCAAAGATGAACTTCTCTTTGTAGTCATAAATGTTATGCCCAAGGTGAGGTGTCTTTGAATCTGAGATTTTGAACTTATAGGAGCACCTTGAACATAAATTTGAACTTTGTAGTCCCACCGGGCATGCCAAAAATGTTATAAACTAAGTTTGCACCCTTGGTTCAAGCTCACCTGGAGATGATTCCCATGTTATAATAGGTTATCAAGACCAAGAGAGCTTGAACCAAGGGTGCAAACTTAGTGTATAACAGATACCTCTCACGGTGTCTGAGATACGAGCCTCGAAAGATCGTTGCCCAATTGTGCTTAGTGCACCTTATGGACACTTTGGTCTGGCATAGTCATGAATGTTCTAGTGACTCAGTGGTCAAAATGGGGTTGAAAATAGTATTTACCCACCCAACTAGAGCTAATGGCGTAGTCCATTCAGTGCCGAGACAAACAGTTTGGAAGAAACCCAGTGGTGCAAATTTTAACTGACCCTCACTACAAGTTTTGGCATCAAGCAAGATTGGCGTGCCAAATTCAAACAAATTTAAATCTCCTAGAACAAAGATATTTTATTGGAGGTCTTATAAACATGGTCCTATAGCATCTTATGGTTTGTCGATACCTCTCAAGAAGTCTAAGATACGAGCCTCGAAATATTGTTGCTCAATCATGCCTAGTGCACCTTGGGGAGACTTTGGTCCGGCATGGTCGTGAACATTCTAGTGACTCAATGGTCAAAATGGGGTTATCACTAGTGTTTACCCACCCAACTAGAGCTAATGGCATAGTCCATTTGATGCCAAGATGCAATCTTTCAACACTATCCCTTCACCCCAAGGAATCACCATTTTACTTTGGACATATTTGACCAATTTTGACTTAATGACTCCAACTATTACATCATTTGATGATACAAATGTACATGGAATTAAGAAAATACAAATTTAATATAAAATTAAGATGATACAAATATAAGGATACAACATTCATAGTAAGGAAACACATTTTTTGCACTTTACATGGCATTAATACGATACAAATGTGGGCTCTTAATATTTGCATATCAACCCTATGGGCTCTTTTATATTTCAAATTTTGCATCTAATTTTTTATATACAAAATTTGGCATCTAAATATGCACATTACATTCAATTGTTGTTTTTACATATACAAAATTTTGCATCTAAATATGCAAGTTACAGTCGATTATTGTTTTTATATACAAAATTTGGCATCTAAATATGCACATTACATTCAATTGTTGTTTTTATATACAAAATCTTAGATAGACAACTATATAAAAAATAAGTGTCCTTTCCACTCCTAAAGTGCATAAGTTTAACACATGGTACTTGATGACATCTACATTTCAATCCTTACATTCAAAACGTAGAAGAAAAGTTAATAGATAATATAAGAAGTTTATATAGGTTGACAAAATTATGAATGTATAAGTAACTAAACGAACCAAAGAACATGACTAGCCAATGCATAATGAATTTTACTATCATAAAAGATGGGCTAATCAAATGCACACCTCGATCTTGTATATCTATCATATATGTATCCAACTACATTTATAATACACATACAAAACCAAGTTTATTGGCTCAAACAAATAAACCAAAAAACTACAATTAATTTATTGAACGCAATCTTAATAAATAGTGAAAATGTTGCAAGTTGATTTGAACTTACCTACTCAAGTGTGCTTGAAGGGTTATCTCTCTTCTTAAGGGTATTCAATATTGCTTCATGATCAGTAGTACTAATAGTCCAAAGTCCCTTTGTCTTTGGTTTTCCTTGATGTTTCAACAACTTAACATTGGCTGCTATAACAAGGTGTGAATACATGAGAATGGTTATGTGCTTCTCATAGTCTTCAAATGAAGGAATGCCATTATTTCTAATCATATATATGCACAACCATGTTCATGAAAACCCATGTGATCCTATTGGATATGTGCACATATCATCATCTATCATTGGTTGTGCAACTTTCATCTTTCCTTTTACACAACGTGCTAACCATAGATCTGATCTCTCATCATTCCCTTGTGGCACAACCAATGCAAAAATATGTCCTGTATATAGAAGATCTGAAAGATGGTCATAGTCAAGTGAATAATCCATTTCATCATTTATTATAGAGACTATGACTGATAAAAGAGTTAGATAAAGTAGAACCCATGTATTGTTGGCTAAAAATTTTGTAAGCTGACTACACCTCACAAAATTGTAACTTTAGGCAACATCTTGTGAGATTTCTCTCTCCTCTCAGCAATAGAGGAGGCTCCCTTCTTACCGTAGGTGGTTTCAATAGGAACTTAACTAAAATTACAAAAAACGTGGTTCTCTTAATCAATTCCTCTTTTTTCAGGAATGATTTTCGTACAACTACTACTTTATAACTTAACAAAAAGTTCCTTATTGATACGATAATACTGGTGACCTTGGAGGTGACATAAGAACAATACCAAGAGAAACAACTTTCTTTTTATATTTTGTGGAATACGTACATGAACCTAAAGTCTCATACAATTATCCCATATTAGGATTCAAGTAGAATAACCAGTAAGGTGCAAAGTCTCTTACTAGATACTCTCAAACTTAATAAAAATACCTACAAATGTAGCCCAAAGTCTTCAATTCTAAGTAATTGCAACCACTATCAACTATAACAATTTGTCCTCCTACAACACAAAGTCTTCAAAAGTTCAAATTGGCTCTGAATGCAATAGGCAGCTCAAAGTTTGCACAATTGAATTCAAATCCCTCTTGAGAAAAACTCCAAAACTCACAATCAATATCTAGAAAATGTCGTCGCATAACACCTTGAATCAATACAAAATTTGAAAGCAAGTAACCCCTTTTATTGAAAGCAATTCAAATTTACATCTAAGTTCAAAGTCTTAGAGTGTAGATACAAACTCATAGAATTTTATTGCCTTGCCAAAAGATGATTATTTACAATGAGCTCCCTCCTTTGTATAGGAAAAGAGGAGAGAGAAAGATGGAGAGAAAAGGGTAAAACCCTTAACCACCTTGACTTATTCCCTAACTAAGTAGCTAACTTTGACTTATTCAAAGTTGCATGCTTAATGCACTTGTAACTTGATTACATGTTACAACTTTTCACGTGATACTATCACATGCAATTACATATGTCAAATACAGATTACAAAGACATCATAAAAATATTCAAAGTGTCTGACAAGACATGACTACTTTTACATCATCCTTTATGGGTCTTCATGCTACTACAAGATGCTTGATGTTTGATATGCTCTGGTTTGGTGAAAGCATCTTGATCTGGAATATGAATATGCATCCTTGATTGTTGCATTGAGTGTTGATTGACCATTTTTGTCTTGAAATCAATCTATACATGTAAACTTTTGAAACTTTCTAGGGAGAAAGATCCAATCTTCTTATCCAACTTTTGTTCTAATTTTGATTCACTTGATTCCCTCGAAGTTGAATTTCTCTTAAGGATTGCCTTTGAGCTCTCCTATGGGCTTCTCTTTCTTTGTGTATCCATTATGTTTCCTCACATTCCAATATTTCTCTAAGGCCCCTTTCAATTATGTGTCTCTCTCTTTCAAATTCAATATCAACTTCCTCCTCTTCCTCCAAGATGGCCCGAGCAACTTTATAGTGTGTGTTGTCTTCTCTTTGATTCCAAATAAAATCCCCTAAGTCTAAATTGATATATTCTCACCTTACATTTATATCCAAGCCTGGTTACACAAATGGATAGTCAACATAGGAAGGTAACACCATCTTAGATCATTCTTTCTATTTTGGCTTTCACGTTCTGAACTTTCTTGATTCTCCCTTTCAATCCTTTGGGCCTTTTCTTCTTCCTTTTCTGGTGTTGGCTAGAGATTCTCCTAACATAGCAATATGATATACCTGAGTAGCTATGACATGAAGATTCCATAAGGTAAGAATATCTTCAAGTGATGGATCCATTGCACTTTTTGGATGCACAAGAAGTGAGCCTAGGGTATTGTAAGTAGTTGGAATACTTGTGAACAGCGGAAGAACAAATGGATTTGGGTTAGACCGGCTCCTTTGTGGTGAGAAAAACCAAAAATGGGTTTTTCAGAGGGTATTACATATGAATGGACAACAAGTATTAGGTGAGAAAATGAAGCACGGATGGGTCCATTGTACACTTTTTGATGTACAATTATGTATTTTGGAAGACTATGAACATGACATATGGCTGGAAAACTTTAGCACAATGAAGAGGTGAATGGACTTTAGCTCAAAAATGATAGGGAAGACCCAAAAATGGGTTTCTTTGAGGTGATTGCATATGTAGATAGCAGAAGACATGAAAGGGAACATGTGCAAAAATGAAAGGATATGAAATGAATATTTTCTACCATCATGAGTTTAAAGTCAATTAGCAATAGTATAAAAGGCTTATGTAGGTGGATTTTTAAGAGTGAAATCATGTGATGCATGAAGGATAGTGTAAAGTGGACCTTTCTTCCTTTTGAAAAATAATTCATTTGAGGATGGGGCTTTTAATCCCAACTACATATGCAAAAAGAAGAGATATTTTGCATATGCATCTTGAGAAGTGAAGATAGAAGATGAAGAAGCACAAAAAATATAATGTAAGTCTGAAAATAAGAGGAAAATAAATGATTTATATAAAGACATATTCAACATATTCAAGAAAACTTACCTCACTTCTTCACAAGACAAAGAAAGGAAATCCTTGCAATCTTTGAAAAATCTGATTAAGATTATGAAGATTTTTGAAATTGAGAATGATTGAAAGAAAAGTCTTTATATAGAGTTTAATCCATAACTCATTCTCTTCAAAGATAAACATCTCATTTGAGTCAAGGATCAAAATTTGACAAGTGTTGGATTGACGAGAAAATATGTGCAAAATAATAGCAACAAACTTTGACTAAATCGAACACATGTACAAGCATCAAAAAATGGCACCTAGGATTTTAAATCCATTCAAAAACAACAATAAACAAGCTGAAAATGAAATCTCTTACCCTAGAATCCGCCCTTATTAGAAAACATTTGGATTAGAAATCAATCTTCATCTTCAATGAAACATTTTTGATTGAAAATGATAGAAAAACAAGCTAGAAATGAAATCAAATGCATATGCTTTTCAAGAAAAAATCACCACCAGTAATTACTAGGAAGAAAATGCATTTTCTCAAGAGAATAGCATGTAAAAACAATGTGATTTCTCTTAAAAAATCACCACCAAAAATGCAATGCTTTAAAAATAGGATTCTTCAAGCATATAACACATTTTGGATGTTAAAGAACATATGTCTTAGGATTAAAAATCGCCACCTAGCAAATGACTCTTTAAAAAAAGGTTTTTCCATGTATATAACACATGTTTTTAGAATAAAAATTGTCCCTCAACATGTAAGTTATAAAAATGGATTTTTGAAAGCAATAAACATGTAAAAACATTACATGCATTTCCTCTAAAAAAAATCCACTTAAGTGTGTTGAGTAAAAATGCACTTTTGATATGATAAAACATATGCTTTTGGATCAAAAATCGGCACTCAACAAGTCTTGTAAAAATGTGTTTTTAATGGAGTAAAACATATGTTTCTTGACCAAAAATCACCACCTAGCAAGAAGGCTTTGAAAAATATGAATAAAAGACTCAATAACGGTCTTTTGAAGAGAAATAACACATGTTTTTTAAAACTCAAAACCCCACCAAACACTAAGTAACATAAAAATGGGTTTTTAGAAGACAAGAACATGTGTTCTTTAACCCAAAATCACCACTTAGCATTTGGCTATATTTTATTGAGGCAAAACCATGTGTTTTTGAGTTTGAAATCTTCACTTAAAAATAATGACGTGTGTTTGAGAGATAAAAACACATGTTTATTAAACTTTGCATGTGTAAATAAATTTGAATTCTCCACTTACCATAAATTAAATAACAAATCTTATTTAAAATATGTAATTGCATATGAAAACTCTAGTGACTTGCTTCTTAGGACTTGGGAGTGTATTTTAATGAGTTTTATGCATATGGGTATTTGCAACAAACAACAAAAAACCCACTTTTGCACTTAAAAATATCTCATGTAATTAAATTTAACTAATAATCATAGCTTTAAATAAAGTAAGATAAAAATAGACTTTAAAAAGCCTAAATTTAATAAAACATTAAAAACTATGATTAAATCAACTCAGAATGAGTTGAAATTTTTAAATGGATGATAAAATCCAATTTAAAATTTAAGAATAATTTTAATACGTGCAATTGCCATCAAAAAGTCCACTTTTTAGTAGATTTTAATAAAATATGCAGTTACCCTGAAAAACCCCACCTTTTACCCTATAACTTGAGCTAGACAGCTCTGATCGAGGTCTAAATTAGCTCGAAATGAGTGGAATTCAGAGCACTGACTGAAAGGAAAAATAAGACTAAAAATATTTTCAAGAAGGATGAAAAATGAAGAATAAACATGAAGATTTTCAAAAATCAAGTGCTTGCAGTCAAAGAAGAAAAACTCATTCTGACAAGCATTTAGGGGATTTAACTTGACGAAAAGCTTCAAAAAGATGCATGAAACATGCAAAATAAAGGACAATTTAAGGATGATGAATTGTCTTTACAACGCATTATCTAATACATCAAAAACGTAGAGGATACACCTACGAATCCATGAGAAAATTGCGTAGGGTTGCCCCAACTTTGTGATGTCAAAATTGAGGACAACAATTGGCTCTATCTGAGGAACATACCTCGTTTGTTCTTAGAAATAATGAGGAATGTAGAATCTAGACCTATAAGTTCCTTCACCTACTCCATTGGGCTATAGAGTTAGGGGACTAAAAATAAAAAGACTAAAAAAGGATGACGTGACTGATGCAAAGAAAACCTAGAACAAACTTGTGCAAATGCACTTATTGAAAACAAATAAAAACCTACCTAATTAAAACTAGTTGTCAATGCAAATTTTCAAATGAAACCATTTATTGGTTCAACAAAATAGCTACCTTTTTCAGTAGTTTGCAATACCTTGCATTTTTATAGGCAACTTTGTATACATAAAGCACAAATAACTGAAGCAATGATGTCAATTCCTGATGTAACACCTCTTGGAAGAGATGAACAATTTCACCTTTTTGAGATGAGTCATATGTATTGTTGCTCCAAGATAGGTCCATGAATTCAAACTGCTCCTCTTGAACCGAAGATGCTTCTTTGGCTTCTTCTTCAATTGTATCTTCATGTTTAGGTACATGTGGAATGTCTAGCTTTCTATTGGTCTCTAACCAAGCTAGATGTCTTATTGGACATCCTCTTGATCGTACAAATTTTGATATTTCCTTGCATGTTGCAACTTTCTTGATAGGTTTCATCAACCATGACATCCTCAAGATGATCAAAATGGGTTACCTCATTGCTTCCTTCTGCATCATGCTAGCTACAAATTTCAGACATAAGAGAAATATCTTTGATATTTGAACAAAATTCCCCTATGATGTTCATGATAAGATCCTCATCAAGTTTTGGGGTAAATATTTCATGCAACACTTGTTCAAGTTCATAACCTTGAAATGAAGATGCACTATTTTTAGATTGATTGAGACCTTCATGCATGTCCATCTATTCATGTCTAACGACATGATCATCTTCATTTTCTTGAACATTGGAAGAATAAGTTTCATCTTTTTGATTATGAGTTTCATCTTTTTCATTTTCATCAATAGCTTTCTGAGACTACATGAACTAGAAATAAGAGTCACCAGCTAATTCTGCTTCCTTTTCCTGGAAAAGAATAGCAAGATCACTAGCCTCAGATTCAGGATGCTTTGTTGCTTCCTTCACTGATGGTGCCTCAATAGAAATCTTCTTTGATGAGGAAACTAATCTTTGTTGATTCTCACTAGTAGGACTATGAGCAACAGTTGGAAGGGGTGCCCTTTCTACATCCTCATGACGAACGAAGAAGATACCTTGAGCTATTTTCTTTTTGAAAGCAAGCAACTCATTTACCAACCTTTACACTGTAGGATCCATCCTAGTAATGGAATAAAATGAATCGGAAGAGATATTACTTTCTTCAGACCCATTTGCTTCAATTCTTATCTGCCAAGCAAGAATGAGATCATCTTCAATTCTAATCACCAAAGTCTATACAGCTAAAAGAGTAGTTGGGGCTGCTCTTCTCAATAGAAAACTAGCTTTAGGAATTTGTGCATTTACAAAGAAGTACTTAAAATTTTTAAATGTAGATTGAGCAATAGATGGAATCCTTCATGTCAATTTGTTGAAATGAGCAAAAAATTCACCCATAAAAATGTGAGATGCCTTCTTCAGCTAGGTGAGTTGGGCCAATAGTGCATGAGCATCCTCAAGAGGCTTGAACCTTTCTTCAAACTTGGCTATGAGAGTAGCCCAGTTTGTGATGGTTTGTGATGCAAGATGATAAAACCAATCAGTAGCCACTCCTTAGAGAGTTTCTACGAACAACCTGACAGACACGCCTTCATGTTCAATGCCATGAACACCACATGCAATGTAAAAAGTAGCAATATGTTCATCTAGATGTTGTTGTTCATCACTAAAGAAATTAGGAAAAGTCTTCCTCGAGCCATCAAGAAGAGCATGTAGGGGTGGAGCTAGATTCAATGCACCAAAAGTATTTCCCCAAGGACCTTGGGCCATTTACATGTCCTTGGTAAAATCTTGAAATACTAACATAAATAAATTACAATAAATATATACAATGAAAAAAGACTTGGGTTTACTTCAAACAAAATCATGAGACTCTCAAATGCGCGTTGTGTCCCTAGTAGAGTCTCCAAAAACTACTGGCTGAAAATTTTGTAAGCCGCTAAGACTACAACTCACAAAATTGTAACTTTAGCCAAGGTCTTGTGAGATTTCTCTTTCCTCTCGACAATAAGGCAGGCTCGCTTCTTACCGTAGGTGGTTTCAATAAGAACTTAACTAAAATTATGAAAAGGGTAGTTCTCTTAATCAATTCCTCTTTTTTCAGGAATGATTTGCATACAACTACTACTTTCTAACTTAACAAAAAGTGCCCTATTGCTACGATAATACTGGTGACCTTGTAGTTGACATAAGAACAATACTAGGAGCAACAACTTTCTTTTTATATTTTGTGAAATACATACAGGAACCCAAAGTCTTCTATGATTATCCCAAATTAGGATTCAAGTAGAATAACCAGTAAGGTGCAAATTCTCTTACCAAATAATCTCAAACTTAATAAAAATACCTACAACTGAAGCCCAAAGTCTTCAGTTCTAAGTAATTGCAGCCACTATCAACTATAATAATTTGTCCTCTTGCATCACAAAGTCTTCAAAAGTTCAAATTGGCTCTGAATACAATAGGTAGCTCAAAGTATGCACAATTGAATTCAAATCCCTCTTGAGAAAAACTCCAAAACTCACAATCAATATCTAGAAAATGATGTTACATAACACCTTGAATCAACACAAAGTTTGAAAGCAAGTTGCCCCTTTTATTGAAAGCAATTCAAATTTACATCTAAGCTCAAAGTCTTAGAGTGTAGATACAAACTGGAAAAATTTTATTGCCTTGCCAAAAGATGATTATTTACAATGAGCTCCCTCCTTTATATAGGAAAAGAGGGGAGAGAAATGTGGAGAGAAAAGGGGAAAACCCTTAACCAGCTTGACTTATTCCCTAACTAACTAACTACCTAACTTTGACTTATTCAAAGTTGCATGCTTAATGCACTTGCAACTTGATTACATGTTACAAATTTTCACATGATACTATCACATGCAATTACATATTTCAAATACAAATTACAAAGACATGATGAAAATATTCAAAGTGTCTAACAAGACACGACTTCTTTTACATTATCCTTTATGGGTCCTAATGCTACTACATGATGTCTGATGTTTGATATACTCTGGTTTGGTGAAAGCATCTTGATCTAGAATAGGAATATGCATCCTTTATTGTTGCATTGAGTGTTGATTGACCATTTTTGTCTTGAAATCATTCTATACTTGTAATCTTTCGAACCTTTCTAGGGAGAAAGATCCAATCTTCTTATCCAGCTTTTGTTCTAATTTTGATTCACTTGATTACCTCGAAGTTGAATTTCTTTTAAGGATGACCTTTGAGCTCTCCTATGGACTTCTATTTCTCTTCGTATCCTTTCTCTTTCCTCATGTTCCAATCTTTCTCTAAGCCCCCTTTCAATTCTATGTCTTTCTCTTTCAAATTCAATACCAACTTCCTCCTCTTCCTCCAAGATGGCCCAAGCAACTGTATAGTGTGCGTCATCTTCTCTTTGATTCCAAATGAAAGCCGCTAAGTCTGAAATGATATCTTCCTGCCTTACATTTATATCCAAGCCTAGGTGCACAACTGGATAGTTAGCATAGGAAGGAAACACCATCTTAGATCATTCTTTCCATTTTGCCTTTCACGTTCCAAACTTTCTTGATTCTCCCTTTTAATCCTTTGGGCCTTTTCTTCTTCCTTTTCTGGTGTTGGCTAGAGATTCTCCTAACATAGCAATATGATATCCCTGAGTAGCTATGACATGAAGATTCCATAAGGTAAGAACATCTTCAAGTGATGGATCCATTGCACTTTTTGGATGCACAAGAAGTGAGCTTGGGGTATTGTAAGTAGTTGGAATACTTGTGAACAATGGAAGAACAAATGGATTTGGGTTAGACTGGCTCCTTTGTGGTGAGAAAAACCAAAAATGGGTTTTTTAGAGGGTATTACATATGAATGGACAACAAGTATTAGGTGAGAAAATGAAGCATGGATGGGTCCATTGCACACTTTTTGATGTACAATTATGTATTTTGGAAGACTATGAACACGACATATGGCTGGAAAACTTTAGCACAATGAAGAGGTGAATGGACTTTAGCTCAAAAATGATAAGGAAGACCCAAAAATGGGTTTCTTGGAGGTGATTGCATATGTAGATAACATAAGACATGAAAGGGAACATGTGCACAAATGAAAGGATATAAAATGAAGATTTTCTACCATCATGAGTTTAAAGTCAAGTGGCAGCAGTATAAAAGGCTTATGTAGGTGGGCTTTTTAAGAGTGAAATCACATTATGCATGAAGGATAGTGTGAAGCGGCTCTTTCTTCCTTTTGAAAAATAATTCATTTGAGAATGGGGTTTTAAATTTTGACTGCATATGCAAAAAGAAGAGATATTTTGCATATGCATCTTAAGAAGTGAAGATAGAAGATGAAGAAGCACAAAAAATATGATGTAAATCTGAAAATAAGAGGAAAAGAAATGATTTATATAAAAACATCTTCAACATATTCAAGAAAACTTACATCACTTCTTTGCAAGACAAAGAAATGAAATCCTTGCAATCTCTAAAAAATCTGAATAAGATCATGAAAATTTTTGAAATTGAGAATGATTGAAAGAAAAGTCTTTATATAGAGTTCAATCCATAACTCATTCTCTTCAAAGATAAACATCTCATTTGAGTCAAGGATTGAATTTTGATAAGTGTTGGATTGAAGAGAAAATATGTGCAAAATAATAGCAACAAACTTTGACTAAATTGAACACGTGTACAAGCATCAAAAAATGGTGCCTAGGGTTTTAAATCCATTCAAAAACAACAATAAACAAGCTGAAAATGAAATCTCTTACCTTAGAATCCACCCTTATTAGAAAATGTTTGGATTAGAAATCAATCTCCATCTTCAATGAAATGTTTTTTTGTTGAAAATGATAGGAAAACAAGCTGGAAATGAAATCGAATGCATATGATTTTCAAGCAAAAATCACCACCAGCAATTACTTGGAAGAAAATGCATTTTCTCAAGAGAATAGCATATAAAAAAATGTGCTTTCTCTTCAAAAATCACCACCAGAAATGCAATGCTTTAGAAACGGGATTCTTCAAGCATATAACACATTTTGGGTGTTAAAGAACATATGTCTTGGGATTAAAAATCACCACCCAGCAAATGACTCTTTAAAAATAGGTTTTTCCATGTATATAACACATGTTTTTAGAACAAAAATTGCCCCTCAACATGTAAGTTATAAAAATAGGTTTTTGAAAGCAATAAACATGTAAAAACATTACATGCATTTCCTCTAAAAAAAGCCACTTAAGTGTGTTGAGTAAAAATGCACTTTTGATATGATAAAACATATGCTTTTGGATCAAAAATCATCACTCAGCAAGCAAGTCTTGTAAAAATGTTTTTTTAATGGAGTAAAACATATGTTTCTTGACCAAATAGCGTCACCCAACAAGAAGGCTTTGAAAAATATGAATAAAAGACTCAATACCGATCTTTTGAAGAGAAATAACATATGTTTTTTTAAACTCAAAACCCCACCAAACACTAAGTAACATAAAAATGGGTTTTTAGAAGACAAGAACACGTGTTTTTTAACCCAAAATCGCCACTTAGCATTTGGCTATATTTTATTGAGGCAAAAACATGTATTTTTGAGTTTGAAATCTTCAATTAAAAGTAATAACGTGCTTTTGAGAGATAAAAGAACATGTTTATTAAACTTTGCATGTGTAAATAAATTTGAATTCTCCACTTACCATAAATTAAATAACAAATCTTATTTAAAATATGTAATTGCATATGAAAACTCCACTGACTTGCTTCTTAGGACTTGGGAGTGTATTTTAATGAGTTTTATGCATATGGGCATATGCAACAAACAAAAAAAAATCCACTTTTGCACTTAAAAATATCTCATGTAATTAAATTTAACTAATAATCATAGATTTAAATAAAGTAAGATAAAAATAGACTTTAAAAAGCCTAATTTTAATAAAACATTAAAAACTATGATTAAATCAACTCAAAATGAGTTGAAATTTTTAAATGGATGATAAAATCTAATTTAAAATTGAAGAATAATTTTAATATGTGTAATTGCCATAAAAAAGTCCACTTTTTAGGGGATTTTAATAAAATATGCAGTTACCTTGAAAAACCCCACCTTTTACCCCATAACTTGAGCTAGAGAGCTCTGATCGAGGTCTAAATTAGCTCAAAACGAGTGGAATTCAAAGGAACATCGACTCAAAGGAAAAAGAAGACTAAAATTTTCAAGAAGGATGAAAAATGAAGAATAAACACGAAGATTGCCAAAAATCAAGTGCTTGCAGTCAAAGAAGAAAAAATCATTCTGACAAGCATTTAGGGGATTTAACTTGACGAAAACCTTCAAAAAGGATGCATGAAACATGCAAAATAAAGGACAATTCAAGGATGATGAATTGTCTTTACAATACATTATCCAATACATCAAAAACGTAGAGGATACACCTATGAATCCATGAGAAAATTGCATAGGGTTGCCCCAATTTTGTGATATCAAAATTGAGGACAACACGTATCAACCCACTCACTTGACTCACACTGATCCCAATCACACTAAAGACACCTCGAGCAATAACAAGCCAACTCTCATGTCCAAATGGTCCATGTACTAGCATCTGAGCTTTGAAATGAATTCATTTTTGAAGAATCTTTTACAGTTTGACAATCCAACCTATCTCCTATTGTGCCCAACTCAACCAACCAAAATAATCTGTGCACCGCTGAATCAAGAGTCTCCCCTCGTGACAATGCTGAAGTAAACCAATCAATAATAGAACAAGCATCAAGGAGTTCTACACTTGAAATCCTCAATTTCTCCTTAACTAGAGCTCTCTTTACGCATGCACATGCTCCATCATGATCCCCTTTTCCATGAACGGCCTAAAAAAAACTCTAAATATGAGGTACACCTCTCTCTACATACATTTTACATAACCAATAAAATATACGAGCATTTTTTAATTGACCTGTGTAGTTATCTGACCAAATGAGATGTCTATCCATAGCAATATTATTTTCCCGCACCCACTCAAAATAATTCTCAAAGAAATGTTGGACATACTCATGAGAGTGAGATCTATCATCGCTCATATAAAAATAGTACTCTATGATTATCTTCCAGTCATCTTTTGTACTATCAGGGGAATGTCTATATTTTATGTGCACAAAAATAGCAACCTGAATAGAATTGTAATTGTTATACACTGAATTTGAACCTCTGATCTCAAGCTCTCTTGGTCTTGATAATCCAGTATAACAAGGGAATCATCTCAAGGTTGTGGGACCTTTGCTAACCGAGATGAGACCTCCAGATTCTAGGCTGGTTCCTCTTGGATAATCACCCTGATTTTCTCTTAACAGGAAAATAAACTTTTGAGGGAAAGGGATAGAAGGAGTACATGGAGAGGGAAATGACTGAAAGCAAATCTATCCTACTAGGTGATGCACCGAAACTAGGGTTTGGATCTCAGTATAAAGGGATGAAACCAGTGACAGACTTAGGTCTAGTAGATTACAACTCAATGAATAGGCCTACATAAATATTTTATAGAGGGGTCTGCAGTAAAGGGATACTATGCAGGGAAAAGGGAATTTCTCAAGATAGCAGTACTCCTAAAGAGTCAGACATAGACTATAACCTGCAGACAAACATTCATCTCTGCAATTGGGTATAGGAATGAGATAGATTGCCAGGGGTGGAAATATGCCCACAAAAGCATTCGAATCAAATCATTCATAAACATACACATGAGTTGCAGAAAGAAAGAGGAATCAAGGAAACTAAGATATCATTGAAAACATGCATACACTTTGATCCAATAAGATATAATCCACACGAGAAAGCATAAGGACAGGAGAAATGTCATAGAATGCTTTGAAAAATCTAAACAATCAATGAAAATTTAACAACTGTAGAAAGCCAAAGGGCAAGAAAAATGCCACAAATTAACCTTTGGGAAAGAAACTTTCCTCTTTTACAATTGCTAGATCCTGAGCTAAAAAAGCTCCAAAAAAGAATATATACAACTCTCAACTGCACGTAGGCAGGAGTCAAAATTAACCAAGGTTACATAAATATGCATAAAATAATCCAACCCCCAAAAAAGTCACTTCTGATCATAAATGTTTCTCTAAAAATATCCAACCGATCAGATATATCTCCCCTTGTGTGCCCATCTCTGAGACTTTGAGGCCTGTAAATGCTAATGCATTGTCTGAAACTATAGACTCTAGAATGCCAAATCTATGAATGATGTCATCATAAAAACTTAAAATAGCATTCTCATTAGCTTCTTTTAAAGCAACTGCCTCTGTCCACCTAGTGAAATAATCAGTTGCAGTGATTATCCACATGTGTCCTGCACTAGATGGAGGGTTAATCATGCCAATGAAATCTATACCCCACTTCATGAAGGGCTGCTCTATTTTGACTGGCTATAGGGGCAGAGTTGCAAGTCTCTCTTTCCCTGCAAAAATAGCACATTTGACACATCTTCTAACATAATCATGACTATCTTTGAAGATAGATGGCCAATAGTATCCAGCCCTCATGATCTTAAAAGTTGTAGTCCTAGGAGAGAAATGGCCACCAGAAGCTCCATCATGAAACTCAAATAAGACATCTGCAACCCTTTCCAAATCTATGCATCTTAGAAGGACACCATTGTGATCCTTTTTGAAAAGAATTTTATCTATCAGCACAAAAGGAACAGATTGTAACCTGTAATACCTCCTTTTTGCCGAATCTAGGCCTGCAGGATATTGTCCTATCTTCAAATAATTGATCATATTAGGCAACCAGCTAGTTGCCTTGGCTTGCTCTCCTTTAGAATGCACCACCAGAGATGCATCTATGTATTCCAATTTCTTTGAACTTCCATCTTCTGCCAGATGCTCACAAAGACCTCTTCCTCTAACCAGCTTGGTAGTCTGAATATCTATGTCATATTCCATCACCTTAGTGATCCAACTGGCTCTTTTTTCATTTAGGTCCTTAGAAAGCAAAAATTCTTTGACACTTGGATGAGTAACCATCAAATGCACCTTTCTATGGGTCAAAAAATGTCTAAATTTTTTAAGGCTCTTTACCACAGCAAGAACATGTTTTTCTACAAAAGAGTATCTTTGTTCATACTCTTCTAAACCTTTGCTAAAGAAAGCAATAGGCTGCTCCAATCCTTCAACATTTTCTTGAGTCAACATTGCAGATATAGCATCATGACCCCCATAAGCATAAAGGATAAAATCCTTACTGAAATTTGGGTTTAGGAGAGCAGGAGCTTCTTTTAAGGCTTTTTTAATAGCTTGGAAGTTAACTTTTCCTTCTTTGGTCCAACTGAAGGCTGAACCTTTCCTCAACATGGCTGTCAAAGGCTTGAGTAACTCTGCAATGTTAGGCAAGAATCTCCTAACAAAGTTAATCTTTCCTATGAAAGAGTGGAGACCTTTCTTGTGATGTGGTAATGGTAGTTCTAAGATGGCTGCAATTCTCTCAAGGTCCACTATAATTCCCTCTTTGGTTACTACATATCCCAATAGTTTTCCTTCATGAACTACAAGCACACATTTCTTGGGATTAAGGGATATCCCAAATTCTCTACATCTTTCAAAAATCTACCTCAAATGTCTGATGTGGTCTACTGCATGCTTTGAGTAGACAATTATGTCATCTAGGTAGACCAGCACAAACTTGTACATGAGGCCCTTAAAGGCCATATCCATTGCCTTTTGAAATGTAGCACCTGCATTTGACAAACCAAAGGGCATCTTTTGATATGCCATGGTTCCCCACTTGGTTGTAAATGCAGTCTTATATTGATCCTCTTCTTTCACTAAGATTTGATTGTATCTTGAATAGCCATCAAACAATGAGAATCTCTCGGATCCAAAGACACATTGTAGAATTTGTTCCATAGAGGGTAGTGGATGGTGGTCTTTTAATGAGGCTCTGTTCAAATCCTTGAAATCAACACATAACCTCAGCTCCCCATTCTTCTTCCTGACAGGAACAAGGTTGGAAACCCAACTAGTATGTTTGATGGGGTAGATGATGCCACTTTCTATTAGTTTGAGTACTTCCTTATGCATAAGTGGTTCAAGCTTGGGATTAACAGGCCTTTGCTTTTGCCTTATTGGTTTAGCATTAGGCTCCAATTCAATAGTGTGTTGAGCAAGGGTAGGATCAAAACCCTTGAGGTCTCCATACCTCCATGCAAAAACATCACTAAATTCTCTGAATAATTTAGTGTAAGCTTTCTTTTCTGAATTAGTGTTTACTTTTCCAAATTGTAGGCTCTTACCTGGTTCCAACTCTAATTCAGCACAATGTTCCTGTTGGACTACCAGGCTAGCTATATTTTTCTTGACTTCATCATCCTTGCTGAAGATAGTCTCTAAGGTGATAAGACCTTTAGGCATCTTATTAGATCTAAGTTGTATCACTTGATCACCATAGTTCTGTGATAACCTCTTTTGATTGTGCCTTGAAAAGATATCTTCTTCAAACAAGAACTGCAGAATTTGTTCATCATTGTCAAACACTTGCCAATTAATATTATTATCAAGAATTGAAGGTCTGAAAATAATCTTGATGTGTTGTTGATCCGCCTCTTTTGAAATGCTATTGCAGATGTCAAACTGAGATCCAATAGCAGCTAACCTATCAACATTTTGATTTAATTTTCTAAGGATAGCAATGATATTGAAAGCATGGAAATCTTCAATTGCATCCAAAACTCTATGCTTGTATGCTTTCATGACATCATTTTTGGTTGCATTCATCCCTCTTACTTGGCTGACAACAAGTTTATTGTCACCATATACTTTTAACGCTTTAAGCCCTCTTTTTCTAGCCCATTCTAGTCCATTAACCAGACTTTCATACTCTGTAGTGTTGCTGGTGCAGGAAAAACCGAATCTAAAGGTAGTGTAATACCTTTCTCCTTTTGGGGACACCAGCATAGCACCTCCACCAGAACCATGTCTACTTCTAGCTCCATCAAAAAATAGCTCCCAGACCTGACTATCCCGATCATCCGAATCAGTGTATTCTTTGAGAAGGCTTGGTTCTATGGCTCCACTGTCTTGAATCAGATAACTCCCCAAACCAAAATCCCAAACAAGACTCTCTTGGATCTCTGAGGCTCTTTCATCTAGGAGAATATCGGGGATACTCTCTATTTTGGTGCTTGCTTCACTAATGGTTGGAAAATCATTGTCATCAAATATAGGACAATTAGTATTGATGGAATTGGACACATATGGCTCTATATGATGTATTGCTAAGGCTTCTGATTTAATGGTGACTTTGGTACCATACCTTGTATGAAAGAGCATGTGAGACCAGTCGGAAGAAAGATAACCTCCTATCTTGGTTGTGAACTCTCTTGAGAGACATATGGAAAACAATGCAAGGAGATCTATGATATATATGTTGAGGAGACTGGAAAAATTAGGACTAGCATGGAGAATTAGTCTGGTATCCTTGGCCACACCTATAGTACTGACTGAGGATCCATCAAGTTGTGTAACCTTCTTTTGGAAGGGTTCATATTTAAGTCCTAATTGATCAGCCACTTTCTTGGGCATTACAGTGCTAGTAGCTCCACTATCTACCATACAATTATGCACTAAAGATTTCCCAATAATTAAAGATACGTAAAAGGGAGGTGGATTTAAATTCCTACCTTGCATGGTACTAGCCTTGGAGTTGCTAGTTGGAGTCTCCTTTTCTTGACCAGTGTTGACCAACACTATTTTTGCAGTTTCTTTTGCAGGTTGAGGATTTGTTGCCTCTCTCATGGCCTTCTCCAAAATTTCAGGCTATCCTAGAATAGACAAAGAGTCCCACATAGACATGGTGACATTCACCTTCTTCATGTTGTCTACAATATTATAAGGTGCCATAGTGTGTACTCTTTGTTGTGCTTTTACTATGATGGGTTTTGTTTCTTTTGGAATTTGGCCTTCTTTGCTTGTGACGACAGGGGCCTCCTTGGATGTGATAGGGGCAACTTGCTATAGTGGCTCTATAGATGTAGTGGCCTTAGTACCAGAATTTGCCCTCTCCATGTCTTGGGCTCTCCTCTTTGCTCTTGTGTAGGCAACAAAAGTAGCCTCATCATTGACTCCATTGAAATCTGGTTGCTCCCAATTGAAAAGAGTAGTCTCATTCTCTTGTGTTTCTTGTTGAGGAGCTGTCCCACTAGAAGGAGCTTCTGTCTAAGCTTGTGAAGAATTTTGAACCATTAGTGCTTCGTTCATGCATCCATTAGAACATGTAGCCTAATTGTGAGGCTGATTGCAAGGGAAACACCATTCATTATCCATGGCCATATTGTTTTGACTAGGGACCATATCCCTGACTAGATTTATGGAATTAAGAGGTGCAAGGTTATACGGTTGGAATGGTCTTTGATTAAAATTTTGTCTTTTCCCTTGATAGCCTCCTTGGTATGGTGGCCTATTTTGTTGATAAGGTTGTCCTTGATTTTGGTATTGCTGATTAGGACTTTGGCCTTGTGATTGGAAGGGTGGCCTGATGCCTTGGTTTTGTTTCTTCAAGTTTGTGACCTCTTTGGTTAGAGTCTGTAGCAAGTTTTCCATTTCTTGTATACTAGTTTGCTGACTACTCTTCACCTCTTGCAACCCTTGGGAGAAATTTGTTGCAACATGTTCCTCACCACTGGTACTAGCTTGAGGTGCCGATATTGTGGGAATAGGGGTAAATGGGGGTACTTGTGTAGGTGCAATGGGCTGATGACTAGGGAAGATAGGCATGGGAGGTCTTCTCTGTATCATGCCTGCTTGGATCAAACAATTTTCAGCTCTGACAGCAGTGTCAAAGGCTTGGGGTAAAGTGGTACCACCCATAGACTGGATCATGATAGAAATTTTTTTATTTAGACTTTGCAAGTAGTACAAGAAGGCATGGTCAGCTGATAGCCTTACAGAGACTAGGATTCTATTCCATGTTTTAAGGAATCTACTATTATAATCTATCATTTGCTCTTGAGGGTCTCTCTTTATAGTTGTTAATTGCTCAACCAGAGATAAATTATTTGATTTATCCTCAAAATGCTTGCTTAATGCATCCCCTAATTCATCCCATGAAGTAATAGAACCAACAGTTAAAGTTCTAAACCACTCTAGAGCCTTACCTTTCAGAGATGCCGCTAATAATTTGGTGGCCACATCCTCTTGAGTAATGTTGTGTATGCTGCAAATGGTGGTCACATCTCTTATGTGCTCAAAGGCTGTTGTCTGTCCCTCCCCTGTGAAATCAGGTATACTCTTTAATGCCACTAAGGGCACATCATGATGCACTACAAAATTTAATGGGCTCCCCTGATTGAAAGGTGCAAAGGCAAAATTTCTAGCCATTGTAGGAGGTGTAACCTAAAGATTAACAACTATATGAGCTGTATTTGCTAGACTTGGATCTTCTTCCTCTTCTAAATTTTTGGTCAAAGATCTGCCTCTTCTTCTGAAATGAAAGAGGAAAGGTCTCCTCTTTGAAGTATCAGGAGGTGTAGATTGGAATCTTCTTGCAGGAGATTCTCTCTGAGTTGACCTTCCTTTGTAGCTTCTTTTCAAGGGTAACTCTAAAAATTTGGCAGGCTTTGAGCTTCTAGTCTTGATCTTTCTCATAAACCTTAAACAAGGTTGGCCTAAATCTTTGAAAATAGTGGAGTCGCTAGATATACTTGATAGAACAACCTCTAAAGGTCTGTATTATGCAATCTACATATCAGAGATGGCACAATTTTCAACAAATGAACTTCTTTATGGCCCCACCGGGCGTGCTAGAAATGTTATACACTGAATTTGCACCTCTGATCTCAAGCTCTCTTGGTCTTGATCCAGTATAACAAGGGAATCATCTCAAGGTTGTGGGACCTTTGCTAACTGAGATGAGACCTCCAGATTCTAGGCTGGTTCCTCTTGGATAATCACCCTAATTTGCTCCTATCAGGAGAATAAACTTTTGAGGGAAAGGGATAGAAGGAGTACATGGAGAGGAAAATGACTGAAAACAAATCTATCCTACTAGGTGATGCACCAAAACTAGGGTTTGGATCTCAGTATAGAGGGATGAAACCAGTGATAGACTTAGGTCTAGTAGATTACAAATCAATGAATAGGCCTGCATAAATATTTTATAGAGGGGTCTGCAGTAAAGGAATACTATGCAGGGAAAAGGGAATTTCTCAAGACAACAGTACTCCTAAAGAGTCAGACATAGACTATAACCTGCAGACAAACATTCATCTCTGCAATTGGGTATAGGAATGAGATAGATTGCCAGGGGTGGAAATATGCCCACAAAAGCATTCGAATCAAATCATTCATAAACATACACATGAGTTGCAGAAAGAAAGAGGAATGAGGGAAACTAAGATATCATTGAAAACATGCGTACACTCTGACCCAATAAGAGATAATCCACACGAGAAAGCATAAGGACAGGAGAAATGTCATAGAATGCTTTGCAAAATCTGAACAATCAATGAAAATTTAACAACTATAGAAAGCCAAAGGGTAAGAAAAATGCCACAAATTAACCTTTGGGAAAGAAACTTTCCTTTTTTACAATTGCCAGATCCTGAGCTAAAAAAGCTCCAAAAAATAATATATACAACTCTCAATGCACGCAGGTAGGAGTCAAAATTAACTAGGGTTACATAAATATGCATAAAATAATCCAACCCCAAAAAAAGTCACTTCTGATCATAAATGTTTCTCTGAAAATATCCAACCGATCAGATATATCTCCCCTTGCATGCCCATCTCTGTACTTGATCATGCCTGTAGATAAAAGACCTCGATCCATCTACTTCTCTGTAAGTCGGGCTATCATGAATGCCCAAAATCTGATCTCAGATCCTCGAAAGGACCCAAAAATGGCAGCCTAAATCCTCTGCAAAAATTCCCAGCTACAACTACCTTCGAAATTATCAATTCTCAGCTACCTGCACTCACAAGTGCCTTTGCAGAAAAAAGGGCCGCCAACAAAGTTGCACCGCCTGAAAAAGTCAATGGTCACATGATCGCATGAGCTCAAAAGCTTTTATGCGATCATGCAACAGCTCTTTAGAAAACTTGCCTCCGCTTGCCACATAGACGCTTAGGACCCGCAAGATATAACACCTACCAAACTTTTCCACGTGGCCCAACAGGAACTGAACACCTCAGCTGGACCCACGACCACACCGCCTGGAAGCATTAGAAGGATCCTACGGTGGTCGCATGATCACATGGGATCGGAAGATCCCATGCAAACATGTGACCACCGTAGATCTTGAATCTACAGGGGCACATGTTACTGGGCCCCTCCCGCAGACTGGACACGTCACCACCCGAGACCGTAAACCACCAGAGTTGGAAGCTTTGCTGACCATCGAAGGCTTGTCGCATGGTCGCATGGGATCGGGAGATCCCATGTGATCATGTGACAAGATTTGGTTTTACCCCACCTTGGCTATTGCCGACTTGTAACCACTGTAACCACAGGTGGTTAGTCACATGATGTTAACTACCCAAACCGTGAACCATTTGTCAACTATCGTAACTGTGACCGCTGACGGTTTGTCGCATGGTCGCATGGGCTCGAAAGAGCCCATGTGGTCATGCGACCAATCATAAGATGTTAACCACTGACCATTGCATCACATCGGAAGGCAGATCGATGGTCGTCATTACACCACGCGCTTAAATAGGCAACATCTTTCCTTAGCGGTGTAGCGACAACCACAAGATTTTGCCGAGCTTTAACCTTTGCAGATGGAGAATGGGCCCATTAACAGGTGTCATCCTGTCGCATGATCGCAAGGGCAAGTAATTTTCCTTGCGAACATGCGACAACCACAAGATTTTGAGGGAAGCCAGCCACCGGGCCCACAGGTCAAAGTTGCGCACTTGAAGGTCGAAAACACAGAGGGTTTTCGAGCGAAGGTGAAAAACACACTAAGCTTTCAGAGCGGAGGTCGAAAACACACTGAGCTTTCAGACCAAAAGGCAGAAACATCTTGAGCCTTCAGAGAGAAGGTCAAAAACACACTGGGTTTTTGACACTTGAGCACTTCTTTGGAAAATAGGACCACGGCCAAAAATGAATGACAGGGAAATTTTTGGGTAACAGTAATATTGAGCTTGCAACTCATTTTGGGGCTGCAATGTATAGTTCTCTGCAAAGTCAACAACTAATATAATAGTGCCAATTGGGAAAGTGTCCTTACACATCCTGAATTGTTGATTCAACCACTGAAACCTGTGACTATGCCTTGCATACTTGTAAAAAAGATTCTTCCTAAAATCTGAAATAAAATCAGCTACATTACATTCTTTTGTAACCAAATCACATCTAGAGCCTTCACCTCCACTTTTTAATGTATATTTAATGGTTTCATATACCTTTTTATGGACAATTGTATTTTCAAAATCGTGTTCGCAGCCCTCATGAAAATATTCAACAAACTTCACTAGCCCACCACACTCTAAGCACTTTTCATTTTAAAGCAATCTTTTCTATAAAAGAAACATTCATCATCTCTAGGACATAAAAATGATCTAGCAATTCTCTTGATGATTTTGTAAGAGAACTTGCACCACACTCCAAAATTTCACCAGTATGCAAAGTAGAATGAAGGGATCGTAACAGTTCATGGTGCACTGAAAAATCCACAAGATATTTGCAACAAGTATTTCAAATCTTAAGAGGCACACAAAAAAAAGGCTTGAGGGATTCAAATGATCTTTGTGATATTTGCAATGTTGGATGTGTCTCACAAATTTTTTTGAACAACATTGTTTGACTCACCTCCAAATAATGTTTGGGATGCGGGGTGTGGTCTCGAATGCCAATTCTCAACTTCAAGACATCCTTCACATTTGGTGACACTCTTGAGTTAGTTTTCCAAAATAGTTGAATTTGATCCTTCACACCATCGGTAAGCTTTTTATCACAACGTGAAAGTCTCCCACCATAAGCCCATGTATCATGTTGAAGAGGATCATCAAGTCTTTCTCTTCTTGCAAGTGCTCTATCCAAAGTTTTACGATTTAGGTTCAAGTCAACACAAGTTTGTCTCATCAAACGAGCCTTTCTCAAATGATGACTTACTAAGGAGGTTGTAATAACCCTTCTAGAGGCTCTCTTATCTTTTTCCTTGGTAGTCTTCTCAATGGAATTGAGAGCACTAAAAATATTTCTCACAATAATACTAGCATTCTTCTCCTTTTTCTTGTTCATACTAATCTTCAATTTGACTAGTATACGTATCATCTTCTGCATCTTTAACAATTGCACAAACATTTGACATTTCTCAACCAACGTCTTGTGGCTAAAAAATTGATCAAAAAGTTTGGAAACCCACTACTGAACAATTCTTTCTGATCTCTTTCCATCGAAATTGCTCATTATGTTCTCATCAATTTCAAGTAACAATTTAGTTGTTCTTGAAGGTCTCAATTTTGAAGTTTTTCTTTCTTCCTCCCAAGGGACTTCATTGCTCATATAATTTGGACATGTGTTGCATTGATTTGGTTCTTGTGTACCATTATCATTGTAAATTCCTTCATATTCAATTGGTGGATTGTCATTGTCAATGTCCACACTGCCATTGTCCACATCTACATCTACATGTTCATTTTCAAAACCTACATTTTCATCTTCAATCCCTACATTCTCATTTTCAATATTATTGTCATAAATCATTTCAAATTCATATTCTTCTTCACTTGAAACCACATTTAAGGGTGGGCCTATGCCCACGTCTTCATTAATATTTAACATACCTTGTCTCTTGTTTCGATGGGCAACCCTATCCATTTCTCTATATACTTTAATCTCTTCATTTGTGAGTTTCCTCTTCTATTTATGCTTTTGACAACTACTACTCCCCATAGTGAGACCAAAAAGGTGATGCAAAAACCTTTGGTAATAAAGAAATTCTAGCCGAGAAGGGGGAAAAAGTGGATTTTTGTCTTCTACATCTGCAATCCCCTAATTCTCTGCAGAAAAATGTGCTTCTCAGGCTAAGGGACCTAGAGAATAAACTTTTTACTTTTCAATGCTAGTAAAAGAATTGGATATCCAAAAATATTGGATATCCAAAATTATCAGATATCCGATATCCAAAATCTCCTACCCAAATTTTTCTCTCTCTCTCTCTCTCTCTCTCTCTCTCTCTCTCTCTCTCTCTCTCTCTCTCTCTCTCTCTCTCCCTTAGGTATTATTGAACATATAATATATTACTAATATTATACTATTATACAATAGAGAAATAAATAACAATAATATAATACTAATATAAAAATTTATATAATACTAATGTTATGTTATTATCATTTAATATTAATATAAAAAAATTGTAATATATAACTTAAAATTAAAAAAAACACTCAACTCATTTAATATTAACATAAAAAAAATATAAAAAAAAAATATGTAACTTGAAATTGAAAAAACTAGTCAAAATGAAATGTTGAGTTAGGCAGGAAATTCTAGATATTGGATATTATCGAATATCCAAAATTTTCAAATATCTAATTTTATCGGATATCCGATTAGGCTTGGTATTTACCTTGGGCAATGCCAAATGTGAATGGTCAACCCATAAGGCGTGTTCACCAGATTTGTTTTGATCTTGAGACTTCGACCATGTAGCTGACGACCTTTTATCACCTAAAATTAATGAAACAAAAAGGGTTTCTTAAAAACATTATCATCTTTCCATCAATATAATTATTGTCAAATTTTGAGTTCAATAAGTAATTATTACTTATTTTTTAATTGAGTTATCTTGAAAGTCCTAATTGACATACTGATTGAAAAAAAACTATAACTTTCAAACCGTTTAACCTTTTTGAAATATGAAACATGTGTCACATTCTATGCTTCGCCTACTGTAAGAAAAAAAAAAGTTTAGAATTAGTTAAGGTGGTCAGACATGAGAGTTTTTTTTTATTTTGAATAAGTTGTAGCATAAATTCATAATTAATTATTTATTTGGAAAAAAATTACACAAAAATATGTGTCACATCTAGGCATGAGTCTACTACTTATATCTAGAATCTTGTGAAAATATATCATCATTTGATTGTGATTAAGGTGGTTAGACATACACGTACTCTATCTTTTCCCTGAAATTTTTGTACTACTGCATTGAAATCTAAAATTTTGAACAATTAGATTGATTTTTTTTCAAACAAGGGCTAGTAGTTTAGAAACTACATTCAATTTCCTATAGATTCTATTCTTACAACTTTTTCACATAAGGTTGATAAGATGTTCAACTTTTTATGTCAAGTTGACTAACCCTAATTTTCTGATTTTTCATTTCCACTTAAGGCCATAGTTTGGTATACCATGATCCTGCACATACCCAAGTGGATTTAGGACAAGTACATAACTTACAAACATTTATGAGCTTTACTTATGAAAAATTTCAATCTACCTTAGGTGACAAATGTAGGGGCATCCACATGGAAGGAACCTCATTTTTGAAAAATCAAACCTCCCTTAATTTGGGGTGTGTGTTAGCTTCTCCTTTGATTATTTTTGGTGAAAGAGTACTCTATTTTTGGAATAATGAGTGGCCCTTGAATTAAGGCAACACAATTCGTTAGGAATTTTAATTTTACCTTTTTTTTAGGGGGGGGGTGTGGAAGCTACTTTAAGAAGGATGGTAGTATAATTTTCAGGGAATTTTTTTTTGGTGAAGGCTTATATAAACCATATGTTGAATTGTAATTCACCATTGTTGGAGATCTTGTAATAGACTTATATCATATTGTAATGTGTAGACATTTTAGAAATGGGGATCTTAAGATACTAATCATTATAAAGAAGATATAAAAAGAAATAAGATAAGAATTATACAAACATAGATTAAACACATTACACAAGATATACATAGGGAAAACCTTTTTAGGTGTAAAACCCCATTAAAAAACTTATAAATTAGACTATTAAATAGACTTAACTTGAGATACTTCTCCTTACTTCCACATGGCCCAAAATACATTATGTTCATAGTGATAAAACTCACTCTAAAGCTCCAAATTCATATTCCTCTCAAATGAGAGAGAACCTCCTTAAATATAGGAATGGTGACTTCACTAGTCACACCTTTCCAATAACCCCCATTCATAAATAATTAATAATATAATAGTTATTAGATTATAATTATTTCAAATGGGATATGCTTATAAAGCATATAATATATAAGGTTTTACAACCTTATATTAGAACATTATATATAAATGTTAAAAGGGGATGACCCCTAATAACATTATGTTATTTAAGACTCCCCCTTAATGTTAATAGGGGACATCACATATCAATTTTCATAAAATAAAAAGTGAAGTGCCCCAGTAACACATGTCTTCTTTGATAGTGATAAATAGTCACACAAATATATGCATGCTAACATGAAGATTGTGCCTTTTGGACTACATGAAAGCAATCTTGTCATAATTTATAATCCCATTTTTTTGGAAATGATGCTATGAGGCTCATAAATAAATATAGTGGATCTGCAGTCACCTCAAATTAGCCTTTCTCCACGTTCATTTCATAGTGCATGTAGGACTTAATACAATCCTTTTATAAGTGGAAGATTTACAAGGATAATAATTCACAATATGCCCCTCATACTTAATACAAATGGTAGGACATACTAATGCCTATTTGTAGTATTTAAAAAAAAAGACTTACTTATGCATATCTATAGGCTTAAAGGACTTACTAATGCCTATACAAGTCTTATTTTATGCCTGTTAGGACTTATTTATGCCTAACTGTAGAGTTTAAAACTAGGATTTAGCTACTAGGTGGTGTCATTGGCATGACCACTCCCCCTCAATGGCATCACCTAAGGCCAAGCATTGGTTTGAATTTGGAGCATATATTTCCTATTAGGTCTTGCATCTAAGATTTAGCCACTAGTGGGTGTCATGTACACTCTCCCTAAATGACATCATCTTAAAGATAATCACCCTATAGAGGTTTCAATAACTGATGGCTAAGATTTAGATCTCTTTTATATCATAGTGTCCTTTCATTTGAATAGAACTAGAGAGGTCTTTAATGATGGAATACTTTCACTTAAGTAACATACCCATGATCTTCAATGTTCTTTTCACTCTTTAAAAATGCTATTCTTTAGAAAGATTAAAATAATTTCAAGTAAAATGGTATGTTTACATGTATCCATTTGAACTCTTTCATGAATACTTAAAGCCATATTTATTCTTCAAGAGAAAATTTTGTATTGCACTCTTTGATTCAAAGTAACAATAAAAGATAGACTTTTATAAAAGTATTAAATCATCCATGTAATTTAGCAGTTGCACCATATATTTTGAAGGCATAATCTAAAATAGAATCGTCAATATAGTTAGTATCATAGTAATCAATTAAACTTGATCTTGGGTGCAAAGAAAAATATATTATTATACATTTGTCCTTTTCCAAAGATCATATCTACTATTCCTCATGAAAGTAGCAAAGACATCAACATATATTTTAATGAGCATAAGCATGAATAATTAGGTGTCTTGTTTAAAACAACAATAGATGCACTACTACATATGATAATGATAAAAAATAACTAAATAAATGGGTGAGCTATCCTTTCTAGGCTTGCTCCCTGGGCAGTTTATTAGGATGATGGCCACCCATTATAATAAGGTGCTAGATACCCATTACAGTATAGTTTTGAGCACATACATTAAGATTTATAGAATGAAAGCTAAAGTAATATTCAAGAGAGAAAATAAAATGTGGTAGTCAAATATGTATTGAAATTTTATGCAATTTCACCATTGCTAAAGATGATGAGTAAGAAATTTTTTTACCTTCCAATTCACTTCATCATCCATGTTTAGAAAAATGTAAATAATTGGATCATTAATATAGTAAGAATAATAATGTTTTGAGAGAAATAATGATCTCGTGTATATAATGGGCATATCCATTAATATAAACTTGAAATACATAAATAACATGAAAGATGAGTAATATCCGATGGAAATCTTGAATTTTTAAAGAGTGATTAACTTAAATGATGACATCAATATAAAAAAAACTATTAATTATTCCACCATTCCTGTAGCAAACCTAAAATGTTTGAGTTTCTAGGGAAAATATTAATCTTCCAAGTATAAATTGCAACAAAACCCAATAAACATATGTTCAAGATTGCATATCTTCACCCATTTAGACATAGCTTTATAGCTTGAAATGTTTCCATTTAATATACCTCCCTTCTCCATGATATAAGGGTTAAAAGTAACCAATTGATATAAGCCCAATATGTTTTGTTGAAGGATTTAATATAGGGATTCAAATAAGGAAATCAAGGTGTGATATCTAAATATGTCTTGTACAAAAACCATGGGCTTCTTTTGAGAAAAAAATTTCTCCATATTGAAGAGATTTGCAAGCAACCGAGAAGCAACCTATTTGTGCACATAAATAAATGGGAAATCATCCTATAAGTAAAGACAATTAACATCTAATCATGAAACATTACTAGGCTGTATATTTTAAAATACAAATAAATAAAATTATTGTAGTCACTTCTCTCTTGTATCCATATCTTCTCCAAAAACTCCTATCTAAATAAAATTAGAGGAACCTTTCCACAAAAATTGAATACATATTTAAATTTCAAGACTTTTTTTCTATAAACTAGAAAAGGACAAATAAACCCTTATGGTGTAGATGAAAAGGCTTTAGAAAAAGATAAAATAATCTTAACCATAGTAGACCGCAAGGATGAATAATGTCTCATCGATCTTTCTCCATCTTTATGCATATCAATAGTACCAAGGGATATTTAATATGTTAAAATATGTGATATATATTGTACACACAAAAGTAGTGCACTTCTATGGATCCTTACATGCAAGAAAACTCAACAATGAGCTCTCACAAATCGATCCATAGCTCTCTATGCATGGAGTTTCAAGATTTGTAAAATTGCTCTCAGCTAGAGCTATAAACTCATGACCTTGCTAGTCAACCATACAATGAGAGATTCACAATGAAAACAAGGGAAAGAATGCCAATATCTCCAATGAAACCAAATGGATGCAATGTAATGCAAATCTATATGACAATGCAAGTTAATCTATTGCATAAAAGGAAATCTAAGCTAATATGCCATGATAATGCAACTAAGAAAGGAAATATGCAACTACAATGAAATGCAATAACAAGTCTTCAAAGCTTGGATGTAGAATATCTTCAAAGAGCTCCAAAATGACCTAAAAAACCTGTAGCATAACATTAGCATAAAAACTTAAGATATGAAAATGAGGAAGAGAGCTCTTCTTTTATAGAGAATGAGATGAAAATGGACCATTGAGATTAAGAGGCAAAAGACTTAATCAACGATGGAGAAAAATAGAAGCTTGATCCTTGTGCACAAATATACTCCAATAGAAAAATAGGAGTTGACTTTATGTCCATATGAGACAAAAAGTGTTTTTTCCCTTTTTATAAAATAAGAATAATGTTTTATTTGTGCAACATAGGATAAGAAGAAAAGTGGGGATTTTTTATTTAAATAAAAGGGGAGGAAATTCTTTTTAATTAAATAAAGGCTTAGGATAAAGTGATTTTATTATTTAATTAAAAGAGATTTTTAATTAATTAAAAGGGAGCATGTTCTCTTAATTAAATAAGATTTTTATTTTTATTTATTTTCTCTTTTAAATTAAATAAGGCTCAAACCTTAGGAAATATTGAATTGATTATGATTTGATCAAGGAAATTGATATAATTGAAAAATGTTGATATTTGAAAATATTGATTCAGGGATTTGACAAATTGCTAAATGGGGGCCCAAAGTCTAGGCGACCATTTTAGGGTCCATACATATATAAGTAAGGAAGCAATAAATCTTGTAAGTTTTTTTATCAACATGAAGAGAGGGTGGTGGCAAAAGATGGCTACAACACTATTGAATATTTGTATGAACAATGGCATCTCCACATATTTTATAGTGTATTCGACTATAGAAAATAAATTACTACTTAGACTCAACCTCTTGAAGGGAAAAAGATGCTAAAACCTATGGTGGTTTGTCTCAATACAAATTTAATGGGAGAACACTTGCAACTAGTCAAGTGGAATTCTAATAGGAGCAAAAGTTCAATTCATAAGCATCAAATATAGAAGCATCAATATATTCAATTTATGAAGTATTTGAACCTATGGATCTCAAATTATTCATTTAGTAGATTCTTTTGATCTTGTGAAATAGTTATTAATAACATGGAATGATTTTGAGGGATGATTTATATGTTTGAATGGATGGGTTCTTCCACTAAACTTATTGATGAAATGGCTTGTTGAATTAATCATGTGTTTCTTTCAACTTCAATTATGTTTGAATGGATTTTCCTTGCAGTCCATTTTTATATTTACATTCCATAAATGGAGTTACTAGCTAAAGGCTAACAACATTTAGCAAAAAAGTAAAAAACTAACATAAGTTATTTTTTTCCTAGTAACAAGTTATATTTTATTAATCTAATCAGGTTAGAACTTGGCCCAAACTAGGGATGGATATATCTAGGAGAGCCACCTCCCCAAATGAAAGGTAAACCCCAAGAAGCCCATTAACATGTACACACCAGAAAACATCAATAAAAAAATACAACTATAGCCATCACAATTTTCTCTTATCTCCACGCTTTATATGAGAGCGGAGAATCGTGTAAAAGGATTTCTTCTCTTTTTTCCTTTTTTTGTCTTTCACAGTTTCCCAACCACCTTGGCTGCCTCATCTTTCCATGCCAATAGATTTTCCTCAGATCTATTTCCATCTCCCAAGCTACACTTACCATGCTGATGCAGATTTCCATTCAATAGTTCATCCACCTTGTCTCAAGACCCTACATTTCTTTTATTTTCTCTACCTTCCGACATAACAACAAGCTTACTAACATTCTCCATCTTATCAATACTAGCCATTCCAACCTTAACACTGGTCTTAACCAAAGGAGCATCCTGACTCAAATCTCTACATTTCTATTGCAATGCCTCATCATACACTACTTGAGAATAACTCTTATGTTGCTTCCTCATCTTCTCCACTGTATAGTGATGGTGTGAGACACATTTCCATCAAGAAGTTGTCTTAACCAATCTTTGTTTGAAACATTGATATTCCCTATGCCCTATTTGAAAGCCCTTCCTACACCTGAATGAAACCCCTTCATAATTCAAAGGTTGTGTCCAACACCCATTTGTAGTTTTGAGCGATATTTCTATCGGGAGATCTTCATAAATATCCATTTCCACTAAGATATGGGCATAGGTAAAATGTAGAATATTTGAAGAACCTTCATCAATCATTAAAAAATTTCCCAAAGAGTTTCCTATAACTTCAAGACAGGAGTCAAACCATAATATAAAGGTAGATTCATAAGTCACACATAGTAGAATCAAGTCAAAAGTTTCAATAGCTAGATAGAAAGCAGGGTGTTAAGGTTTCAACATCAATGGATGCTTGTGCTCCCAACTCCAAATTATATCACATAAAATCTTTCTTTTGTTATGTGCATTTTCAAAAACCACACTAAAGAAACCTGTAGCACAAAGATAAATCTAGACACACCCTTCGTGAACTAGCTCCCAGTTCTCTGAAATCCATTTGTGGAGCTCACTAAAACTTGACCAAAACTCCTAAAATGCCCTATCAAACCCAGTCCCAAGAAAATTTCAACATTATTCTTCACTTCCTCCACCTCATTTGCTATGTTCACCGCAATGGACCTAGCCATCTGGGGTTTGATTAAATCCCCCAATCCTTCCCCTTGCAGGCATTTCTTCTTTGAAACCCTGATGTCATCTTGGGCACATACCTCACCATTTAGCCCTACAAATTCAACCCCCACATTACCTACCTTTCCACGCCTCTGCGTCTAAGAAACCAACCCACACCGTGCATTTTCCACACTATGCCCATTATTGAGGGTTGCATGCATTCTCATCCTACCTGTTAACAATGACATCCCCTACCCAACACCACAAACAAAGGCACCATTACCCATTCGACCACTCTGCTCACCCTTAGTACCTACACCCTTCCAAGGATTCTGCATAGACCCAACATGGGGTCTCTAATGGGAGCGGCTCCATTATTAGGAATCATCAACATAACTTCGGTGTTTCATCACCCCGAAGTGGTTACTATATGAAAGCCATCGACCTAACAAAAACATATTAGCGGTCCACAATGGCCTAGAGGCATGCAAGATGATTGAATTAATTTTAATCGTTTGTTTCGATGTTGCAAAGTACGTAATAATGTCAGAGGTCAAACTCGGTTGCTGGCACACACAAAACCACAAGATCAAAACCTTGGTCGCTGTTGATTTCACCAATGTCATTTTTGGCCTTTACATATTTTGTCAACTAATATTTTCGTTCTACTTTGATCAGTTTTGTACATCTCTAAACTCTGTCTGACGACATGGTGAATAAAATTTTAAAAACTTACAACCCGCCAGCTGTCAAGATTAACTACCACATTGGTTGTACTGATTGCGTACACTTGAATAATGGAATTCATTTTTTGTGTGACTGTGGCTTTTGGTCATTTTTTAATTATTAACTTTTTATTTTACCAAAGTCCGCCCTCAATTCTCATCAAACAGTAAAAAATTCTATAAAATAGTTAGGCCTCAACGTCAATCATTTTTAAAAATTTATTTATAAAAGTATTCAGATTATCTAGATTTATTTGATTATAATATTAGTGTATTGTTAATATATATATATATATATATATATATATATATATATATATATATATATATATATATATATATATATATATATATATATTTATAATTAATAATATTGTATAAACATTATATATTATAAATAATTATAAATAATACTTCTATTAAAAAATTATAAATATGATTAAATATAATTAGTCATAAATTATAAATTATGGATCGTAAATATGATTAAATTTATAAATTGTTAAATATTATAATTATTAAAAATTCTTTTACATTGTATTTAACCACATCATGTTATTTATGATATATAATACTATATTATTAATATTTAGTTTCTACTTTTATTCATGTTAACCGCATTATGTTATTGATGATATATAATATTATATTATTAATATTTAAGGTATGTGCAGGATCATGCTATGCCAAAAAGTGGCGATGTGAAAAAGAAGTCATGATTGATAGACTCTTTGAAAAATAACTATAACTTTCAAATAATATAACATTTTTGAAAACTGAAATATACATCACATTCTATGCTTCACCTAATATAATAATAATAAACAATTCTTCCAATTTGATGAAGTTTAGACTAAGTTAAGGTGGTTAGACACAAGATTTTTTATATTCTAAAAAATTTGTACCAGAAAAATCATAATTTGTTATTTACTTAGAAAAAAAATATACATCACATCCAGACATGAGTCTACTACTTTTATCCAGAATCTTATAAAAAATATTATCATTTGATTTTGTTTAATGTGGTCAGACATACACCTACTTGTTATCTTTCTAGTATTGATTGATATACTTATTGAAAAATAGCTATAACATTCAAACTGTATAAAATTTTTGAAATCCAAAACATGTGTCACATTCTATGATTTTCCTAAGTTACAAGAAAAATTTAAAAAAAAATTTAATTTGATAAAGTTTAGACTAAGTTAACGTGGTTAGACATGAGAGTTTTTTTATTTTGGAAAAGTGTAGAAGAAAAATCATAATTAATTTTTTAATTGAAAATAAATTACAAAAAAATGTGTCACATCCGGACACGAGTCTAGTACTTATATCTAGAATCTTGTAAAAAAATATATCATTTGATTGTGTTTAAGGTGGTCAGACATACACATACTTCTTATTTTTTCCTAAAATATTTGTACTACTACATTGAAATTTGAAATTTTTAACATATAGAATAATTGTTTTTAAAAAAAGGCCTAGTATTTTAGAAACTAAATTCAATTTTCTACAAATTCTCTTCTTTCATATTTTTGATATAATATTTATAACTTGTTCAAATTTTTATGTCAACTTGCCTAAATCTGATTTTCTAAATTATCATTGCCACTTAAGAGCTTTTTGATATAATATTTATAATTTGTTCAAATTTTTATGTCAACTTGCCTAAACTTGATTTTCTGAATTTTCATTGCCACTTAAGGGCCTAGTTTGGCATATCATGATTTTGCACATACCCTTTAGTTTCTACTTTTATTCATGTTATTATTATTATTATTTGTTCATGACTATTTAAATTCTAATAAAATTAAAAATAATGAATTTTTAAATTTAATTATTTTTTAATGCAATTACTTTATTATTTATTAAAATTATTATTATTGTTATTTTTATTAACATTTAGATTTTATATATTTAGACTTTTAAATTTTTTTACAATCAAACTCCTGGAGTATAATTTCTTTCATCAGAAGATTTGTGATTCTCTGACTCTACACTACACATAGATCATCTTGATAAAACTACCAAGAAATGAGCTCTAAACAATGCATATAACTCAAAGATCCTCCTTTTCGAAAGGAAATTTGTAAGTTTGTAAGCTATGCATGAACATGAAAAGCTAAAAATGAAATCCTCCTGGTCTTAAGATAAAAGTATACCAATTGTTCGGTGGACTCTCCGAAGACTGAAAATGACTTTGTCCATATGCCACCGGGTAACTCTGGATGACCACCAAAAAAGTTGAAGAAAATAAAATAAGCATAGAAGGATTATGCTATACCTGTGAATTCTATCTGTGAAAATACCTTTACTGCCAAAGAATAATGCTAATGAGGGAATGGAGATGAACATTGTGAAAACCACCTCTCTGCATGCTTGCAATATGTGGAAGCAAAGATAAGGCATGTGCAAGTATGACAAATGACACGTTTCCCTGAAAAATAAATAGTGTAGAATTTGTTTTTTCAAAAATTTAGTTAGAAAATTACTCGTAGAAATATAAGAGAAAGAGAGAGAAAAAAAATTATAGAGATAAATTATTTTATTATTAAAATTTAAATAAAAATATAAGTATAAAAATTTACAAAAATAAAAAAAATTAAAGATAAAAAATTTAAAAACATTATGATATATATGCAATATTTACACATATCTAATATTTAATATATATTATACATATTTGATATTTATATTTTTAATATTTATTATATATATATATATATATATATATATATATATATATATATATATATATATAATTAATACTTATTACATATTTAAGTATATACATATATTTAATATAATATTAAAATTAAATAAAAATTATATATGTAACTTATTTTTATTTATTTTTCAACACCTACAAATTACTATATGAAAGAGAAGGACCTCAAAAAAAATATAACTTTTATGTTAAGCTTAAATTTTTTTAAAATTAAAATATTTTTAATTGAAAGTTATATGTATAACAATTAATTATAAGTCTAATTTTATAAAATCTTAATAATTTAGATAAATCATTTTATATGATATTAAGAAATAAGTATTATAGTTTATTAGTCATAGAGTATAACTATACTTATTACTTAATATAATATTTCATTGCATATAAATTATATAATTTTTTTAATTAAACACATTCCTTGATGCATATTTTTAGTATCTATTTTTAATAATAGTTATTTTCTTAGTTAACTTTTCTTTAATTTTTTAAACAAGTATTTTAAAAAATAAATTAAAATTAAAGATATATATTATTATATTTAAAAATTTATAACATTTTTTTAAATATATAATATTATAAGAAATGTTAAGAATATTTTGAATAGCTAATAACAACTAAATATCTCATTGCTCAAATATTTGAAGAATATAATCATTTTAAATTTTTGAGATAAAAATTGGATATTATTTCATTTTTCTAAGTATATTTTGTAAATGCTTGACAATTTGTATATGTTTGTAAAGAAAATTAACATTAGATTTTAGGTATGTATTTATGTCTTTCTCTTTTTCTTTTTTTTAAATGGTAAATGTTAAATATGTAAATTAAATATATATTTTATAAAAATGCACCTTTCATAAAGAATAAATATATTTAAATGTTGGCATTAAAATAGAGATGTCTTGAGACTGGTAAAAACATTTACAAGTCTACAATTTGTCTTAAAATCAAAAGATTAGAAGGATATGTCTATAAATTTGAAATAAATAGATGTACTTTATGTTTCTCTTAGCTCATATTTGTTTCATATTAGAAAGGAAGAAGACATCATTCATTTAATTATATAATAATACATATAGAAAATATAATATATTTTTTATTAATATCACTTACATGCATGAGTTAATAAAGTACATGTTTTAATATTTTGTATGTAAGTTACAATTATGATTTTTTATTATATTTTGTATTTTTAATATTCATATTGAATTCTTTATAAAAGTAAAAATAAAATTATTATTCTATACAAAAGTTAAAATAACAGCTACGTGTCATTTATCTAATAAAATTATTTTCTACATTAAATGTAGTCGATGTTTTCATAGGTCATTACTCTTCACAAAGATAATTAATAGTTACTTGCCTTCAAAACATAAATTTTAACTGATAATGCCATCTATCTATCTCTATCCTAATTGATCTTCAATATATCTTCAAGGTACCTTGAAGACGATTGCAACTGGTAGCTTTTAGTAGGCAATCCAAACAAATCAAATTTCTACAGTCAGCATTCGCGATTGGTCAGGCCACGGTGTCCTCGGTAACCCATACATGTTATGGCACGTTGATGTTTATACACAATGAAATTCCTGAGCAATGATGTAAGTGTGTAAGGGTATCAAATATGTTGTTCATCACGGTCCTTTCTTCATGAAAATACAATGTTCTATAATGATTATTGTTGGAGGGATAAATTGCTTGATTGGAATATGCAGGCCTCATAAACGATGGACAATTCATTAAATATCAGTGGTATAACTCATGAACAATTCATAGAATATCATGTGGGGTGTGACAAATGATGATTAACACCTCATTCATAGTCATGATCACCTTGTCCAATCTGTCAGCCATTTGGAATCACTTGCAGTTCCTCTAAATGTTATATTATAAACTAAGATGTTTTTTTTTTTTCCAATTTTGTAATTAATTGATTTTTAAAAAAATTCAAATTCATTATTGTTGAAACCAAAATTATATTGATGCAATTCAATTTTTTGAAAGCTTAAATTTGGGTATATTTTTTTGAAAGCTTAAATTAATGACTATTTTTAGAATTTATGTATTATTTTAATTGTCAAATAATGAATAATAATTTAATATCCCATTCATATTAAAAAGTGACATATTTATAAATCAAAATTAATATTTATTATCAAATTACATTATATGTAAGAATTATTGAATTCACTTTTTATTATTTAACTTTGTCTATATTTTTTAATTCAATTGTTTATATTTAAAATTATAATCTTATAATAGCTAATAGATAGAAAATGATAAACAAACTCATATAACTTTAAAGAGCTTTTTGGCTATTATGCATAAATTGTTAAAGATCTGAATAGTCATTAAAATAATTTAAAAAATATTGTACATCTAATCTTTAGAAAAATAATAAATATTAAATATTTTGAAAAAAAATAGTTATAGGATAGCTAATAAACATAAGAGTATTGGTGACATAAAAATAAAGGGCGTTATGAAGTATGCATTGGAAGAAAAAGACAAAAAAAAATAGTATGAGACATAATAAGTGTTGAAACTAATTTGCTTCTAAATGAAGTTGATATAACTCCAAATTGATGAAGGTTGGTATTTTTGGGTAATTTTAGGAAAAAGAAGCCATACAAATATAGATAGTGAAGCAACGAAATGGAATTCTTTGATTGTTGGGTTGTATGCCGGAATCATACTTGGGAAGATGTGATAGAACATTCACCTTGCTCCATCAATATTCTACTTAGAAAGCGTGGAGGCAAATAAAGGGGTTGATTGTAGAGTGCATCCAACAATGGAACTACCTAAAAACGGATAAATTGAAAGACACAAACCAATAAAGTTTGATGATGTGAAAAGCGACAAACAAATACTGATGCTATAAGTCATCACATCAAATGAAAATTCATATTGTAATATCATCTTCAACATTTCTTCGGCGTACCTATTGCATACCAAGATACAATCCCTAGATTATTATTCCTTTCACTAAGAATCAGATTGAAATCTCAAAACTTCCTGATTATCTTATATTTTCTTACACAAATTTAATGTCTTTGAAAGATATTTTGTGTATGAGTGGGCATTGATCTTGAGTTTAAATAAATGGTCAGATAATGTTTTTCATTAGCTTTTTAAATTACAAGATGCCAATGTTAAAATAGTTGTTGCCATGAACATGGCCATTGAAATCAATCTAGCATACAAATTTATTGTCGATTCTTATATGTGCCAACACAAGAATTTAGTTTTGTACACATCTGTATTTTGGATTGTAGACCATAGTGTGCTTAAGAAAACAAAATGAAGAATTCTATTCTATTAACAGTGTACATTGAATTTTAATACGGTGGAATGTCCTCTCAATTTTGGTCAGTCAATCAACTTCCCAAAAAAGAGTCCAATTTCCAATATGTCTACATTTTTTTTTGGTCAGTAAAGGGCCAAAGCCGGATTTATATTAATATATTTAATATATAATCAACATAAAGAGTTTTAAGATCAAAAGCAGTACGAGTATGATCTTAGAAATTGAAGGTGCAACAAATATGGAGCAACAATGCTCAGCACCATTTCAAAATCCTTTCAAAATTTCACCAGTCTAGTTTAAAACAAAGCCAAATGCTGCTATTAACCATAAATATCTATATTAATGCAAAAATTATGAGTTCCTGAGAGGAAAATTGCACCAGAACTAGTCTGATGGTGAAGTGGAGTCCTGTTCTGAGCTCTCGGTTGAGGATTCGCGAGCATCATCACCCTCCTCCTGGGAAAAGGTCATATTTTCCTGATCCATTCCATTTGCTACATCTTCTTCATCATCATTGGAATCCTCATCATTGGCCTCACCCCCTACAGTAGCCTCATCCTTGTCCACTTCAAAATCTTCCTCTACATCTTCCCCTGAAGCATCCATAGATTCGTTCACCTCCTCCTCGTCAGCATCTGAGGAAACCAGGCTGCCAAGGTCGTCCATCCTTTCATCATATTTGTATTTATAAACCCATTCCACATCGGCATCCAAGTCATCACCATGAGGAGAGTCCTTGCCTTCTTCAATTCCTAAAAATCTTGAGAGAAATTTCAGGGCTTTCTTCATCCCAACTAGCCTCATTTCCTGGTGTTCACCATAGATATGAAGGGATGACACTCTAGATGAAGGGATTGAGAGAAGAGATGTGCCCCTAGTCAATTTGAAAAGGCATATCCACTGACCTTGGGGTTTAATGCCAATAAAGAAGCTGGAGACCATTTGTAGGGAAACGGTGACGAACTGAGTTATGTGAGGATGGGCTGGTCATCAGATGTGATTGATTTGATGTATGTACCACTGGCTGCTAAACTTGCTAATTCATTCGCTTTGGAATTTCCCTCATGGAAAATGTGGTTAGCCGTTGTGGATTCAAATTTGCTAATTAGATTTAAAATAATTTCTAAAGACGCTCGTAATCTCCAATTAGATATTGCCCCTGTCCTGACTGCATTTATCACAATCATTGAGTCTCCCGCGACTCCACTCTATTCAAACCTAATTCCTTAGCCAGAGCTAAACCATGAAGTAGTGCTTTGAGTTCAGCCATATTATTAGTGTTTGGTTCCAGAGAAATAGCCAATTTTGCTAAAATCTTCCCTTTTGAAGAATGAATGATGCAACCTGCACCTGAAGGACCTGGATTTCCTTTTGAGGCACCATCAAAATTAAGCTTGAACTAGCCTAGGGAAGGAGACTTCCAAATACAAGACATTCTTTGAAAGTGGTTAGTTTTGCAACCTCTGCCAATGGGGGTCAGAGTTTTGAGACCATGCCAGCATTTGATCATCTGATCATCCCAACTAGTATAGAACTTGTGTCTGGATGACTGAGATTGAATCTGGGAATTCATAATCTCCACTATTGTTGCCTCGATTTTATTATGAATAGACTCAATTTCCATAGCTTTGTCCTGGAAAAGCCTCCTATTTCTCTCTTTCCAGATTTCCCATATTAAGATGGAAGGAGAGATGATCCAAAGATTACCACATAAGCTTTCTTCATAAAGTGTGGGCCATGATAGCAAATGAGACTGGATTTCTTGGAAAAGAGCAGAGGACCAATTTAATTTCAAACATGACTAATTCCAGCATTTGTTGGCAAAGGGACATGTTAACAACAAATGATTGTAATTCTCTTCATTATTGAGGCAAAGAGAACATCTAGATGGACCCAAACACCCCATTTTAAAAAACCTATCTGCTGTCAGGATCCTACCCTGAGATGCTGCCCACATGAAAACTCCTACTTTCAGGAGACAAACCTTGTTCCAACATAATCGTGTCGGGATTGTGACTGATTTCTAAAGAGGATCTGACATGATTTTGTATCCATCCTTCACATTGTAAATTCCATTTTTAGACCCATTCCATATGATTTCGTCCCTCACATGTTTGAGAAAGAAAGATCTACCCTTCAGAATTTCTTTTAAAGAGCTTATTTCTTGAGGGTCAACCCCTAAGCCTGAGAAATCTTTCCAATTCCAAGAGTCGTCTACTGCAAAGGAAGAAGAGGGGATGATGTAGTCTTTGACTAATGGGCCCCAAGCCGACAAACAACTCTGACTAATATGATTCAAACTTGACATTGAATGAATAATTGGATAGCCTCCCCATGAATCCTCTCAAAACCGAGCTAAATTACCTTGTCTAATGTTCCAAGTTATGTTGTTGTCCGCTATGTGTCTTGATTTGGAGATAAAATTCCATATTCTAGAGCCTCTAGAAAAGTCTTTGATGTGGAAAACCTCTGAAAATAAACCATTACCCATATATTTACCTCTAAGAATTCTGACCCATTTATAATCTTGATTTTTCATTAATTTCCAATAGAGTTTAGCTCCTAAAGCTTGATTCTGCCACATATGATTTTTTATCCCTGTGCCTTTTGGTGATATAGGTTTGCATATGTTCTCCCAAGAGATAAGTTTGAATTCTCTACTAGGATTTGTGCCTTGCCAAAAAAAGTCCCTTAACTTCTTCATTATGTCCATATAGCCACTCATTGATAGGGAGATGCAAGACATGAGATAGATGGGGATAGCGGCCAATGTTGCTTTGATCATGACAATTTTGCCCGCCCAAGAGAGCCATTTAGATTTCCAATTATCCATTTTGCGGTACAATCTTTCATTGATGGGATTCCAAACCCCAGTAGTTCTAAGTGTTTGATCAATGGGAGTCCCCAAATAGGAACATGGAAGAGAGTGTACTTTGAATGCTAGAATAGATTCAATTTTTTGTTGGATTTTCTTTTTGGTATGAAAGAAAAAAATCACTGATTTATCCTTGTTTACTGCCTGTCTAGAGGCTTGAGCATATTTTTCTAAAATTGCCTTAAATTGAGTGGCTTCCCTAACTGAGCCAATGCCGAAGAGAAGAGTGTCATCTACAAATTGTTGATGTGTGACAGGACATACTGTGGAAGTGATTTTAATCCCTTTGATGCAACCTTGGTTTTGAAGCTTGATTATGCTTCGGTCCAAAGCTTCTGCCATGATGATGAAAAGGAAAGGGGAGAGGAGATCTCCTTGTCTGATTCCATTTGATCCTTCAAATTAGCCTTGAGGGGTGCCATTTACCAAAACAAAATATTTTGGAGAGGATATACAATAGAAAATCAATTTTATCCAAACTTTAGAGAATCCAAAACTTTCTATGCATTTAGCTAAAAATATCCAATTGACTTTATCATATGCTTTTTTAATATCTAGCTTAATAATCATACTAGGTTGTTTATTGTGTTGTATGAAGTGAATGGTTTCTTGTGCAATAATGATGCCATCAAAAATTGATCTACCTAGCACAAAGTCTGTTTGTTCTTCCCCAATGATTTTACCTAAGACCAATTTTACCCTGTTTGCTGAAGATTTTGACAAGACCTTATAGATAGTGTTACATAAAGCAATTGATCTAAATTCATCCATAGCATTTGTATTTTCTTTTTTAGGAATAAGAGCAATAAAGGTATTATTGATTTCAGATAAGAATCTACTTGAAGATCTGGCCGCTTCCAAAGCTGCAGTGAATTCTTTCCCAAAGATGCTCCAGCAATGCAGGAAGAAGCTAGGGGGAAAGCCATCCGGGCCAGGAGCTTTGTCTAGAGCCATTTGTGTTAATGTTTGCAAAATATCCTCTTCAGTGAATGCTTTTGACAACAATTGATTATTACATCCATTATAATTGAAGGAATGTTGATCAATAGGTCTTGCTGGCTTTTGAGAGGAGAGTTATCTGAATAATTCAAAAGGTTTAAGAAAAAGCTAACTATTGCCTTCTGAATCTCTTTTTGATCTACCAGAAGAGACCCCTCCGAGTTGACAATTTGTAGTATCCTGTTGGTATTTCTTCGATTCTTGGTGCTTGAATGAAAGAATTTTGTGTTCTTGTCTCCTGCTGCCAACCAATTTTCCCTTGATTTTTGTTTCCAAAAAGTTTCCTCTTTTCTCAATATATCTTCTAGTTCTTTTAATAGGTCTTTTTCGGCCACAAACATATCTTGGTTCATCCCGGTTTGAATGATGGTTTCATTCAAAGCTGTGAGCTTTTGTTGTATTTCTTCTTTGGTTGAGAAAATGTTCTTGAACCGAGTTCTATTCCAAATGAGAAGACTTTGCTTAATGAATTTTAATTTTGTCACAAAGCAGAAAAGCTTGGAGCCCTTTACTTTAACCTCAGTCCACCAATCAGATATCATATCAATGAAGTGTTCCTCTTTAAGCCACATATTTTCAAATTTGAAAGAGCATCTGTGGGATTTATCTTCTTCCAATATGTATACATTCAAAGCTATTGTTTTTATTCCATGTAAAGTAGAACTTAAAACATTGAAGTATGTAGAACTACGTAACAACTTATCAAGGCAAATTATTTTGTGTCAAGATCTATGTTGACTCATTTGTTTCATGATTGAAACATAAGTTTTCAGTGGTTTGTTCAGCCATGTACAAAGTGGGTGATATAAGATTTGAGGGTTAATTCAGAGGCCATTGAACTCTTTCAAACTTCAAAAAAAATGACCAAGCAAAAAAATAAAATGATCACAACCATTTATCAAGCTGTTTAAATAATTAAAGAAGGCAATCATACTTAAAAAATTGACTGAAGTGCGTGCGACCATTAGATGATCGTGAGTCCTATGCCAAGCACTGCGACCATGCAAATGTCACATTAGAATTAGGGGATGGAAGGTATTAAAAAAAAAGAGGGGTCTTCAAATTGTCATAGCAATATCACCCAAAACATTACATTACAGTTTGGTGATCTATGTTAAAATTTAAAGTTTGGCTATTTATGTTTAACTTATATAACAATTAAGGGATGGAAGACATAAAAATATGAGGGTTTTCAAACTGTCATAGCAATATCACCCAAAACATTACATTACAGTTTGGTGATTTATGGTAAAATTTAAAGTTTGGCTACTTATGCTAAACTTATATAAGAATTAAGGGATGGAAGGCATAAAAATATGAGGAGACTTGAAATTATCAAAATAGTCACTTCTTATTAATAGTTAGCTCTTGTTTTTGGGCTTAGTCCATACGAAATGGCTATGCAGTAGGTTCTTTCTACCTAACATGATGATTTGTTGACATTTATTAATTAAGTTGATAAATTGAAACAATGGTTTTGTAATTTTTAATTTAATTAATAAATGTAAATAAATTATCATGTCAAGTAGAAAAAATCAGCTGCATAGACGTTGCCTAATCCATGTGCTTGTGTTTTGTGACTGGTTCTCTATTTCTAGGCGTATCCCATATGACTTTGGGTTTCCCCACGTGACTCTTAGGGGAGATGATTTTTTCCTCCCAATAATATTTCAAACTGCATTTTTTTGAGTTCTTTTAGGTAAATATTTGGGTTCGTCTGTTCCAAAAAAAAAACAATCACCTAAATTATTACATTAAATTCAATTCAGAGGCTATTGAATTCTTTCAAACTGAAAAAATGACTATAGTCAATGCGACTATTTTGTGATCCTGACTGCTATGCTAAGCATTGTGACCATACCAATGCCATGTTAGAATTAGGGGATGGAAGGCATAAAAAATTGGATGGAACTTCAAATTGTCAAAGCAATATTACCCAAAACATTACATTAAAGTTTGGCGACATTCGCTAAACTTTCATTTAATATTTTCCATGACATATTTAAAATATCATTATGTAAATGGACATGACCTCAAGCTAAAAAATAGATATTTATATTTTTTAAAGAATACAATCTATTAAATAGTGCATTTTGATGATTTTAAAAAACTTAATAGATATTTGGCTAATAAGAGTTATAATAATTTTAAATAATTATATATGTTTCTACATAATTTGCTCTAATTTCTTTAGAATTTAGACTATATACACATAAATATGGCCTTGAAAATTCTCAAAAACAAAAGTCAAAATTTGAGAGATATGTGCTTCCCAAAATGGTGCTCAAAATTTTAAAAAATTGACTTGCTTAACAATGTTAAGATCATGCACTACTACCACTTTTATTAATCAACCTGCACAATACATGCTATAATTTGAAATATACTACAAATACTTAATAATATGCCACTTTGAGGGAGATGCCTTCAATAGTCTTAAATAAGATCTATTCTTGGCGATACCAATCTTTGGGTAAAATGTCATGGAAATTAATGTCTCAAAAATTTTCTATTGAGACATTAGAATGTTGTTCAATCTCATTAACAGAGCCACCAATAATTCTTTTATGGCCAAAAAGTAAAAGGAATTGTCTAGGTTATCTAATCAAGACTAGAGGATGTTTCAAACAATTATTAATGTTTAATTCCTCTTCAAATGATTCACAAAATTGGAATTAAGTCTTTCAAGTCTTTTTGGAAGGATTGAAAATGGTTCTCGATGCACCATTTCATAATTATGTGCCCCATAAAGGATATTATTGGCTTTTGCCCCGTGATTGTTGATCAATTGAACCATTGTTGGCAACTTTAGCCTTCTCTTAGTACTTGGCATCACCAATTGTAGTTGATATATAGTCAATTATTCTTGAGCTTAAATTGGCCCATTTTATTGGATACATTTTTATCAAGGCAAACCACTTGGTTCTCGCTTAACTCATTTGAGAGTTCTTAATTCTCGTTGTCTATTTTGTGGACAGTTTAACTCTTAAACATCTTTTTTGGTTTTGTACTAGAGAATCATTTGATTCCTGATTTCTTCAATCCACTTAGACATACCCATTTTTCAATGGAAAATGATTTTGTTAGCCCTAGGACTGACCTTATCTCCCTTTCAAATATACCTAGGTTTGACATGATTTTAGGGTGGAAATTCTTTTCAAAATTTCAAAAGATATGGAGCTCTTTTTTTCAAGATGCTAAATGATTTTAATGTTTATTTTTATACTAAAGCTATAATTTTCTCTAATGTTCTATTTTCCAATTCAACTACAAGTTAACAAATTTGCACTCTAAATGAGCTTTAGGATCATTAAAGTAGTTTTTTATGCACCATTACTAGAATCCTACCCTCTCTTCTTCTCATCTTCAAGGGCACCAATGAAGTCAAAAATCTAGCAAAAGAGACCATGGATCCTAGTATTGTGGCTCTCATCCCATTGCAAAAAACAATAATGTTATTGATGGTCAATCTCATTTCTCACAACCACCTTCCAACTCTTCTCATGACCATGTCTTTTGGTTTACCGATATTTGATAAGCTTTCATAGCTAGAGCTAGCCATATTTCTACCTTTAGATGAAACTTTTGGGGAAGAGGGTGCTCTCATTGGCTAAGAGTTGATTGATAATGATCCTTCCCAGTGATGTTTGGGAAAAACCTAATAAAACCCCCTCTTAAGTGTTATATTAGCTACTTAGTTTTTTAATGTAATTTTTAAATTTCATCTTTGGTTTACACTTTGACACTGTGCCTTTCAACCATTCTTTAACTGTAAGTATTGTTCTTGTAGCTTCATAAATTGCAGCCCTATGCAATTTCTTGCTTAATTAGGCCCTATTTTAGTGTTTCTAGCCTTCCATGCCAAACATTCTTGACCTAGCCTAATTTCGTATGTAATTTTGGCATCCTCTCTCCATGTAGGACCGCTAGTCGCAATTTGGGGCCACATTAAGAGGAATGAGACAACTTGGCTCCAAATTGAAATCATGCAACAATCACTTTGTTTTAGTTGGGATTTTAAACCTACACCAACTTCCTTTGAGTTTAACACCCCAAAATGGATGTTTGGCCCCAAATTAAAATCATGCAATGATCATTTTTTCTTAGTAGGGATTTTAAATTCATATCAAGGCTACCTTAAAGTTTAACACCCTAAAATGATTGGGAGAGACATAAAAACAAGCTACCCTCCCTCATTTTGACATTAACACATACACTCAATTCCAAACCAAGCTCTCAATTACAATTTCACATTCCATTTTTCAAATCTAAACCTCTACTACATAACAACACACTTTCAATTTCATTTCAATTCAAGTTTAATTCCTAAATTAGGGTTCAACTTAGGAAAACCCTTTTATACACAACCTTTTCCTTCTTTTTTTTTTTGTTTAAGTACAGGTGACAGATGTGTGGAATACATATAGACAAATCAAGATGAGAGCCACAGTCTGCAAGTCATCATATTGGAAATTGTTGAGAATGTGGTGAGCAAATCACCCTAGTCCAAGAACAAAGTGAGCAAGTTATATTAGTCCTACTTCGGCTTGAAATTACGATAGCAAGTCAATTATAGTTGTGTTTGTTGAATCTTCTTCCCGAATTCGTCTATTAGTTCCTAGTCACCTTGTATATGCAGGAAACTACCTTTTCTTCCTATTTGGCCCATCTTGCATTTCTCAATCATAATTTTAAAGTCATAGTCCCCCATAGTGAAGGATCATTAGATCCACTTAGTACGCTCAAGCCTTCTTGAGCATAGTCAATCATCTCCCTTTTAATGTAAGAGATAGGCCTAACCTTCCTAGTTTGTCTATATGAGCTAGTCAACCGTATTTTCCCACCTTACATTTTGGTGAACTTGATGTGGTTTGCATCTTGTTTAATTCTAATTTGGATGTCTAGATTTTATTTGTATGCTTTATGTTTTTATTACATTTAGAGATTCAAATTTACTTCATGTTATGCAATGTTTAAATGGTCAATTTGTTGAGAATTTGTATTGTTTAGACATTTCCTTCTTTTTATAGCTTTGTGCATGTTTTTTATGACCTTGAGCCCTACATCTAGCATCCCTATGAGAAGAAGTTATTGACTTATGGCTTCCCTTAAGGGTGTAGAGATTGAGTCAACTATCATTTTCCATGGTAATTTGTGTCATACCTCTATGCCAACACATGAAATACCTAACATTGTTGAAAATTACTCTTTTTATACTTCACATGATGAGGATGACTCATTAATATGAGTTTCTCCCACCCAAATGAAAAAGTTTGTCAATGATTTTGAAAATCTTGAACATTGGATGGGTCAGTAACATTCAAATAGTGAAGCAATCCCCTTGATTAAAGGGTTGAGAAGGATGGTCCAAAATGATGAACATGGTGTTGATTTGTTGTATGACATATCTCAAATTGTTGATAGTAATATCATGTCCATGAAAAATTATGTTGAAGCTCTTAATCCCTCTAATCCTAATAATCATGTTGAAAGTTCTATTCCTATACCAACTTCATTCCTAATGTGCTTACCTATACTCCACCTATCATGGCTACATCTATTCAAAAGTCAAACATTATTAGTCTTCAATGAATTTCTAATCCTATCATACCTCCTTCCACAAGTGTTCCATGCATTTGCCAACAATCTCTTATACCTACTTATTACAATGTCTCAGTTTCATATTCCAGTGCTCAATCCATTTCACATAATGTTTCACATCCATCACTATCAAACATGGTCAATACCAATGCATCTACCAAAGAAACCATTAATAACCTTTCCCAAAATGTTTCATCCTTACAACAACTAGCTTCCATGACCCAACCTAAATACAACAATCCTACAGGTGACATTGCTAGCCCACTTTCCCAAGTCATCATTTGTACCATGACCCCTCAATACATGGAAATCTCTCACTTGAAGATATACAATAAAAAAAGGTGATCCCTTGACTAATGTGAAAAACATTTCAAATCTTGTGCAGTGACTTCTCAAATGATCATAGACTTATGACCAAGTTGTTTTCTAGGACATTTAGAGATAAAGTCTTACAATGGTTTTGTTCTTGACCCCCTATTCCATTGACTCTTCAAAAATTAGCTAATGCTTTCATTCAATAATTTCAAAATAATATTGGTTCTCAAATTTCTTTGACTAATTTGATTCATTGTAAGCAAGGTGTTAATGAAAAAGTAGCTGATTTTATTGGTAGATTCAAACATTTACATGCTCAAATATCTTCTCTCCTCCTTGACATGGATGTTCAAAGAATTTTCAGTTTAAGTTTGCAAAAAGACATTAGAGATAAATTATTTTATGGGTTTACTTCTATTATCTAATTGTGTGTAGTGCTTCATAATTATCATCTTCAAGTGAGCCTGTTTGAGTCATCCACTCCAATGGTACCCGATTGATAAAAATGATACCACTCAAAAATCATTTTGAAAGTTTCAAAACCCAACAAAGGATTCATCAATGATTCATCAAAGAATATTGATACACAAGTGGTGGTTGCAACACTAGGTGTGTTTTCTTTGTTGTGCATTTTCAAACCATCACGTAATTTTACACCTTTTTCTAAATCTTTGCATAATGTTATGCAAAAGTAAATGGATGTTGCTATTTTGAAACTTCCTATCATCAATCCAATTGAGCCTTCCAAACCATTACCTTATTCCTAAGATCCCAAATCATTTTTCTAATATCACCATCAACCTAGCCATGATATCGAGAAGTGTTATAGGTTGAAACATCTTGTCCAAGACCTTATAGTTCCAATATTATAACTATTGAGGGTGTTAATGACAATGTAAATAAAGTTGTTGCACCCCTTAACCAAAATTCACAAATTTATACTAATCCTTTACCTTCTCATTCTACCAATATCGTTGAGTTGACCAATCTATTACCTTCTTCCACCATTGTTGAACCTAGCAATCTTACAATTCAAAAGGTTGATGATACATGTGGTGTGGTCAACCACGTTGTCAATCTTATTGACCAAACTACATCTAAACCTAAACCTAAACCTAAGCTCGAACCTTGCATTACCTTTGATCCTACAGAGACTATTAAGGCACGTAATGGACCTTTATACATCATTGCAAATATTAATGGAAAGTCCTCTCACAGAGTCCTTATTGATCAAGTGTGTATGGTGAATGTTATTATTGAAGAACATATTTTCACATGACAATTTCATCATGTTACTTATAAAATATCCCATGTGATGATTAAGGTGCATGATAATTTCACTTTTTCTACCATAAGATCTATTACCCTTCCCGTTGAAGTTGGTAAGAATTTCTTAGATGAGACCTTTTCTATTATCCTTCTAATCAATTTCAAGTAAGACTAGAACATCCTCGTGTTACTTCCATGAAAGCTATACCTTCTACCATCCACAAGTGATTTGAAGTTTCCCCATAATGGAGAAACCATCACAATCAATCATAGTCTCTATAAGCCTTTACCAAGTTGTGGAAACTTTACCCTCAACTTCTTTTGGCCCAAAACACCTCAACCCTTGCAACCTCAACAAGACACTATGTTCCTATCCTACCAAAAATTCAAATCTGAAAAGATTTCTAAGTTGAGCAAACCTAAGGATGTTCCACGTCCTCATCCTTTTCCCTTAGTGGATCTCTTACATGATCTCTTTTGTCATGTGCTTCATCTTCCTTGATATTGTCCTTTCTTGGGGGTATATCATAGTGGAAACATGTTTTTATTTTGGATGCATGTATGCTACCTTAGTGCAATTTCTCTTGGTAAGGAATACACCTCTTTAAAAAATAATTTCTCTTGGTAAAGAATACACCTCTTTAACATGGGGGCATACACTTTTCCCCCTATTGCATTTTATGTGCACACCATAAATCAAATTTTGCACTCAACCTTTTTTTAGGTTACTTAGCAAATTATGTCTTTTGCTTTGTAATCTTCTCTTGGTGGATTTTCTTGGATACAATTCTTTTCTTGGTTATCCTTTGCACCGTTCTCTTAGCGGATTTCCTATACAATGCTTTCCTTGGTTATCCTTTGCACCATTTGTTTTTAGTGGATTTCTTAGCATATAATGCTTTTCTTGGTTATCCTAGGGGTGAATTGACTAGTATAACACAACTTTCTAGACTATTTGACTCTATTTGTACTTATCTCTTTACATGACTCATAATAAGTTAACCTTATTAGGCTAGTACAACCATGCCTTTCTCTTTTCTTCTCTTCATGTGTTGCTTATTTTGCCTTGATCTTAGATTGATGAAGTCCTAAGTCACTTAGGGGATTGGTGTTTTCTTCTCTCTTTTACCTTGAAAAAAGTTTCCTATGTTTTGATCTACTTTGCCAAGACTATGAAGTGGGTTCATACTCTCGCTAAAGTAGAGGCTAAATGTAACATTGTAAATTGCATCCCTATGCAATGTCTTTCTTAGTAAGGCCTAATTTTAGTGTTTCTGGCCTTATGTACCTCACATGCTTGATCCAACCCAATTTCGTATGTAATTCTGACATCCTCTCTCCAATCAGGACCTCTAGTCCTGATTTGGGAACATAGTAGGATGAACAAAGTGATTTGGTCACCTTATTCCCCGATGTTTGGTCTGAAATTGAAATCATGCAACAATCACTTTGTTTTAGCAGAGATTTTAAACTTTCATTGGCTTCCTTTGAGTTCAACACACTAAAATGGTATAAAAGAAAGCTACCCTCCCTCATTTTGATTTTAATGCATACATTCAATTCCAAATCAAGCTTTTATATTCTTTTCGAGGGTTAGTAAGTGATTTAAATTAGATCATAAAATATTATTAAAATAATTCATTTATGTCATCATTTTCAACAAAACTAAGAATAAAACTTGATGAACGCTTCCTACTAATGAGATTATGTTTCAACCAAGAATAGAGAAACACATACAATTCATAAGGTTTACAAGGATAAAGTCATTTCTCAAGAGATCGTAACACCTTTGATCCATAGTTTAGTTTAGTGGGTGCTTGAAAATATATACTTTTATGGATGGTAGTGAAATCACTAATTCAAGCAAAGGCCAGCTACATAACCATTTTTTTTATGCAAGTAGTGATTATGTAATTATTGATGTATTTTGGGTAGTTTCAAAATCAACTTTGTAATTAGTCACTTTCACTTGACAACATAGAATGGTTATAGTAATGATTTGTTTTCTTTGTATCAAAGCAAATTTAAACTTAGCACCATCTAGGTGCCTACAACATGAATTATTCCATTAGACCAAATGCCTTTTGGTAGTTATAGTAATGATTTCAAACCGCATATCTTCTCATTCTTGGTCCTCATAGCTTCTTTCTAGAGCTTTTAGAGTTGCAATAATGTTTAATAGCCACAAGGGGTGGTTGTTGTGGGGTCGGCTTTGTAAAGATTTTAATTATTGACCTTAACTGATTTGAGAGTTAAAAATGTGAATAATAAGAGGTAAGCACAAGCTCTAAAATCTGTGTAAGTGTTTGACCATGTTATTAATATAAAGAATATTTATGGAGGTTTTAAGAAAGTAATCAAATTGCAATAGCATTTTCTTGCTCATTTGATGTTCTCTTCAAAATTCTGTTTCACTAGATTAAATTATATTTTGTGAATTGCAATTCATGTCTCTACTCTCTTTTACATGTTTTGTTCTCTTATTTCTAGAACAACATTAAATAATGCACACACATATATTATGACGCTTTCCCTTCAATTATATAAAAAATAACATATTCAATCAAATAGTATTATTAATCAAGATTTATGTTACTAAATTAAATAATAATATATCTATATTATATACATTTTAAAAAAATATCATTAAATAATATACAAACATATAATTTTTTTTTTAAATCATTAAAATCTAAATGATTAAGTCAAACCGTAATCAAGATATAGTAGGCATTGCAAGTCACACAATCAGATAAAATAGAACACTAAGAATGTATCATCTTTGTTGAATTTTTCTTGATTCATCTAAGTGTTTAAGCTTGGGCTAATCATCGTTTGGCTTAATCTATTGGGCAAACCACCTCTTCCAAAAGCATTGCGAAATTTTCATGACATCTAATTTCCATTGTCAATTGAAGTGGATCTGCCATTTCCAAAACAAGTGAGCTGTTAGAGAAACAAATTATAATCATCTAGGGAAACAACACTAAAGATAGATATAAAGAGAGTGCTCAGAAAACTCTTAATTTTTAAGGATATGTGAATAAAACTGTCGATAAAGATGCCCAATAATAAAAGAATCTAACTTGTATATAATGATGAGATTTCATACACCCTGCAAACATATCTTTATGTGATGGACACAAGTATACAAATACAATCAACCCACGATGAAAATGTAGGTAAAAGTAAAGCTAAATTCTGTTGTAGCAGAGCAGTTTTACTCTGTATCCCATCACTGCTTGAAAAAAGTGGAAAGAACAAATAACTAAGAAATTAAGAGAAATTTATTTTGGCATTATTCTAGATGTGAGATTGGTAGGTGGAAGATATCTAAAGAAATTTGGGAAGAAAGAACTTGTATATTTTGCAATAAGATTGGTAGGTGGAAGATATCTAAAGAAATTTGGGAAGAAAGAACTTGTATATTTTGCAATAAGATTGGTAGGTGGAAGATATCTAAAGAAATTTGGAAAGAAAGAACTTGTATATTTTGCAATGAGGAAATGGTAGAAATGGAATGACACTTCATCATGGAATGCAGAGCTTATGAGGATATCTGTACTCAGAACCAGTTATTTGAGGAAGAACCGATTAACTGAATGGCCAGCTTTCTTTTCAAAATTAATATTAAGACGTTCGATATAGAAAAGAGAATGAAGATAAATTAAAAGTGGTGATGTTCTCAGTTCCATAAACTGTTTGACTTGTGAACATCATTCGAATCTATCTTCCATTCATTCATTTCCTTTTTAACTTAAAAAATGAGTGAGACTAGGAATGTCATACCATACAAGAAGGGGCTGCTTGGAAGGCAATTCTTTCTCATCATCATCAAAAGGCAAAATCAAGTTGAGTACAAGAGCCAGCAAGCCCCCCACTGAAAAGCCATTGGACAAAACTAATATGATAGCATCTCGGAAACCTGCAATACAATTGTAGTTGTAAGACCTTTGCCTAAAATGCCTATTTGTACTTCACACACCCAGATAAGCATGTGCCCACACATTTAATAGTGTAAGGAATGAGAGATCTAAATGATTGTAATATGAGCAGTGCCATACCTCTATAGCCAGCACTCCATCTAGGATTCACGGGCCATAGATTACCTTGAAGAGGATAGCTGGATTGCCCAGATATATTAACCCAAGCTGGTACAAGACTCACCCCAAGACCAATTCCTAGAGAAACTATTGAAATAAATTTATTCCTTCGAGTTAACCCTTCCTTTAGATTCAGAACACGGATTCCTGAAACCACCACACTTGTAAAAAGGAAAGTCGTCATTCCACCCAAAACACAATCTGGTATTGAGACAAGAATCGCTGCGAACTTGGAAAATACTCCCAGCACGAAGAGCCACATACAACATGCAACGCCTGCTCGACGAGACGCACATCGAGAAAGAGAAATCACTCCATTGTTCTGGGCATATGTAGTTACAGGTATCATTGTTCCCAATGCTGCCCAAAAGGTATTTAGCCCATCAGCTAAAACTGCACCTTGAATTGATTTCTCAAACTCGGGTCCTGAAATGGAAAAAAATTTACTTGTTAATAATCATTGTAGTAAGTAGGATGAGCATAAGAATCAGCTAGAAGCAATTTACTAAAAGCAAATTATTGATGGAACCTGAAAGCTTTAATGCTAAAAAATAAAAAGCATCCCTTAACATTCAAGTCGGTTATATATGCCCTATATCAGTAGAAAAACAATGCATTTTCAGGCATTTATTTTAATGATCTTACAAAATCTTTCTGATGCATGTCAGAACAATTATGGGTGTATGACTATTTGAATCCAAAAATGCCTAAATCAGACAAAGGTTTGATGAATTACAATTAATAGAATCAATCACAAATAATTATAAAAAGATCTAACCGACAAACATAACTTGTATGAACATTGTCATGGAACAATGTAAACATCTCCAAGGACATGAACAATAATGAAAGGCACATGAAGAATGTGATTGGCCTTATAGTGTAGCAGGTAAAAATGATTCAAGAAATAATAAAATTGTAATTAGAGTCATCAAATCTTTGTAACTTATTACAAACAGGAAATCCAATATAAATGAATTTGTGCTAGGGAAAGGTGTGCACCCAATTTTTTTCTTTCTGATGCCAAAGTGAAGGAAATGGGAAAGGCTTGGGCCAAAAATTGGCAAATGGCTAAGAAAACTCTTTCAAGGCTTTATTCAAGTGACAAATTGGCATAAGGTAAACCGGGGAGAATTCTTGGTATTGGTGCACAATTTGAATGGCAATACCAGAAGGAAAGGGTGTCTACAGCAGAAAACCTCATCCAAAACCATCCCAAGGGTCAAAAAGTAGCCAAGCCAATATAATGAAGTTAACTGAAGATTATGAGACAGTGCCACTTTGCCTTGGCAATGCTAGTCTGAAGTTCCTGACAAATGTGGCAAAGGTGTTACAAAAGTGCACCAAGTCGAAATTGGATTGAACTTAATTGAGAGTCACACTTTATTGATGGCAATGCCAGTCTAAAATTTTGATAAAGGTGGCAATGGCACAATAAACTGCAACAATGAACAAGGAAGGTGAAGTAATAAAGTTACTGCCATTTTGAGTGGCTTATAATTGTCCCTACATGATACAGTAGACCAGCAATATTCTTCATCATCCCTGTTTTAAGGTATTTCCATTGTGTTCCAAATAATTATCTATCTTATCTAATGAAGCGTCAATTCAGAAAGTTTATCCTCCATAAAAGTTGTAACAGCAGTATGTGCACAAAGAAAATTAATATTAGAACTAATGACAACAATATTCCTCTACTTGCAATGTTGTCAGGTTGAAATTTAATATTGGCAAATTTAAAAAAACTTGAGGGTGACCAGTACAAAATAGCTTTCCTTTCCTTAGAATTCGCATTGTAACACTGGATGGTAATACTGCCAATAAACATATTTTGATTATTGTTGATACTTACCCAGTACACAAGTGGTTTTGTAATCGCCCACCACTTGATTAGTGGCAGGAGCAATGTTATTTACTTCCAATTCTATAAACTTTCCCACTGTTAGTGGTTGTGCCTAGTTGTTATTTACTTTTAGTTAAAAAAAGCTTTCCCAGTAAAAAGTGGATGTGCCATTGTAATTCCCACTGAACAAGCGGATGTTTACTTATATAAATTGCATGAAGCATCCCACCAAATAAGTGGTTTGGCTGGCTTGCTGCCTGATGCCTTTCCTTTTCAGCAGTTGATTTGTAATCTTGACACCGTATGCTCTCACCTTGCCCCTTCTGGAATCTAAATGAACAAAAAGTGGAAAGTTGTTATTGAATTTATAGTTGAAACCTAACCACATTTTCAAAAAAAATTGAGGGTGATTATTACAATGGTATCAAAGTTGGAGATCTTGCCATCTTGTGCATTTAATCCTTTTTTGTAATGTTCCCTTTTTAGCGTGACCATGACTAAGGATAGATTAGCCTATCATGTGACCCTCATAGGCTAACGGGGATGGACAAAGGGTCTCTTTCAGTGGGCATCTACTTCAGGAAACAGTATGCTTTGGTTTGGCTTTCATTTGGCGTCATTTAGACTTCATTTGCTATAGTTTTGCCACGTTTACTATTTATACTAAGCCTGATGTTGTTCGAGAGGGACCCTTTCTATTTTTGGAAAGTGCATTTGGTCACGTGGGGAAATAATAGGTGTGGCTCCTGTTTCAGATGACATATTTAAAGGATAAATATTTTGGGAGTTATTATTATTTTAGTGGCCAAATTATTATTAAATCATTAAATGGCTTATTATAAAGTTATAATTTAACTTTATAATTTCACTTAAGTTGAGGGTTGAGTCATCATTGGAAGGGGCCATTTATTCAATTGAATCATGGAAGCTTAAGCCAAGGTATTAATAAAAGTATTGGAGTAAATGAATTATTAAAATGAAAAAAGTAATCTTTTATCCCACATTGGTAAGGAATGTGTTTGAGCTCTCAAAAGAAAGAATAAAAAGGGACTTAATAGCTCATTCTCATATATGGAATTGATCATTTTTGTGCTTTCATACTTGGTGAATTTTATGATTTTCTCTAGCAAGGGTTCCAAAGAGCCATTGCAAGTTTGGAGGCCATTATTACTCAGCTTTAAGGTGCTGAAAGATTGGACTGAGATTGCTGGTTGTGCTAGCCATTGTTCTACATCAGCCTTTCAAAGGTTTGTGCATTTACTGTCATGTCCCCATTCTGGCTGACATCGTTTGGCGTGCCAGATCAGTCTATCACGGGCTCTCGTAGACTGGTGGCGATGTGGAGAGAGTCATTTTGATGATTATTTGGGGATTGGATGGTCTTATTTGCTTTTGGAGAGATGGTGTTTATCATATTTTTTATTATAATGTGTTATGTGGGGCCAAAATGTTATAATTTTGAGTTGAGTTGCACTTTTTATTTTATAAAGTTACTTTTTATATAAAAGTGCATTATAAGGGATTTTATAAGAATATTTTATAGATACTTCTAGAAGTTCTGGTGGCTTCTTAGAAAAGTGAATAAATAGAGTGCTTGGCCTCTCATTTGGACATCCCATGACTTGAGTTTACACTACTTTTCTCTTTGAGCATTTGTGGCGCCATCTTGGTCTGCAGATTGTCATTTGATCTTTAGGAACGAAGTTTCTTAAGGATTTGCATAACTGAGGAGGTGAAATATCCTTTGAAGGGTTGCACTTTGGAAGTGGTATTCAGCCATTTCAAGTTGAGCTAATTTGGAGTCCTCAGACTTACTTGAGGGTTTGAGTTTTGGTTGCAAGGGGAAAAAAAAAGCAGTTCGAAAAAGCAGATCCGAAAAAGCAAAGCGAAAAAGCAGATCCGAAAAAGCAGTCCGAAAAAGCAGATCCGAAAAAAGCAAAGCGAAAAAGCAGATCCGAAAAAGCAGAGCGAAAAAGCAATTCAAAAAAATTAGTGCAGCCATCTACAATCAGGGTTCTACTTGCAGCATTTGTCATTTCCAGAATTGTTGATTTAGTCACAAAAGTCTGCATATTAGGGCCACAATTTTACATGATATCGGTTGCTATTTGTATTGGAAATTATAGCCATCCTTTGGAGCTGGTTCACCATTATTGGCATCGATTTTCCTTGGTGAAGAAAGCAGATTATATTGGTGGATAAATCTGATATTAAAATCAGATATTACAGTCTTGAAAGGGCCCCTTTGGTAGGTGCGATTTTGGTTGTGGAGCTCACATTTGGCATCGATTTCATTCATGGCTTGGGTCACCCATTTCCTTGGATCTTGGAGATGATGTTTGGTGCTTGAGACGGAATTTATATGCTGCATATTATTTTATTTTCAAGATCTGACCAGAACAGGGGCGGCTGGCTTAGAGAGCTCAATTTGGCTTGGAAGAACACATTTTCAATTGGAGTTTGGTTGCTTCTTCATCTATTCACAAGGGCGCTTCAATCCAACCAGGTTTCATTGCATATAGTCCATCATTTCATTGTATAAGCATAACTTTTAGTTACAACTGTAGGAGTGCATTTTCATACCAGCATATCATATATTTGTAATTCTGGTAAATGTCAAGAGTCTTGGCTTATTGATGAGCATTGTATTGGATCATTGTGTTGTAATAAGAGATACTAATTTGCTGGTCATTTGTAGTTGTCATTGAGCAATTCTATATCATTTGTAGTCAGCTTAGTAGTTTGCATACCAACTATTTGACAAAATATCAGTTGGCTGTAGGTGATCATTTTTTATGATTAGAATTCATATATGCATTCAATATTATCAGAATAAGTTGCACATTCATGTTAGGTCATTGTTTAATCAATTTAGAGTCATTTGTAAATATTCTCATCGATACTAATTGAAGAAAAGAGTCATTAAAGCAAACTGAAATTTTATATCAGTCATATGACCCTTGTATGCAAAGTGTTTGATGAAATTCCTTGAGCCTTTATCAGCATTTTGAGAGCAGATTTGAGCAGGGTCATTACATTTACAAGGGTCTTATCTGATCATTTGGGGATCAATTTGAAGACATTTAATTGCAAATTGAAAGAGTTTTGTGAGTAGTCATTATCCAAGGAAGCTGCCATAATAAACATAGAGGCTGCGTTATCTTTTAAGGAGCAGAAATTATACATTTTCAGATCTGAATAAACATTCAATAATCTGAAAAAAAGCTACAGCAGTCATGATTTGTGCTCAGATTTACAAATAAATGGTGAATTCTTCATTCCGGGTATGAATCTTTGTAAAATATTGTTGTACTTGTCATATGGTTGTATATTTTGAATTGCTAGGTAAAAAATATAAATAAATTACATTTGTAGCAGAAGTGACATAATTGTCATTAATTAGTTATATTTCATCGTACTTGCAATTTGCTTCATTTGTATAACTTTCACATTGCAAAAAATTTCAAAATTCAAGAAAGCATCATGAATTGCAATGGTTAGAACTATTGGGGTTCTTACAGTGGTATCAGAGCGGTTTATTGCCATCCTGTTGGGTTGAAAATTATTGAGCTCACACATTTGTTTGGAGTGACCAGCACTCTAGCTTTATTTTTCAGCCATGGAAAAATATAGAAAACCAAGTAAATATGAAAACCAGTTGAGCAGTGTGTCACGGTTCAGAAAACAATCAATTGCCTTGGAAAATAAAATGGAGAAATTAAGGCAAACACAAGAAAGGCTAAAAGCCCAATTTGCAGATCCGGTCACTGTTGACAGGGCAGCTAGTTTCATGGTTTCCTTCTTCAGAAAGTCTTCCTCACAAAGACTACAAGAAGAGAAACGAGATGTTCTTGTAGGTGAGACATCTAGAAATCTTCATGATGAGTTTTCAGCAGCCACTGACCATTGCGGAGATGATCCTGATCTTAGTAGGACAGCCATTAGTCCTATTTGCACACATGATGTTGGAGACTTCTTACAGGGACATGTGGATGTGCCTATCTTGTGGACAAATAGTGGTACTGAGTTTCAACATCCTAAGCCTGTTGTTGATGTTGTGGATAGGGTGAAAGTGGAGGATGTTGTAGATACCACTAGCGATTCTAACACCATAGATGATGGTGTTAACTTTGAGGACTGCGAGGAGTATCTGAGCTCTGACAGCTCTGATTCTCGCGATGACATTGAGTCATGTATGCAGCCAGAGATAGCAGAGGGGTTTCAGATAGATGATGTTGATACTAGCATCGCGGATACCTCTGATGTTGAGAGTGAGGATGATGGGTGCTGCAGCGTTTCTGGTTTTTTATATCAGACTTTGGGTGTGGACTCAACGTTGTCATCCGATGGTGGTGGGTTCCAGGATCCTTTTCTATAGGGACTCACGGATGAGGATGGGGAAGCATATGAGTGGCAGGAGTTTGTTACAGCCAGGGCTTCTACTTCTAGAGATGAGGTTACTTCTTCGGTGACTCATGAGGATGACTCTACCTGCAGTGAGTCATGCTTGATTTATCAGACTCTGGGGGAGGACTCTGAGTTGTTAGTGAGTAAGGATGGGTCCTAGGATTTGGATTGTCATGTGGTTGCAGTGGATGAGGTGGCTGAGGTTTGTGATGAGATAGATTCAGCAACAACTTCCTTGGGGATAGATGAGGATGAGTCCGATGTCAGTATTCAGTTTGCAGATGTGTGCTAGGATGATAGTACACAGAGATATGGTGATCTTTAGGGGGGTTTGTTGGATGCGGCTTCCTACCGTAGTGTAGATAGTACAGTTGAGATTTTGCATAGGAGACCCGTTGTGCAGAGTCATCATGTGACTAGCCAGTTGAGAGTTGGTGAGAGAGATATTACTTCTACTCTCAAGCATTTTGAGGCCACTCGTCAGCTGTTGGTTGTTTATGGTTGGGGTGCTCCTATGACGGATGAGAACAGTGGTGGTTACCTTTCCTTGACAGAGATTCATTCCTTGCGTGAGGCTGTCAGGATTTTGAGACAAGATTATTTACAGTTGGTAGCCGACCGAGATCACCTAGTTCAATGGGGGAGTACGACATACGAGGCACTGATGGACAGAGAGGAGGTGAGTGAGCTTACTTAGGAGCTCACAACAACTTTTGAGGCTTTAGAGGGCACTCAGTGGGCTCTTCAGGAGTTGCAGTTGCAATTGTGAGAGGTGACATAGAGTTGGAGTGGATTCAGCCTTTTCCATCCATAGATCCATTTCAGTTGCATATAGTAGTGGTTGGTGGTGAGTCAGCTTCCAGAGTTAGCAGTGATGGATGTGTTGGGGACATGGTTACATCCATCCTTGAGACAAATGTAGTAGATATAGTTGAGGTGAGTGCATCAGTGGAGGACAACAAAGAGAGTTTTGTGGTATCAGGTTCTCCAGTTGTTAGCACGATGATAGATGATACAAAGCACGTTGTTGAGAGTCCTTAGATAGCAAGAGCAGATTTTCTAGTGAGTTGTGTGCTAGTTTTTGTGACACTACTCTAGATGTTTCACAAGACATGGACAGAGTATCATCTGGTTTTGAGGCTAGTTCTCATGATGATTTGTTTCCTTTTGCTGGAAGCAAATCTATTTCTTCTTCTCACACAGCTAATAGCAATAGGCATTTGGCAGTGCCACAGTTTCCAAAGGATCAGTTGTGGATTGCAGGGGAGCAGGTTGATGGTTCTTCTTATAATTTTTAATGCACAGAGTCATTTATGGAGTACTTGCTTGAGAGTTCGGTTTTGCGGGAGGGACCTTTCAGGACTTCTGAGGGTACGCTCATTCGGGGTTCTCGCAGTATTCAACTTTTAGTGGGAAAGATTGTAGACACTTTGACTACAATGCTTCCTCATAGGGTTTTTGTGGTTGGGTTTGTTGAGCGGGTTATTCAGGATCCTACCCAACCAATTGTTCAGAGTCAGAGATTGGAGCCATCTCTTGATTCTCGGATTGTTGTTGATGAGTCTCTGTCAGAGATTGGAGAATTTCATCATGATTACATAGTGAGGAGCGTTCATCATTTCTCCTTTGACCCACTGGTTGAGGACTTGGTTGTACATCAGTGTAGGTTGGCTCTAGGTTTATATCATCCGTGATGGGATGGGTTTTCTCCATCTGCAGTTGATAGAGTTAGTTACTGCAAGTTAGCAGGAGGTGACTTGCAGGGGAAGCATACCTATGTTGATTTTGCAGGGAGTGGACATCAGAGATATGTGAGTTCTTGTTCTTGTTGCTCAGATGAGCTTCATCCTCAGAGCAGATTGGTAGGGTGTGCAGGGAGATTTGATTTATCAGTTGATATCGGATATCCATTCTTTCTGGTTGTGGATGGATGCGAGTTACGTTTCTACTGGGATCTAGGTGGAGACAGGCTTAGCATTGTGGATTGGTTAAGTTGTCATCATTGGCATGGTGACAGTATGTTCAGGATAGCTTTGTGGATAGAGTTATCATCACAGGAGTTTGCAGGTGACGTCGGGGACATTATACATATTCGATGTTACCTTACTGGTTACTGAGAGGGGGGGGGGGTGAATCAGAAAATACTAAATCTCATCGTTTAAAACTTGTAAACAGATTCTTGAATGCAAAGTAGAAAGTCAATAGTCATTCACAAGCATAAACTAATACCACACAGATCCACTCAAGTATTTGTACATGGAAACCCTCGGTTAGAGAGAAAAAACCACGGTGAGACAGAGCTCACAACCTCACTAGGTCTAAATGAAGGTGCCCTGTTAGGAGCATACAAAGCACTGGTTAAGGTGCTACCCGCTTAAGGGATTTTTACAAAAGATCGTTTAGGATCTAAGCCCTATTTAAGAGCTGCCTGGTTACAGGACTTTGAACATCAACAAAGATGTTACCCTGTTAAGGGATTTTTACAACGAACTGATTAGGTTCACCCTATTAGAGGGATTTGTATATGATGCAATACCTTTTAAAAGTAGTGATCTATGATGACACTGATTGTCTGATTAGATCATACCTATAGATCTCTTCCCCTGTTTGCTTGGCTGTTGATCTTCTTTTCTTGCTTCACCTTTGTGCCTGTAGCACTCCTTAGAAGATATCTTTCCTCTGCTCTTTGCAATTTCCACTTATCAACAACAGCAACATTTGCGTCCTATGACTAATATTTATACAAGAGTGATCCTCTTGACTCATAGAACCACCGGGGAATAAACTTGACCATAAAATATGCAATGCAAGAAAGTTGCACGTTGTGATCTAGAGTTTATCTTGAGATCATTCGTAGAACTTAAAGCTAATTCCTATTGAAAGGTTAACTTCGCATCGGAGTAATGGATATCTCACATAATCAGGCTCTTAACTCAAACTGTTCCACAAAAACTAGACCGGATTTTTCTATCAGTTAGATCGGTACCGGTTTGTCGTTGGATGCTGAATGAGACCGATACTGAGTACTTGGTTCAGTCTACCGGTTTATCTAACTACTTAGTTGACCGGTGCATATACTATGTGCTTTATCTACCGGTGTCATCTAAGTAATGCGAGCGACCAGTGATCTTCGACCGGTGTGAATGGGTTTGATGAAATACACTAATGACAACTTATATTGCTAACAATCTTCCCCGTTTTCATTGGTGGCAAAATAGTCAAAAACAAAACCATTCATACAATAGCTGTTCAAACCTTGGTCAGTGAAATAGAATACTGTCGTACTGCCCTTGCAGTCTTGCCTGATTGAATGCTCTGCTCTTGACTGAAACTTCCCCTGACTGAGTCCTCTGGTTTTCATTAACTTCTCCTTGTTCTTGTTCTTTTTCTTTACAAATAACTTCCCCTCTTTGTCTCCATAAGACAAAGGGTTATGTCTTCCTTCGCATTTGAAGCTGTGTGAAGATATCTTTATATATGTTCTTTGCAGAGTGTAGAAACGGTGCCCATTGACCGGTTACATGTTCAATGTTTTGTTGGGCAGCCTTGAGAGAGACAATGATGTTTTCCATATCATCTACAATTTTGTAGTCCGGTTCATTAATTAGAACATCAGTTGAGGTAGTTGTTTGGTGCATGATATCAAGTGTTGGGGCCAAAAACATCTAGAATCGAACGATGTCTTGAATTTTTTTGTTCTCTTCTTCTGCAGTCTTTCTGAGGACTAAAGAAAGACTAGCCATTTCTCTGCTGAAAGTTGTGGCCGTTTTGGTCTTGATATCAAATTGGTTGGACAAAGGTCTTATGTCTTCTGAAGTCTTTGTAGCTTTGTCAGTTAAGTTTGTCAAGAAAATCTCAAAATTTGAAGTTTTGCTTAACAAATTTTTTGCAACTTGTATCTGCTGTTGAAGAACTTTGAGATTGTTTAGCAGAATAGCTTTTATATTGGCAACTTGCTTGTGAAGAAGCTCCACTCTTTTCTGTGCATAATGGTCAATTGCCACTATTTTTGGATCAGTCAGATCCTCACCGATGGTTGCAATCAGCACTTCCAGTTGGTCAATGACCGGTTCATCTTTATCTATATCAACATCCGGCACAAAGTTGTACAACATATCTTTTACTTTGTTCAGAACCATATCCTATTTTCTTTTAATGAGCTCTTTCAGCTGTCTTTTTGACATTTTGCTGATGTCAACTATTGTATCGGTTGCTTTGCTCCTTTTTGCTTTAGATTCTCCAGAGGATGTGATCTTTCTTTTGGAGGAGCTGACAAGAGTTTCTTGATCCTTTTCTCTACTCTGTTCTTGTGCCTTTGGAGCTTGCTCATGTTCTTTTACATCTTGTTGGTCTGTCTTGTTTCCCTCTTCTGGTCTGGCTCCTGGTTGCTGAACGTGAATCTCAGGCATAGCATCTTCTACTTGATGTGAGGGCTCTTGTGATGGGGCTTGTGATTGTAGTTGTTCTTTAGCTATATGAAGATCATCTGTAGGGATCCCTTCACCTCTTTGATCTGATCTGTCAGTAGGAAGATTGACAGAAGTCTGTCCCAATTTAAACGGTTCACTAGAAGTGAACTTTTTTGTGAGGACTTCCTGCTCATCAGATATCAAAGTCTGAGTTGCAATAAACTGAACAGGTGGATCCACAATTGTAGTGGTGTGATCCTGAGGACCTGTTTCTTCAAGGGTATTGAAATCATACTGCTGCCAAAAATCCAAGGTCTCTTTAAAGACTTCATTCTCATAACCATTGAGAATCTTGGCGACTCTGTAATTTGTGTCTAGATTCAGAGATGCATCTCCTAAAAGAAGCATGATACTTTTATCACTCAAGCCAGGTCTAGCTTTCTCTAGTGCTTCTTTATTGATTTGTGAGTTTCTTTCTAGACCGGTTCTCCATTTTTCTTGAAGCTTGCCATTCAATTCGAGAGGAAACTTGCCTCTATAATCCCTGGGTGTTTTCATGAAGTCTAGAAGACTTTCAACAAGAGCTTCTTCTATTGCCTGTTTGTCTTCCTCAGCTAACACGCTATACCATTTGGCTACATTATCTATTTCTCCAAAATTGGTAATTTCAGCTACAATGTCATTAACAGTCATGGTGTGAGTCTTACCTTTTTCTGGAGATACAAGAAGGGTAGGATTTGTCGGTTCATCGGTAATGTCAATGATGATTGGTTTGTCTACTCCGAGTACTCCTTTTCCTTTTCCGGTGTCACGAACCAGTGGAGCTGTTGCCTTTTGGTGTACTTCCTCTGCTTTTTGCTGTATTCGAAGTAGGTTGTTCTAGATGGCTACTCCTTCAGTATGGACTTTCTCGGTTTCTCCAATCAGCAAGAGCTTTGTTCTTTTCTTTATCAGGAAATTTTGTTGGTGTAGTTCAGCTTTTTGACTCGCTTCTTCTAGAGTGAGATGATTTTGCACTTCTAGCAGAGCTTGAATCCTTAGCTCTTTTTCCTTTTCCATGGAAGCTTTCCACCTGCCTTGAAGGATATTCAACAGATCCTTAGGCAGTACCTTCTGAAGCTTAGTAGGGCTTAGATTGAACTTATGCAGGAATTCAACAATAGTATCTTCGATTTTTCTTCGGTCTTCATCATTTGCCAAAGTGTATCTTCTACTAACATTAGCCATTCCTCCGATTTCTTTCAGTCCTGTGATAAATTCTTCTAACGTTGGTTGACCTTTTCTTGGTGGATCCACCTTTTCTTGCTTGCTAGTCCTCTTCTTTCTTTCGCTGAGCGGAATTGTATCCTCCGAATTGGTTTCTTTTGCTTCTTACTCCTGTGTGCTTGGCTCCGGTTGAGCTTCTCTTTTGTGCTATAGGTGATGCACTTTCTGGTTTCTTCTTTGGCGCGGGCGATCTTTTGACATAGACATTCTTGATTGGCGCTTGCTTTAAATTCTTCTCTATCTCCTCATAGGTTCCAAACCGTTGAGCCCCGAGCTCCAGATGTGATTTTTCCAGGGCCTCTACATACATCGTTGCAAACTTTGCTGTGATTTCGTATCCAAACTCAGGTGCGTACTCGATTCTTGGTTCTACTCCTTGAATGATGCAGAAGTCAGTAGACACCAGAAAACATACCTCCTTTTTGTATTTTTCAACAATAGTGAATGGGATTCTTTCTCTAGCATGCATTTTTAGTTGAAATGCATTGAAGTGATTGGTCATTTCCTTGTCAAACTGATCTCCCAGTTCATTAGCCATATCACTAATTTGCATTATGACCGGTCAATCTGTTGCCCATGTTACTTTTCCTCTCCCGAGAAAGAAATTAGAATAGTAGAAGTAAAGACAAACCAAAAGTGTTCCAAATTTCAGTGATTTCTTCTTGACGATGCCCAGCTTCTTCATGTTTCCAAAGATTTGTCCTCTTAGCATTTCGCATATATCATACTGTGCGTTGTCATGAACAATTCTGTAGGCTGCATGTATGCCTCCACCCGGTATACTATTGAGGTTACTTTATTGATATACTTTGTAACTGATTACTGCTGATGCGAACCGAACAATTGGATCCTCAATGTCAGTTATGGTCATCAATCGCTTGTCGGATTTTGATTTTGTCAGGTTAGCCACCACTGCATTAGATATGGTTCTTAGAGTAAGTGCTTCTCCCTGATTGCAGAACCCAGTTACCCTGTAGAGATCGTCTTTCGTGATTGAAGTGCAGATTCCTCTCATAAGACAAAATCCCGGATCATGCACCCGACTGACTACCATTAGAATCCACTCAGGTTTGAAGATAACTGGATACAAGACTCCATTTGTGATTCCCGACGACACCAGCTTTGCGTAGCCACTGGGATGATTACCGTCAGAACACAGCGAGCGATACTCGCTCTGTATGTACATTTCTCCTAGCTCTTCTTGCTTAGCGTGAATAAACACAGTTATGTCTTCTGTCAAGAGCACTCCTTTAGGTACTGAGGAGAGCGCACCAGCCATGTCGATCTTCCTGTCTTGATTTGGCGAGATGTCAAAAGGGCTACGCTCCGTTTGATTTGCAGGAACAAGCTTTGCCTTGCATGATGAGGATGTCATTGCTCTCACTTGGTTGTTAGAGATGACTAGATCGGTTTGATAGATAATCTTACTCAATGATCAAGTTGCAAGAATATTGCTCGAGTAGAGATTTAGATAACATAAAATCGCAAGGTAAGAAAGAAAAGAGTTATCCTTCTTTTCTTTTATAGGATTAGGGCATAACAGTAATTACTAAATGGTAACTATTGTTAAACGGCTATAGTAATAAATGCCTTACCTAACCTTTCTTGACGCCTTTTCTAACTAGTAGTCTGACTTTTTCAATTAGGCATGTCTCGGTTGATCACCTCATGTCCTTCCGATTTGTTCTGTAGCTTGAGTGAGATATGACTCACCAATTCTACCGGGAACAATAGTTGTACTACCGGTTCCCTCTAGGCCTTGAAGACTTAATTAGCAGAAGAAATATCACCATCTTGTGATGATGATTTTGCCTCCGTTGCCTCCTTGGCATAATTCTTTGATTCCTTGACAAACCATATTTTCTTCACTACTTTCTTGGTTTCTTTGTCTTTGTTGTTCCTTTTATCAGAACTCAAGATCTTCACCACCGGTTCATCCGATCCTTTGTTTCTATTCCTCATCTGGTTCCAGTAGTTTTTAGCTAGGTGCCCGACTTTGTTGCAGTAGTGGCAGACAATACCGGTTGCTTTCCATGGATTCATCCCTCTTGGATTAGGTGGTTCGCTCCATGATTCTCTGTTGCAATGCATCTCTTTGTTTGGATGAGTAGTTGCATTTTGGTTTCTACCCTTTTTTGAGAATATCAGTCTGGTGATCTGAATGCCATAGTCTTTGATTTGCATTCTTCAGCCTTGTGTCCGAATTTGTTACAGGCATAACAGTAGCCCTTGAAGCTTCCCTTACCTGCGCTGGACACGGATATGGGACTGGACCAACACTCATTGGTCTTGTGGCCCCTTTTGCAACAGTTTTTACAGTAACTCTTGTTGGTTCTTACCGGTGCATTTCTGCAGTCATTAGTTTCATGACCTGGTTTTCCACTAAGCTTACAAGAGGTGTAAAAGTTTTTCCTACCTCTGTGCGCTAGCATCTTCCTTTTGTTGACTCCACCGGTTAATCCGAGACCGGTGTAATCATTGTGCCTTCGTTGAGCATTAAGTTGCTCATCAAGCTTGACCGAGCTTTCATTGTATCTTCTCAGCATTTCATTGCTTCTTTCAAGGACTTTCATTTGTTCCTTGAGTTGATATATCTCGATCACCAGCTTCTTGCATGCTTCATCTCTAACCTGCCATGCTTTATGCATATTGGCATTTTCCTAGGTGGCAATCAACAAGTCCTCTTGGAGATGCATAATGAGGAGTTCGTTGGCTCTTGCAGCTTCCTCTGCCCGGGTCATTGCCTTTTCAGAGGTTGTTGATGTCTTGACTGCTGTGTTCCTTTCGGTTTCAGTTTTTTGTTGCTGCTCAATCAGTTTAGTCATTCTCAGAGCATTCACCTTTTGCTCCCTTTTGAGATCAACAATCTGACTAGTTAGGATCTGATTCTTTTCTGTAAGCTCGGAGACCACTTCCTCGGCCTCATCAGACCCACTCTGCCTAGAGAGTTCATCGATGGTTTCATTGCTCTCATTTAATTGCAGAGTCAGCTCCTTTCTCTTTGCAAGTGACTTTCTCAGTCTATTCTCCAACGAGGCAGTAATGTCATTGGCTTCCTCTAGCTGTTTCTGGTACCGATAACCCTCCATGATCTTTTTCTCAAGTTGTTAAACTTTTATTGTATAGAGAACAAGGCTCTGATACCAATTGATGTTACCTTACTGGTTACTGAGAGGGGGGGGGGGGGGGGGTGAATCAGAAAATACTAAATCTCATTGTTTAAAACTTGTAAACAAATTCTTGAATGCAAAGTAGAAAGTCAACAGTCATTCACAAGCATAAACTAATACCACACAGATCTACTCAAGTATTTGTACGTAGAAACCCTTGGTTAGAGAGAAAAAACCACGGTGAGACAGAGCTCACAACCTCACTAGGTCTAAATGAAAGTGCCCTGTTAGGAGCATACAAAGCACTGGTTAAGGTGCTACCCGGTTAAGGGATTTTTACAAAAGATCGTTTAGGATCTAAGCCCTATTTAAGAGCTGCCTGGTTATAGGACTTTGAACATCAACAAAGATGTTATCTTGTTAAGGGATTTTTACAACAAACCGATTAGGTTCACCCTATTACAGGGATTTGTAGATGATGTAATACCTTTTAAAAGCAGTGATCTATGATGACACTAATTGTCTGATTAGATCATACTTGTAGATCTATTCCCCTATTTGCCTGGCTGTTTATCTTCTTTTCTTGCTTCACCTTTGTGCCTGTAGCACTCCTCAGAAGATATTTTTCCTCTGCTCTCTGCAATTTCCACTTATCAACAACAACAACATACTTTGCGTCCTATGACTAATATTTATACAAGAGTGATCCTCTTGACTCATAGAATCGTCGGGGAATAAACTTGACCATAAAATATGCAATGCAAGAAAGCTGTGCGTTGTGATCTAGAGTTTATCTTGAGATCATCCATAGAACTTAAAGCTAACTCCTGTTGAAAGGTTAACTTCGCATCAGAGTAATGGATGTCTCGCATAATTAGACTCTTAACTCAAACTGTAACTCAAATTGTTCCACAAAAACTGGACCGGATTTTTCTATCAGTTAGATTGGTACTAGTTTGTCGTTGGATGCTGAATAAGACTGATACTGAGTACTTGGTTCAGTCTACCGGTTTATCTAACTACTTAGTTGACCGGTGCATATACTATGTGCCTTATCTACCAGTGTCATTTAAGTAATGTGAGTGACCAGTGATCTTCGACCGGTGTGAATGGGTTTGATGAAATACACTAATGACAACTTATATTGCTAACAATATTTATCCTTGGGATCCGGGTGGATCATTGTGTTTCTTTGATTCCTATGATCGCTTGAGAACAAACAATCTTGGGGAGGGAGGACTGTAATGTCCCCTTTTTAGCCTGACCATGACTATGGATGGATTAGCCTATCATGTGACCCTCATAGGCTAATGGGATGGACACAAGGTCTCCTTCAGTGGGCATCTACTTCAGGATTCAGTATGCTTTGGTTTGGCATCATTTGGACTTCATTTGCTATAGTTTTGCCACGTTTACTATTTATAGTAAGCCTGATGTTGTTCGAGAAGGATTCTTTCTATTTTTGGAAAGTGCATTTGGTCACGTGGGGAAATAATAGGTGTGACTCCTGTTTCAGACGATATATTTAAAGGATAAGTATTTTGGGAGTTATTATTATTTTAGTGGCTCTAATCCTTTCTCAGGTTCATCCTGTGGACCTGTTGTCTTCAGAGTACTGAAGTCATAAGTATGCCAAAATTCAAGTGTTTCTTTATGTACCTCCTTTTCATATCCATTGATTATCTTGGTGACTCTATTCTTTGTATCCAAATTCATTGACACTTCCTCCATTGGAAGTTTAGTTGTCTCTTCATTGAGACCTGGTTTTACTTGTGTCAATGTTTCCTTTGTAATTCTATTGTTGGCTGCCAGAACGGTTCGCCATTTAGCCATAATTCTTTGGTTCAGCTCTGGAGGAAATTTAGCCCTATAATCTCTAGGACTTCTGTTGAAATCTAGGAAATTTTCTAACAGGGCAACCTCTATTTTCTGCTTATCCCCTTCTACTAACACATTGAACCATTTGGCTGCGTTTGACACTTTGCCAAAATCCATGACTTCATCAACAATGTTATCGACAGTCAGTGTTCGAGCATTACCTTTTATTGGGGATGCCAGTAGAGTCGATGGAGTTGGATCATCAGCTTTATCATCAGTTATGTCAACAATCACCAGTACTTCTGCAGGTTTGTCCTTGACAGAAGTCTCAACGCTCAATATATCCTTTCCTTTCCCGGTATCTTTGACCGGTGGTTCTATGGTTTTCTGACATTCTTCTTTTGTCTAGTGTTGACGCTGAAGAAGACTTGTCCAGGTAGCAACACCTTCTTCATGTACATTGTCCACATCTCCAATAAGCAGCTGACTTATCCTTCTTCTTATCGTGAAACTTGGCTTGTGTAGGTCTTCTTGTTGTGTTGCCTCTTCCAGAGTTAGATGATTTTGTACTTCAAGCAGAGCCCTAATTCTTAGCTCTCTTTCTTTTTCAATCGAAGCTTTCCTCTTTCGGTGAAGAGGAGTTGTGTCTTCAGTCTTTGTTTCTTCTTGGTCTTCCCCTTACTTACTGGACACTGGTTGTGCTCTTCTCCTTTGAACTTTGGGTTCTTCTGTTACTGCTTTCTTCTTCGGTGTGGGAGACCTCTTCACATATACCTTTTTAGGTTCTTTTACTGAAACTTCTTCAGATTTTCCAAAATTTCCTCATAATTCCCAAACCAGTATGAAGAGAGAACTAGATCACTCTCTTGTAAAGCATCTGCATATGCCTTGGTTGTCTTAGTGGAGATTTCATATTCGAGCTCTGGTGCGTACCTAGTTCTTGGCTCCACAACCTGACTAATGCAATGATCGGTGCTGACAAGAAAACACACCTCATCCTTGTATGAATCAACAATAGTCAAGGGAATTCTTTCCCTGGCGTGCATCCTCAACTGGAAGGCCTCAAAGTAATTGGTCATAACTTTACTAAGCTGATTTCCCAATCTATTAGCCATATCACTTATTTGAATCATTACTAGTCTATCTATTTGCCATGTTACTTTGCCTATTCTCGGAAAGAAATTTTGATAATAAAAGAATAGACATACCAGTAGGGTTCCATATTTTAGGAACTTCACAAGACCGAGCTTCTTTAAATTTTCAAAAAATTGCCCTTGTAGCATGGCGCAAATATCATACTGCGCGTTGTCATGCATGATCCGATGTGCGGCATGAATGGCTCCTCCCGGAACACCGTTGAGGTTGCGCAATTGATAGATTTTGCACCCTATCACCGCAGACGCAAACCGAACTCCCTCATTCTCTATATCATTGACAGTCATCAACCGACTGTCGGACTTCGATTTAATTAACCTTGTGACAACAACATATACAATGGTTCTAAGGGTAAGAGCTTCCCCTTTGTCGCTATATCCGGTAACCCTTTGCAAATCCTCCTTAGTGATTGGTGTGCATGCGCCTTTTGCTAGCCAGAACCCTAGTTCGTGCACCTGACTTAGAACCAATCTTATCCAATTTGGTCGAAACACAGTTGGATAACAAACTCCATTGATCAATCCTAAAGTTACAAGCTTTGCATACTTATCCTGAAGCTTTCCATCTTGGCATGGTGAGAGATACTTGCTCTAGATGAAGGTTTCACCCAACTCTTCTTGCTTAGCGTGAATAAACGCAGTAAGATCTTCAGTCAGTAGAACTCCATCAGGCACCGATGATAGCGCACCTGTCATGTCATTTTCCTTGTTCTGCACTGGCATGATGTTGTAAACGGGTCAGTCGAATTGGTTTCCTTGAATAAGCTTGACGACAAAAGATGATGATGCCATCGTATTGTGACCGGTTTACACAAAGAACTTCTTGATTGACATTACAAAGATAATTTAGCAATGACCGTAAATCAAAGCAAGAGAAGATTACTCAATCGTAAGAAGTCAAAAATCACAATTGGCAAAGTAAAGTGAAAATAGTAATCATCCTTGCCTTATATAGATTTAGGGTATAACGGTAACATTTGTTAACAGCTATAGCATTAATTACCTTACCTAATCTTTTCTTCAACAACCGGTTTTCAAGTATTTACCTATTGATCAAACCTCGGTTGAGATGTCAACACTTACCTGTCCGGTTCATATGATAGACCGGTAACTTCTTTCGGTTTTACTTTATGACTGTGTGAGTTCATTGCTCACCAGTCCTACTGGGAACAGTAGGCGGACTACCGGTTCCCTCTAAGCCTTTTGGGCTCAGTTTGCTGAAGAGATATCACCATCAGCAGATGATGATCTTCCTTCTGTCTTCTCCTTAGCGGAGCTCTTTGATTCCTTCTTGAACCAAATCTTCTTGACTTCTTTCTCCGTCTCTTTTCCCTTGTTTCCCTTTTGATTGGGAGACAAGGTCTTATTCACTGGTTTGACCGATCCTCTTCTTTTGTTCTTTGGCCGGTTCCTGCATTCCTTGGCCAAATGCTCGATCCTATTACAGTTGTAACAAGTCATCCCGGTTACTCTCCATGGATTCACCCTTCTGTTCTTAGGTGAATGACACCAGAAGTTATTGTGGCCATGTATAGCACAGTTAGCACAGTTGGTTGTGCTCCGGTTCTCATTCCTCTTTGGGAATATCGGTCTTGGTGGGGATCTGAATGCCATAGTTTTAGATCTACATTCATCAGCCTTGTGTCCAAACTTGTTGCATGCATAGCAGTAACCTTTGAAGCTTCCCTTGCTTCCACTAGACACACTGTTGGGACAAGACCTACATTCAGAAGTTTTGTGGCCATACTTGTAACAGTTTCTGCAGTAGCTGTTAGAAGTAATTGGTTTTACCGGTGCATTCCTGCAGTCATTTGTTTTATGACCCGGTTTACCACAGTGATGGCAAGAGGTTTTGAAGATCTTCTTACCTTTGACTTCTGTTGATTTCTCCCTCTTTCCATCTTGCCTTTCTTGACTCCAGAGGACTCACCGGTTTCCTTGCTGCTTTGACCAGCGAACCCAAGTCTTGTGGGATCCTTGTGCTTTCTTTGAGCCCTCAGTTGCTCATCAAGCTTTTCTGAGCTCTCATTGTATCTTCTAAGTGTCTCATTTCTTTCTTCAAGAATTTTCACTTGTTCCTTTAGTTGATACAATTCGATAGCCAACCTTTTGCATGGATCATCTTTATCATGCAAATTCTTTTGCATGTTTGCAATTTCTTGTGTAATTATTTGCATGTCTTCTTGAAGTTGTAGAACAACAAGATCACTTTCCCTTACTGCGTCTTCTGCCAGATTTCTTGCTCTTTTAGAGGCTGCCAGTGATTTCACGACACTGTTTCTTCCATCCTCAGCTTTCCTCTTTTGCTTAATGATTTTAGTCATTCTTAGGGCATTGCCTTTCTGCTCCCTTTTCAAGTTGGAGATCTGATCGGTTAGAATCTGATTCTTCTCCATGAGATTAGAGACCGCCTCCTTTGCTTCATACTTTGTCTAGAGAGCTCTTCAATTGTTTCATTGCTCACTCAATTGTAGAGCTAGCTCCTTCCTTTTTGCAAGGGACCTTCTCAACCTATTCTCAAGAGAGGCAATGATGTCATTGGCTTCCTCAAGCTGCTTTTGATACCTGTAACCCTCCATGATCTTTCCTCAAGCGGTTAAGTTTTATATCTTTGAGAACCTAAAGCTATGATACCAATTGTTATCCTAATTGGTTACTGAGAGGGGGGGTGAATCAGGAAATACAATTTCTATCTTCAATTAAATGACATATTCTTGCAGAATTACCAGAATATAATCAACATTCATAAACTGAAATAGAAATACAAAGGTCAGCACAACATATATACATGGAAACCCTCAGTTAGAAGGAGAAAACCACGGTGGGATAGAACCCACAACTTTACGACTGCAGTAATAACGATGCCCTATTAAAGGCTTACAAAGCACTTGTAAGAGTGCTACCTGCTAAAGGGATTTGGTAGAAGACCTGTTAGGATCTTGACCCTGTTAGGAGTTGCCTTGTGAAAGGATTTTCAACACCAATTAAGATGTTACCTGGTGAAGGGATTTATACAAGAACCTGTTAGGGTTCACCCTGATTGAGGCATTTGAATCTGCTCTTACAATTCAAAGCAATGATCTATTATGACACCTTTTTGTCTGATCAGATCATACCTGTTAGCCTTTTGCTCTGCTTGTCTGTTGAACCCTTCTCTGTTTTTCACTTCTTAGAAGATTCTCCTTCTCCTGCTATATACGCTCTCAACATTCAACAACAACTCTTGTGTATACTATGACTTGTATTTATAAGACATTATTCTTATTAAAAATACTTTTCATAGTTCTACCAAGTTGTAAACTCACCCATAAATCATGCATGCAAAAAGCTTGCAAAATGATCTTGAGTTTACCTTGAAACATCCATGTAGAAATAAAGCTAACTCCAGTTAAAAAGCTAACTTCAGTTTTAACTGTGAATGCTCCGTATAATCCGGTTTTAACTGAGACAGCTCCGCATAACCCGGTTAGGATTATCATGCAGTCGACTGGTATTGAGCTTATACCCGGTTGGTCATACATTCCCTGTATGTCCCATAAGACCGGTGGAAAAACACTCTAAAGAGTATTGGTGCTCCAGTGGGATTTGATGTTTGCCTCTAACTTAACCAATGACAACTTAAATATGTCAACAAAGTATTGTTGTTCTTGTCATATGGTTGTATATTTTGAATTGCTGGGTAAAAAATATAAATAAATTACATTTGTAACAACAGTGACATAATTGTCATTAATTATTTATATTTCATCGTACTTGCAATTTGTTTCATTTGTATAACTTTCACATTGCAAAAACTTCCAAAATTCAAGAAAACATCATCAATTGCATTGGTTAGAACTATTGAAGTTCTTACATTTTTGCTCATACAAACTTCTCTATGAGTGATAAAGAATTGAGATATTACATCAAAGACCAAAAATAGACAATACCACAAACCCCAATTATAAACCCCTTTTCAGAAGCTTAGAAAGTTCAGAAGGAGTTTCACCAATGACAGTGATAGTTCATCAGAGTCCACAAGCCATAGTCCACCCACCTACTATCATGGCAAAAAGGGATAAGGGAGCAGCCAATTCAGACAGTCCTGATTTCAGAGCAGAAATAAAATTTGATGCTGTCTTGGATATGATGTGTCAGATGTTTGCTAAGTTTAATAAAAATATACCTCAGGTTATTCAAACTCAAAATGGTGAAGCTAGTTCCTCCAAGACCAACAATCAAGAAAACACTAATGGAAGCACTATTGGTGCAGCTCCTGGGTCTATCCCTAGACCACTCCAACCTACATTTCCATGGTGCGAGGAGGCCCAAGTTGTTCTAGAGGCCCATATTCCCTTGGGAGATGAAGTGAGGGTTGCCTATAAAGAGTATGCTACACTGCCAATTGAGATTCACGACAATTTGTCTCTAGATCAATTCTTAAATCAGAGGAAGAAGAGGGATGGTGGAAGAGTTGAGAGAAAAGGCCTATTGTGCACAAAAACTACCAGCAAGAATTGGGAAAAGTGACTTTTGTTCATTCTGATGGGAGTGATAAGTGCACAGCTCTTGCTTGGGTTCTAAAGCTTGATAATTGTCCATCTCTAAGACCCACACTAAAGGAGGATGCAATTAAATTTGCTACACTTCTTTATGATGGAACAATGCACAAGTGTGGTACCATGGCTTGGTGATTCTAGGCCACAATTTGATCACCACCTATGATGAGTTTACCAAAAAGCTCATTGAAATATTTGACAAGAAGGGTCCTAAGATCCAATTTAGAGATATTGAACAATTAAAACATTGTACCCTTGATGCATACATCTTAGAATTCTAGATACTTTTAGTTATGGTTTCAATCATCATGGAGAGGAGACTTGTGGTTCTTTTCAATGAAGGAATAATGGAGTCAATTAGATAGAAAAGGCCTGAACTCTTGGCATAAGGACAATGCAATAACCACCTGGATTTGATAACCAATTTTTCTGCAGTTTTCCATTAGTTTAGGTTTGTGGACATTTCATCGAACACTTTGGATACAATTGAATAAGGAGGATTTCTGAATACTAATAACCACATGAGATGAAACTAATTTTTTGGATCATAAATTCAGTTTAAACCATGCCACTATCCAAAGATCTTACAAAGACGTTTTGTCAAACTGTTTGGATATAGCAGGATTGAAGGATTATTATACATCACAAGTCATAAACAAACATCATAAACCCAACATTTCAATCTCATAGGTTGATAACACTTTATTATCTTAACAAAATGACTAGAACTGATTACATCAATTAATTTTTGATAAGTCCATATGCTACAGTAGCAAATTGTTGAACACCAAAATATTCATAATGCAGAGAATATTACAGAAAAATAATGATATATTATTTTCTAACCAGCAGAAAGCTTCCAAACAATCCTAAGAGTAATCACACAAGCTCCAATTTCTTAATAAATGGTATGATAGTCCACATGTGTATTAAGACACCCTTTTAGCTTGTGCATGAGCTCAAACCAAAGAGATGATACCTCGTAATATGTATGACAATCTCTATATGATCAAGAATTTCCTTAGGGGAGCTAATGATGGGTTAATTTATGCTATCAAAAGCTGCGTTGAATGTCAACAAGAACTTTAACCTCCCCTTAAATATGCATTGCTACTTTCTTCAAGACTTTTATGACAGGCCATTTCTTTTATATGGCAGTCCTTGAATAGGTGATATCTCCCTGTTGTGTTTCCACGACTCCAACCCATTCCTTGGCCACTTAGCGTAATGGGGACCCCCATTTTCTTCTTTTCGCTGTGTTTTTTTCTGTGACCTTAGTCAATCAGGTGATGGGTGGGTCAGAATTTTTGCAATAGAATGCTATATATTGGCTGTTGCAATAGTGGTGTGTTATTTCTGCCATCTTTGAGAATTGGCGAATTTTATTTTTCAAGTTCAAGAGCCGAATGTATATTTTTTGTGAAATTTCATGCAATTGAATTAATTGGTGTTAGTTGCAATGTATTCTACTTGTGGAGAAATGATGGTGAAGATCTAAATTCATACTTGAAAGAATTTGTCTCGCATGTGCGCATTTCTGTTATGGCTTTGTGATTCCATGAATTCTGAGAAATCTTTAATTTTCCAAATTTCCTTGATGATTGCATCTGCATAACATGAATTGAGAGTTATCTAATTTATGTTATTGTGGGTTTTCTTGATCGAATCAATTACTTCATATGCAAGTTAAAAATCTTGTGGTTGATGAACGTTAGGCTTTAATTTCAGTAAGTAGCTTTGAAATTCTTGTTACCATCATCTTTTGCTTTTTTATTAGAAAATCAGAGTTATCTTTATTGTATGCAGATTTAGTATTCATAAACCCAAAAAAGTTATTAAAAAAATAGTTAAATTGTTTGTTTTTAGCCTCAACGTTTTGAACCAACAAAGGCCTCCTTGTGTAATCACATTATCTTCAATTGAACTTCAGCACGGTTGTGACCTGACCATAGAGAACCTTGGGAGTGACTTCATCATTCTCTCAAGAGAGGAATTTGAATCTCATATCCCTATTGTTGCATTGTGTAAAAACGAGGTTCAATAGAAGTGATGCTAGGAGGGCCACCAAATAAAAGGCTGGAAAACATCGTATCTATCTCACCTGAGAGGTACAAGAGGGTCCTTAGATCATCTCCAGGAAAAGGTGAGTTCATAGAACTCGCTCATCATCAAAAGACCCAACAAGACAAGGTGAAATTGAAGGCGGGTATCCTTGATCTTCAAGCCAGACCTCAAATTCTACAAGCTCAACAATCACAAATTGCCACCCCGACGCTTCCAATTACTTTGCCTGTAAATCAAAATTTACCCCCACCAAGTCAAATGGCCTTTTTCGCTAATGCCCAAAGTTCACCCTTGAATTTGGTTGGGCCATTACATGACTTACCCAAGAACCTTGAAAATTTTTGTCCTAAATTCCTATATCTCAAGTCAAGAGTTGTTGAAGAACATATCCGTGCCTTCAAAGAAATCTACAATCGAAATGATATTCTTCACCAAGATGTTGCATGTTGCTTGTTCCCTTATCCCCTTAGTCACAGCTTCGGCTCCGATTGTTTCTGATATTCACTTTGCTCTTAATAAAACACAAGAATAACATAAATATAAAGACAGTAAAACCAATTTGCAGTCACAACTTCCAATTTGATTCACCACAATTGCACCTATTCACAGGTTCAGCTCCAATTGTTTTTTTCTATTTATTTTTTTCCAAAATAGTACTACACAATCACAGTTATGCTTGCACATGTTTGGCAGAGCTTTCTTGCATAAAATAAAGATGGTTTTTACAATGAGAGAGGCATTCCTTTTATAGGAAAAGAAATGAGAAAAATGAGGAAAAAGTCGGAGCAACTCAACTACTTTGACCTGGTAAAACTAGGTGAGAAGAATTATTGGATTACATGTCATGAGGACATGCAATCGAATTACATGTAATTGCATTACATGCAATTCATCTTCTCCAATCTACAAAGCATAAAAACTAAAACAAAAAGGTGAAGAAAAGTGAATCAATCCTTGAAATTGTCAAGGAATGCCTTATATTTGGCAATACAATCATGAATCATAGGAAGATCTGGAATCTTCATTGTCTCTGAAATGGCTTCAACTCTGATTGCATTCGTATATGATGATTTCACAACTTTGTAATCATCTGCAAGAGAATCCCTTAAGTGTTTTGCCACAAATTTATATGCAGCAAATTTGTTCATTGTCTGTGCTCCAAATTCTTAAGAATCGAAATCAGCATTAACTCTGTTAGTATATTCTGTAGTCATTTCCTCTTCAGTGAAGAGGTTATCATCTCTGGTAAGAACTTCGCATCCTATTTGCCTAAGATTACTGGCGACGTCCACTTCTACTGCCTGACAACTCTCTAGCTCCCCTTGTAGCTTTGTCAAAAGCTTTTCCATTCCCTGGGATTTGTGGTCCATGAGTCCCTGATTTCAATAGAACATGTTCATGGATGGAATGATGTCATATGAGACAAAAAGATCTAAATCACTGTTAGCCATTTTCTGCCAGGCGCCTAGCTCTTCTTTCAGGTTACTGATGTCTTGGCTGAAGGAAGTAATCATGTCATGGAGTCTCTCCTCAACTTCTCTGATACGTTCAACGATTTTGTGCGCATTTTTGATTGATTGAACTCCTTCTAAGACAACTTCTTCAAACCAAGCCTTTGCCGCTTCTACTGTCCTTTTTACCTAAGCCATTTGTGATGGAATGGTCATAGATTGAGATGTTTGTTGACGAATAATCTCATGAAGATGAGCATTCTCCTACTTTAACAAGTTCTTTTCCCAGAGCTCGTGATTTATTTTTGATACGTTTGAGAGTGCATCTTGAGCATCTTGCAAACATCCCAGCCGTGATTGTTTACCAAATTCAACCTTCGTGAACTTGTAATCAGAGCGAGTAAGCTCTTCAGCTGGTTTATCTACCAAGGGTTCAGCAACTTCAGCATATTTGGGTTTCTCAGCATCAACCACTATTCTTGAGACAACCTTGGTCTTTGAGACTTTAGATTTACCCTTCTTGGCAGAGAAATCATCTCGGGGTAATGTGACCTTTCTCCTCTTCATGGTGATATTTCCCAACCATGCTGGAAAACTAAAACCCTCCTTTGCTGGACTTGGAATAGTGATCGTGGTAGGCATTGATCCTGATTGTATCCGTTTGCCATGGTACATGTCTCCGTTTGCACAGTAGAAATCACGGGTGTTCTTTGAGATGACTCTGTCATGAATGTTTCAAAACCTGCAACTGAAGTATCAAGTTGGGAAACTTGACCTTTCGTGAGAGTTGGTAAATCACCAAAAACATTTGCCAAATTCTCACAATGCCCTGCTATGAGGATGGAAGGAGCTGTAGAAGAGATAGGAAATGCAGACATATTCACCTCCGAAATAGCAATAGTAGGTGTGAATACAGTGGAGAATGAATCCACATCATTATCTACAACATCTAGAAAAGGTTCTTCCTGATTAGATGGATCCTCGCTGTTTGGTAACTGAGGAGGAGATATGATCATTATTTCTCCTTCATCTACTTCTTCCTCTTGCAAGGGTGATTGAAAAGAGCCTATGGATGGATTTGACCCTTTTTCTCCTTTGAGTGTAAACTTGATAGTTTTAATTGGTTGTGAAGAAGAAGAATCATCCTTGCTTTTGATTTCTATCTGTGATCTCTTTCCAATAGGGCCAAAACGATTGCAGTCTACCCCAATTTTCGGATGTACTCTCTTGAGGTCTTTGCTTTTCAGCCATTTGTTTGTATTCATCTAAATGAATTGGAATCTGTCAAAGACAGAATTCCCTTCCTTCTATTGCCACTAAATAGGAAAAGGGACAAGCTTTTCAAACTGAGTATTGTAATACTCTGGATCCAGGAGCAAGCCATCATCTTCGATCTCAAAGCCTTTTGGAATCTCGATCATATTAAGATCAATGATTTGTTGTAGTGTGAGTCTGCAGTAATCCATTCTCATGATGTCTACCTCAGTGTGCAAGTCAATCCACACATCCTCCATGTGATGAACATGGGTGAAGGCCCTTTTGATTTTAGAATGCATCCCTCGATAATTGAAGTAAGATCTAGCTTTGAATTTCTTCAATGTAATAAGCAGAAGTTCTGCTTCCATAGCTTTTTCTTTATACACTGAATTGAGTGTATATCGACCAATTTGGAGGGGTTTCGCGGTGGTGATACCGAAACCTGGCCTATGCTGACTGTGTTGATATGATTGCACTTTTATGAGCTGCCTTGCCATCTCCATGAGGATAATCCTATCAATAGGATATCTTGGTAAAGTATAGGGTTGTCCTTGAAAATAAGCAACTCTCAAATAGGTAAAAGTTGGAAATTGCAGGAAGATACACCCAAATTGATTTACCTTCTCCCAAGCCTCATCTGAAAGTCTCGTAATTGCTAATGCTTTGTCAAAAAGGCACCTGAAATGCCCAAAGAACGCATCTTGTACCCTCTTGTAATGATGTTTACTCTGTGTAAGCATGATTTGATCATGATATTCCCACATGGGCACTAGTGATCAATCACCTTTAGTGGAGAGTCCAGAGAATGTCCCCATGGCTGCAGCAATGTAGACCAAATAAGAGTTTATGTAGAATGGTATTGACATTCCCACATGACTGAGCTATTTGCACAATGTTGTGCTTATGAGCACTCCCCAGTAGATAGGTTCTTTATTTTCAAGAATTTGAAATATGAATTTATACATCCATGGTTCAAAGTTACAAGATTCTTTGAGACCACAGATTCTAGTAAGGAGAGTTATCAAATCATTAACTTCTGGAGAGAAGTCAGATCTGTGTATTGTCTTTGGCCATCTAGAGAAATTTGATCTTTTATTGACCAACCATTGATCATTCATGTACTTTTGATAATCTGACTTGTTTTGGTTCCACAACTGTATGGATATATCTTTAGAGAAGTTTGCACATTCAGGATTTGCAGGAATTCTGAAAATCTGTTCAATGATGTCTGGATCCAGGCTGAAAATCACTTTTCCATCTGCATCTTTGATTGTTTTGCCTTTGGGATTGAAATGGCGTGCACATTCAAAAATGAACTCAAGTTCCAGAGTAGCCATAGGGAAAGTAGATATCAGGTGAATATTACTCCTCTTGATACGTCGTAATTCCTTGTTGACAGGATCTTCAAGCCTTTGCAAGAAACTGGTCATGTCAACATACCCAATCTTTGTATATGAGATTTGATCAAGAGTTGATGAAACAAGTGAGGCTATGGAATGAGCCAGCTCTTTGTCATGTTGGTATTTCATCTTTCCTTTGACTTTTGATGGTGTTGACATATCCTGTGTTGTAACATGGAAATTCCAAAGAGTAAATACATCATCTGAGGAGATTAGATCGATGAGAAGGTTAGGCCTTGGTTTGCAATGATAGCTCTATGAAAATCAAGGTGTTCGGAGTATTGATTAGATACTCATAGAACACGTGTTGTCTGAAAATGAAACAAATAGCACATGTATGTGGGAAAATAGGAACAAAATCGGACTTATAGAGATGGATTGCATGTGGGGCTTTGTTTGTATGGTCAAGAATGCAAGTTGGAAGTACATGGATATGTGTAAATGATAATTTTGGTATTTAAAAGAGTGACCTTTTACCAAAATCGGATTCTTGAGAGGTCATTACATGTAATGAAAATGACACATTTTTACATGTAATGGGCTTGGGAGATGCAATCGCATGTGTTGGGGAATGAAGGATGAATTGGCATGAATGAAGGAAGCATGTATGCACTTGCATTCTTGAGAGGATGACTTCAAATTTCTTCAAAAATGAAAACAAAACAAACAACAAACAAACAAAAATGAAAACAAAAACATACCTCTTGCTATTGACTCAAACATGACAAACTTGAAAATATTCTTCTACATGCGAATCCATTTTTGGATGTTGGATGATTTTTATGCATTTGCTAAGAGAAGATTTCAACTTATTTAAACACAAAATGCAAAATACATGGGCTGCATTTGAACAAATGGATAAAAATGAGCCATATAATGTAGTAATGTAGGAAACCAAGTGAGAAATACAAGAAAAATCAAATACATTTACTTACTTGGAGCTCAATGAGCCAAAAATGGAAGAAGAAGAAGTTGGAATGAACTTGTCTTTCCCAAAATCGGATTCTCCAAGTGCATTTGCATACAACTTAGAAGCTTTTGACCAATTCCAAGTTGCAAATCGTGGTCTTGAGATGCAAATACATGAGACATTTTTGCATGTATTTGCCCAAAAACAAACTTTCAAACCCTTCCAATGAAAAATGTTTTTAGCAAGAATGAGTTGCTAGGCGTTTTTGGAGAAAAACGCACTCTAATGATGCCCTTGCATGAAACGTTTTGGCTGAGAATGCAAAAACGTGCCCTTGGAATGAAGAGATGCATTTGAGAGCAAAAATTGGACTCTTCAAGTGCATACGCATGGTTTATTCTTCGATGGAAATGCCTTGCTTTTGATGGAAGAGCAAAATCGCACTCTCAAGATGTATATGCATGGTTTATTTTTGCATGTAAATAACTTAGAAGAAGACTCCAAGAAAAATCGTGGTCTTGAGATGCAATTGCATGGGACGTTTTTGGATGTATTTGATGTCTTAGATGAAAATTAGACTCTTCCAATGCATTTGCATGAAACGTTTTTGGATGTAAATCCCCTTTACATGCAAATCGCACTCTCCAAGTGCATTTGCATGTGTTTTAAACCTTACATTTACATGAAATGGACAAGACTTGTGCTTTTGCAAGCAAATCGCTTTCTCTAGGTGTATTTGCATGTTTTATTATTGACATCATATGCAAATCGCACTCTCCAAGAGGAATTGCATATATGTATTACATGTTTTTCATCAAGTTTTAGCCTCTTTTACATGCAAATCGGATTCTCTATATGCATTTATAGGTAAAGTAGGAAAATGAAGTCATGTTGTTGCATTGCACAACTTAAGTGATTTATTTAGCACATGTCTAATTGTTATTGGGTCTAATATTGCTAAAGGGGTCAAAAATAATATTTACAGTTACACTATATAGTTGTATATATAATATGTAAACATTATTTCATAAAGTAATATTTAACTTATATGTTTATATAAAAACCTAAAGTAAAACTCAACATTAAATTAGAACTATATAGTGATAAAGTCACTTAAGTGAAAAATTTTAAAGCAACTCAACATTAAAATATAACATAAAGTGCATTATAGTCACTTAAGTGATAAATTTAAGTGATAAAGAAACTTAAAAACATAACATAAAATGAATTTATGTTATATTTTTCAAAAAGTGCAACTCAACTATAGAAAATAATATCTGTTTTTTCAAATATGTAGTTGCGCTTGGAGAGTCCACTTTCTGGGCACTTAAATGGTCATATCTTTTGATTGATAAGTCTGATTAAGCCCTAAGATAGATCAAATCGAAGGGAACACCGAAAACAAGAGATTGGACGAAACAAAAAGACTAAAAACAACTAAACACACACTTGAAAACACAACAAAGGATGCTGAAGGATTTAAAAATCAAGTATAGGAAGACAAACTGAAAAAACAAAAAACACTTGACAAAAGCTTTCAGCAAAAGGATTCTCTACACATATTGAGATCAATTGATCGATCAATATTGGCTAATGAAATACCGAATTAACATAGAGAAATACGACACTAAGTTCAAAAGTTTTGTACTGTTACCTACATTTTGTGGTGACAAAATGCAGGACAACAAGATGGACCCACAAGCTGGGGGCAATTTCACTACTTTGCCATCATTTGGCAATCCTGCTGCAACGAACGTGTTCCCCACAATAGATCATGCTTTAACGAATCACAGTCCACTGCTGAACCCGATCCCATCTACCCCTATTGCACCACCACCACCAGCTATTACGTATCAAGGGTATGAAGCTCATAAGACAAATTTCTTTGAGTAGCGAACTATACTACCTAGTGAGCTAGATAATCACCTTGCATTTGAACTAGAAGCTGTGAAGAAGACTCTCTCGCAAGTGACCAGAAAACTTACTAGGATGAAGTTGAATCCCCCCAGGCCCAAAATACATATCAACGTCAATCTGCTGCACCAAACTCCTACTCTTAGAATTCCAATCGAAATTACAATAACTTCAAAAATAATTCTCAAGAGAAGGGGACTTGGGCAGAAAAGACCAAATAGGCCTTGGAACACCCATCCCAACAATGGTAGCATGCCCATTGATAATGCAAATACATATGGAAATGATGATATTAATTTTGCAGGGTCTGTAGGGATGTTTTAGAATGAAGGTGCATATAGAGATGACACATATAATCAGCCACCTCAAATTTCTGAAAGAACACTTGCTCAATTCAATGCTATGTTATTTGACTCATATGTACCTGAGATGGAGGAAACTGCAAACAATGTTAGTAAAGAGGATAAATTTGTGTTTCCATTTTAGAAAGAAAGTGAGCCAAAGTACTTGAAAGTCCATGCTAAACAAGATAACAACTGCAACAATTATAATTTAAGAAGCAAAAAGAAATCATTAACAGATGGGATTCCTCCGAGAATGCATCCTACTGGATCCACGAGCTAGCAATAATCCAGTGCCCCCCAAAGGACCAAATGTTGCTGCCTCATCTCCAATAAATACACTAATTATACTTAGAAATCCAGCTTCATCCTCAAAAAAGTATAGTGCAGTGGAGGAACTGAATAGGACAAAAGCGAATATTTTGATGTATGACATGTTACAAAGTTGTCCTTCACAAAGAGAAGCATTCCTCAAGTCTCTTGATCATTCAAAGTAGAGCACTCCTGCTGGCACCTCTTGCGCTCCCACGTCAAATGTGAATGTTGCTCAAGCTTTACCTGCCATGTTTAAGGACAAGGTAGAAGTGCCCCCATTATTGCCGAGTTTGCTATCCAGAATATCCTCCAGTCCCTCAGTGGTTGCTACTGTATTTGTCTCTGTTGTAGGCAGCTACACCATCTCTATGGCCAACTCTATAGATGCTACTCTCTCGGACTTGGGTGCTGGTTTTACTAACATTGGCAGTATCTTTGCTAGTGGAGGAGTAACCATTGTTGTAGTTACACATGTCATGGTAGTTGGGGCCATCAATTACCCAAAACCTGGCACCGGGACTACTCCTATTGTCACATTGAATGGCATAGGTGAAGTTAGTTGGGCAACTCCAGACATAAGTTGTTGGGTAACCAAGACTCTATGAGTGTCACCATCCAAGGGTGATGCTCTCCATCCCACGTGTATCTGAGAGTCTACTACTTCCTCTTCCGTTGCGTGACTCACTCGGCCTACTGTCCGAAGGCTATCTCCGTTGGCTTTCGAA